>OY744522.1:131918780-132013780 GCA_963556195.1 Sepiola atlantica
TTTTGTCCTAATCCAGAGTGCCCCTACATTAAGAACCACCTTGTGTCTAACTTTGCCCTCCTGGGGAGGCAAGTAAACAGAGACAGACGTCTCTTCATTTATTCAAATATTTGTAACGTAGCCAGACAAAAGATAAGGTTTCTCAATGATATATTAAACTAAAAAAGCAAAAGACGTTTTACCACCATGAAAATCAATACGTTTGAAGTATTTTATAGTTCTGTATCCATTAACATCTATTCACATTAAATGTCAAATGCATTCTGATGGTACTTGCAGGATTTACTTACCGTTTTATCACCTTTCTTGACTCCTCCAAGATTATAAAAATAAACTCCATCTGTGACGTCCAATGATGAACAGAGCGAAGAATATTTGTCACAGTTAATGCTTCCAACACTTACCAAACCTTCCTGAAAAAAAAAAAAAAAAAAAGGATTTTATTTTGTGGAAGAAAAAAAAAAATGAAAAAACGTTGGTTGTTTTATGCCATATCAACCCTTTTTGGGTTATTTAATGTTGAATTCAATTATTTTGGTAAAAGCTGTTATGCTTCAGATTCTTCATCTCTCTCTTTCTCTAGATATATATATATATATATATATGTATGAATGAAGAAAATAAAAATTGGATAAAACAATATTTATTAATTCAAATATTCAAACAAGGAATATAAAAAATATTTTTCCTTAATGCATGGATTTTTTAAGATATGCTCTCATCATCATATTTGATGAATTAATAAATATTGTATTTTATCCAATTTTTATTTTCATAATTCATTTTCTTGTTTTATTGCTCTATCTAGTATATCGAGCATTTTCTGATCATGATAGGTTCTAATATAAAGATATTTCTTATTTATCTTTATAGCTTCTTATATAAATTGATATGTTAACAAAACATTCAAATAAGTTTCAATAAGGGTTAATTTTTTTCAAGGAATCTAAAGACATCATTGAAATTTTCCTTCGATTCCACTAGGACCACTAGCAACAATTATCGATTAGGTCCATAAAATATTATAGATCTTTTTCGGTTTAGAAAACAAAAATAAAATTAAACAAAGAATATCTCAGTGAAGAATGTATTTAAAATAGGTTTAAACATTTCAATAATTATTTTTATTGGTATTTATAAGATTTAAAATAATTTGCTTTTTATTTTTTTTTTATTCGAATTTGTTTCAATCTGTTAAATCCATTTGCCGTTTAATAGCTGTCTGTAAGCAACATAGATTTTTGTTTTTTTAGTAACAATATCATGGTAACATTTTTTTTTATTACTTGATCTCATATAACAAATGTTACTTTTAATTTTTCTTTCAAGGCAAAAATTGTAAATATGACTATATTTTAAATTATTTTTTCCTAAAAACTTTCCGACTAGCAATATATCTCTACATGGGCAAAGCCAGGTGAATACCGCTACTATCTTAATATTTATAGATTGACTAGTGAGACCCGTGGAAATTCTACGGTGCTTTCTACATCAATCTGTATAATGTTTGTTAATAATAATAATATTCTTTTTAAAATAATAAATGTCTGTCAGGGCCAGTACTATTAAAAATAAAATTTTATTTTAAATGACTTTCTTCTTCTGTAAAAACAATTGTCTTTGTCAACTTAATATTCTTTAAATAAACAAAACGAATATGTATTTTCTTTAATTAAAATTGTAGCAATTTAATTATTTTTAAACCAATAGATATTCTGTCTTCTTACAATCAAAATAATTGTCAGCTGAACATTCTTAAAAATTAATAAAACGAATGTCATTTTTTCATATGTATAAAAAAAAACGTTGAAATTTAAAAACTTTTTCACATGTATTTATTTTAGGAACACTTACATCTGAAATGAGTAAAGTCAGAATTGTTTACCTTAACAACATCAGATTAATCACTAATAACCAACTTTTACTGAGCAGACGATCTAATTTTTTTTAAATGTATGTAAAAGGTGATAACATGCATACGAACATGAAATGCCTTAGCATATTATCATATAGATTTGTTTTGTAGGTGTATATATTGTTAATAGTCTACAAACAATAAATTCTATATGGAACCCTGACTGGCACTACCACTCCAAGTCAGTGAACCTGACAATAATTGTTAAATATTGATGAGTACATTTGCTAGTATAAATATTAGTTAAAATACATTTGCTCAGATAAATCTGGTGTTATGCTGTAAAAAGGAAACATTTCCGAGAAGGGTTCAAATGTTTGACCTTTCTCCTTTCAGCTAAAATTTGTGAGAAAGAAAGTCCATAATATTTAGTCAAATATGATGTAAGACATACGACAGTGGCAGGCGCCATTTTATCGGAAGTTTGGAGAAAGCGACTGGACTGAAAAGACGTATTGAAAATGGTCTAATAGAAGACTACATAATTAAGTGATGAGCTTAAAATAAGTCTATATTTCTCCCCTTTGGAACTTTCAGCCTACTGGACGATCATGGTGAATAAATCATTCATTTCCTCAGATCGTGTTGTTGATTAATTGAAAGGGTAAGAAGAAGCTGGCGATCTTTTATTACAGTTAACGAAATTGACTTCAATCCTTTGAGGATTAATATATTCCGAACAAGTTAATCATTATTATAACGGAGCCACATTAAGTCTCAGCAACAACTACTTCTGTTTACAGAGATGTAACATTACGTAGAACTAATAGCTAATATGAATTCCTAAGCATAATATTTGCTTAACATATCCTGTTTTCTCTTTATGTTATCCGGTTTTTTTTTGTAATAAGAATATTTGATCTACCTTCTTAAATAAATTAGTGGTTTATACATTTATTCACTGTTTTTCTCAATAGGCTCTGGTGAGAAGAGAACTGATAACCGCTTAGTCTTTTTCTTTTTGCAAGCTTCTCTGCTTTTCATTGTTTTAATTAGTTTCACATTCTAATTTTACTTTTCCCCCATTTATACCATTTGTAATTGTATTTATTTATATTTTGGGGGAAATATATGGGATGCTCAAAATGTAACCAGACAGGCTATTTTTCAGAAATGAACAAAGAATAAAACGTTGACTTACCAAAATAGATATGAACCCTCCAAAGTACAAGAA
Source organism: Sepiola atlantica (assembly GCA_963556195.1). Taxonomy (NCBI): domain Eukaryota; kingdom Metazoa; phylum Mollusca; class Cephalopoda; order Sepiida; family Sepiolidae; genus Sepiola; species Sepiola atlantica. Next base: position 131,921,870 of record OY744522.1, read on the forward strand.
TTGTAGTCACTAACAAGATCAAATCAGTTTTTTTTAATAATGAATTTAAAAAGTTAATGTAAAAAAAAAAAAATAAGAAACTCACCAACATGGCTGCCAATTTCATTTCACTGGTGGATGACATACAATCTATTTTAAAAAGTGAAAATGTTCAAATTTAATTTTAAAATGTAATTTCAAAAAGAATTTAAAACATATTAAAAAAAAACAAAAAAAAAACGTTATAATTTAAAAAAAAAACGTTGAATAAAATAAAACAAAGAAAACGTTGAAATGGAAAAAAAAAGCATTGAAATTTAAAAAAAAAAAACTTTGAAATTAAAGTCTGAATTTAAAAAAAAAAAAGGTAAATTGAAATTTAAAAATCAATCCCCCCTCCAAACCATACCAAAGAAATAAGATTTTTCTCGCATTTACCTCCATCAGTGTGACATACACTGATTAACCAAGGTGCTGAGGAGTCTTCTGCAGACGTTTGTTTAATAGTTGAAGGTGATAATTTCAGCACCTTAACCTTAATGTGCGACAGGGCAAAGTCAACCATTGCTTTCGTACTTCTATCTCCATAATATTTTTTTCGCTGATAAAAAAATAAAAAAGTTAATGTACAAAAACGGTTTTTAAATAAAATATCTTTATTATTTCACAGACGAGCAAAAAAAAAAAAAAAAAAAAAAAAGAGTAAAATATTTTTAAATAACAGCATTATTCAGAAGCGAATTCTTAAAAAGTTAAATGTAGGACTAATTTTTAATCACATATTTCTTACTTTTATGTCCCCATTTTAATCGAAAGAACTTGTTTGTTTTTTTGTCTGTTTTATTCATTATTCCATTAGTATTTTGATTTTCTCCAAATTTCCTTCATTAGTTTTTCATTAAATTGTGCATTAAGTTATATGATCATGAACGAAAAAAAAACTAACAGAGCCAGATTTTTCAGGTAAACTGATTTGTACCTGCAGAGGACTAAAATGATAAAAAAATGGTCATCTTTTTACAAATATCTAACATGTCCTTCCTTTTAACAATTCTAAGAAACCTTTCCAACCAAAAATTGCCATGGCTGATAGTACCCTTCCTGAGAGTCCACAATTCAAAACTCCCTGGCCTAATATTCACAGATAACATGAATTGAAATAAATACATAGAAGATATTGCCAAGTCTGCTGCAAAGAAGGTAGGCTCCCTCTACCAGGCTAGTAAACTTGTCACACCTGCCAGTATCCTATATCTCTAAAATGAACCATTCGCTCATGCATGGAGTATGGTTGTCACATCCGGGCTGGTGCACTAACCACTAGTCTCTCCCACTTGGACAGGGTACAAAAAAAAAAGAGTCTAACTTGGAAGTCAATTACTAAAAGCCGTCCAACACATGCCAGCATGTAAAACGGACGCTAAACCAAATATGATGATTTAAATCAGTGGTCCCCAACCGGTGGGCCGCGGACCGGTGCCGGTCCATAGACTAATTGGTACCGGGCCGCGTAAGAAATACAGTTTAGAAATGCCGGTGTTCTGGAATAAAGTCTAGGCAGAATACCCTAAGATCGCCACTACAGCACTTAAAGCCTTGTTGCCATTTCCGACAACTTATCTGTGTGAAGCGGGGTTTTCTGCAGTAACAGCAACTAAAACAAAATATCGGAATAAACTAGACATAAGCAACACACTCCGGGTGTCATTGTCTCCTATTGCTCCCAGATGGGACCGTCTGATTGCAAAGAAACAAGCTCAAAGTTCTCATTGACTTGGTGTTCTAGTAATGTTAAAATGTTCATGCACTTTATATTCGTTTTTCTGGTGTACCTGTATTTTATTTTGAAACTTTTTAATGATATATTTATTATTATTTCGAGGCTTTTATTTTCATGTTATGTTGTTGGTACGATGCTACATGTAAGTTGCAAGTAAACAATCTACCCCCGGGCCGCGGTAAAATTGTCTAACGCTTACCGGTCCGCGGCAACAAAAAGGTTGAGGACCACTGATTTAAATGATTAAAAGTTGGGTTCTTTTCTATTATAATAATGTATAATAAAGAATATACAGCATAAACACGTTAACACACCGGTCCCCATTAGATCACCGAGGTTAAGCAACGTTGAGCCTGGCCAGTACAAGATGGGTGACCATTTGGAAATACTAGGTGCTGTATGTTATCTCCCCTAACCGAGATATACATGTTGACTGAATTTGTATTCTTCATAAACTTCCACTTTCAGTAGAAGGCGGAATGCCCGATGCTAGGCAAATAACACAAAAAGTAGTATTACCGGTTATTCATCCATAAAGAATTGGGTCATTTTGGTAAATGACAAACATTTACAAATCATTTAATGCGAAGAACCATTTTTCTAAAACTTTTGTAAAGGAATTGTTAAACGAGTATAGCACTACGGTGGACCAATTCTTTGATCCAACCAGATTATCCAGAAAGCTGCTTATCACATAGGCAGATGATGTTTTATTGTGTAGATGACATATAGAAGTAATTCGTTCTCTTCTTTCTCGTTGTCATCTTTTTAATTGTGAAAGTTATTAAGACAGCTATGGTAACGGTGTGGAGAGACCAAGAGATAAGAGGCCACGACTAGAATGCGTCCGCTGCAAGAAAACAGTGGCTGCACGTGGGAGCGAATTGAAACCGTTTGATTTCGAGACGAGGGTTGTTATTATGCAAAATAGGCGCTTTTGGCAGTTCAAAATAGCTGAATAAAAGGACTCCACGTTGTTCACATGTGTTTTGGACAGTTGTCGGTTTATCTCGTTTTGGACTATTGCTGGTGAAGAGAAGAAAGAAAAAATACTGCTGAAAATACTAAGAGCAAACATCTACTCTGTTGTTGGTGAAAAAGAAGAAAATACTCCAGCACAAGTGTGTGTGTTCTTTCAACTCTAAATGAGTTACGTGACTGAAATAGGAATTAAGTAACCAAATATATCTTTCAACAGCACACAATCACTTGTGACTTAAGGCTTTCAAGGTGTTTTTTTCTTTTCCAGTATATGGTATACATAAATAATATCCCAGAGAGCAGCTGTTCAAAATCATGATATCTCTCGATATATATATATATATATATATATACATATATATATGAGATAGATATATATATCTGCTGTAACCATAGTCGTCTTCTAGCATTATTTGATCTTCATCCGAATTTTCAAACTCATTCTGGCCCGCTTGATCATGCACTATTTTGTCCTCTAACATTTCATTCTGTAGAGGTTGTTCTAATAATTCAGTACGGACAGGAATCGTAGAGATTTCTTCTTCATTTTGCTCTTCATATTCACTCTGGAGCCTTGTTTCATCTTCATGGGCCTTTTCTCTATTTAATATAACTGTATTGTAGCCTTGCATAATAAATTTTGTTTTTTCTGGATTTAATTCTTTGTTCTTTCAGTACCATATTTTTTCACTTGTGGAATAGGACATCATTAGCAGAGCTCTAATTTGTCCTCCCATTAAAGTTGATAGCTTTCTAGTCTCCCGGCGTGTGGTATTGTGTGATAGCTTAAAAGCAGTGTTGGTAAAAAAAAAACTTCTATTTTCTTTTTGCGGAGAACATGCTTTTACTGCCGTCTTTACAGTCTGCACCATTCTTTCTGCTAATCCGTTCGATTGAGGGTGACATAACAGTATCTTATACGGCTTACACCCTATTTTTTCCAACCATAAACTAAGATCTTCATCACAAAATTCTGATGTACATATTTTATGATTGGTTCATCACTTTCTTGTTTCATCGATATGAACTTTCTTCTTTCAGCCACAGCCAACCTTTTCTTGGATCTCATATTTCTTCTTATGATCTGACTTCTTTTTTCAAAAATAAGGTCTTCCTAGTTTGTGGGATATACCATGGTGGATGCTTTTTATGATAGCCTTACATCCAGCTGTAGCCAAAAATAAATCGGTTATTTCATTTTCTCCTCCTGCTTCCTTGTTGCCTTTTAACATTTTAGTTCTTGCACTAGCAGCAAAACATCGTAGCCATGTATCGACAAAGTCGGAAAACTCAAAAGACAATTGAAATCCTATCAGCAACGCCATTGCTGTGAAGTGTAAATTTAGCTTTGTTAGTGGTTAGTCAAGCTTCATCTAAGATTAGCGAGAGAGAGAGAGCGAGCGAGAGAGAGAGAGCGAGCGAGAGCGAGAGAGCATTATATAGGCTCTTGGCCCTTTGCTACTCTTATGCTAATTACGAATACTGAATTGCCAGTATCACTAAAATCCATTTATCCACTTCAGACTTCCAATGTATGATGCAATATTCTAATGAAAATTTCCACTTTCCCCGCTTAACTTGGCCAGTGAGGGTTGAGGACATGTGTTGCATGGAGAGAAATGATATGTGTAATGGGAGTCTTAAAGACAGGCTTAGATCTGGACAGTAGCAGGAGATGCGTGCAGAACAGTAGACTTTGATGGTATGGCCATGTTGAAAGAATGGAAATTTCTGGCGTTAGTAGAAGTAGAACAGTTGAGGTAGCAGGTTCAGTTCACATGGGAAGGCCAAGGAAAACGTTGGAGGAAGTGATAAAAATGGACCTTAGGGAAAGAGGGAAATATAAAGACATGACCAGAGATCGGTTACTTTTGAAGGCAATATCTTAAAGCCATCAAACACATACCAGTATGTAAAATGGACATTAAACCGAGTATGAATAAATGATGGTTACTATCTTAGAACTGACCAGGCACAATGCTGCTTAACTTTGGTGAACTTAAGTTTCCATGTGATAAAGCTGTAATATATTCCCCGTTAGTAAATGAATATGAACAAATCTAAGAGTTGAACAAAAAGAAAAGCGATACGCCAAAGACTTACGGACGGATATATGAGAAGAGAAGGGTAAGAACGGATTCCTTGCATCTGACAGATTTGCCAGTCATCTTGACAATTCACAGCACCAATACGCACAACGCCATCTAGTTCTCGGGCCATCTCTCGCCACTGAAATAAGACAATAAAGAAAGAATTAGTCAAGATATAAAAGTGTAAATACATGTCTCTCCAGTCGTATATTTTTGGGACGCTAGTATCATGACGAATGAACATATATTACATTACGCGCCCTCCAAAGGAGGAGGTAATGCCTGGGAGGATGGTCTAATGACAACAGAATAGATACTACATTACCCCCACTCATGAATTGAGCATTGAAAGATAGTACATTAATAGAAGTAATAGTATAGTTTTAGTTTCGGACAGACAGATACTAAATCTCCATTAGTAATAAATTTAAAATTATATATATATATATATATATATATATATATATATATAATCAGCAGATTTATTTTTAACAGGGCTTTGATCAGTCCTCAATAAGAGAGTGGGGTCTGTCTGTCAGTCTTGATTGAAGTCTTCCTTTCCAGGCTCGGCAGTTGCGAGGATCTAAGTTTGCAATCCCCAGGGTTGCATGGTCGGATTTACATTTTTTGGTTTAATGGTCTTTTATATATATATATATATATATATATATATATATATATATATATATACTCCTTCCGGTAACATACTTTTGCTAGTAAATGTGAAACTTACTTTAAAACTCTCAATGGATGCATTGAATGAAAAATAAATTTGCATTTCATAAAATTAAGAAAATTAAAAATAAAATTCTCACGGTTAGAATATTCAGCAAATATTCACTAAATATATTTTTGTTAATGTCTAGTGTGAGCCATGGTATGGATAAGAGAGACAAAGTCCTATTTTCTTTGTATACCATGACTCACATTAACAAGTAAGAATTAAAAGGCAATATGTTAAAAAGAAAAAGGTAAGAATAGAATTAGTGAAACAAAATATTTATATATTTACAAAGTTACAAGATATGAAATATTGTATATGTAAGTTCAGACAGTTAAATTGTTTTTCTTAGTTTGTAGAATGTAGAAAATCTATATGTTTGCCTTATTTTATCAGGTCCCGTCTGGAGGCCATGGTAGAGGCTCAGGGTGGCTTCTTTGAGTGAGCTGCATTTAGCAAAAAATCTTCAGAGATTAAATTTGAATTTTAAGAATGCATCAATTATTTGGCAAGATGTTTTTTCTGTCCTTTCCAAAAAATGTAAAATTCATCCCAAACACCCGGTATATTATGTGTGTATATATATATATATATATATATATATATATATATATATATATGAGAAAGATAGCATCACCCCCTACAAGTTTCCATTGGACCAGGTATATAGTTGGAGTCTTGGATATTTGGCACATTGTTGATTTCAGTTACTTTTCACCTGTTGAGGTGTTGGGTCTAGGTGTACATGTGGTCTGTCAGGACCGACTGCTGTGAAAAAGTTGACATTTAAGAAACAAAGCAAGTTAATTTTATGAATAGAGATGTCTATTTCTTGATTGCATCATAAGCAGGCATGACATTCACAATAGAATCTACAAATATCACTAAAATGATACAAAGCCAATAAACATTTTCATTCATTTATTGTTTGGTACAAAACTGAAAATCAAAATTAATTACAACACCTCACACAGGATGCACTGGCCTCAGTAATGTGTGTGTGTGTGGGGGGGGGGGGGTCATCTGTCTTTCACCTGACCCCTCTGACTGCTCATCCTTATACTCACTCACTAAGTAACCTTATATAATAGTTTTGTCATCTATTCTGTCTACATATTTTAATTAAATGCTTACGTATCAGATATAGTTTACGTGTTTTATATTGTCATGTCAGTAGATGCATCATTTTGTTGTTATGAATTCTATTTTTACTCCAAATACTTATTATTAATTTCCTATTTACTTATGGATTTTCAGTTTTTCCAAATGTTCTAGTTACACCAGGAGAAATAGATAACTACGGTAAAAAAAAATCACAGACTAGAATTTTCTTCTTAGTTTTTCTCATCTTTAAAGTTGATTTTTTGTTTGCCATGATGATGGAATGACTGAAGTATCCTTCCATAAGGTGGTCAACAGCGTTCAAGGATTCGCTCTCAAGTCATTGTTGTCATTGATCACTTTTGTTGAAAATAAAATGTTAGTATTGTTCACAGAAACCAGAGTGGAAAGACAAAAGAGACGAAAATGGCAGACTTACTTACCGTTGGTGCTAAGGTATGACAATGGGAACAATGTGGAGAATAGTAGTTTATAAACCACACATCGTTGGTGCCTTCAACCGCTTGTTCTGAAATTAAAACATAGAAAACAAATATAGAAAGAGTAATCAAGTAAATTAAACTTGAGTAATTATATATATATATATATATATATATATATATATATATATATATACAGGGTGGGCCAAAATAAGGGTCCTATCTTTAAATTTGAATAACTTGAATTTGAATAACTTCCACAAAATAAAAGTTAAACTCACCAAACTTTATGTGTGTGTAGACTGACCCTTCCGAGATTTTTTGAAATAAACAAAACAAATTTTAGCCGAAAAACACTTCTTAAAACTTACAAAAACTAAAGTATTGTTTTTTACACTGTTTTGAGTTTTTTAAGCAAAAATAATGTTTTCTAAATGAGGGTACGTTCCTTAGGGCTAATACGGCTCATGCTTGCTTCGGAAGGGGTCCTTTACTTATTCTAAAAAAATAAAAAAATAAAAAAAAAAAATCAATAAATAAAAAAGTTATGAATTTTTAAAAATAAGACCCTTATTTTTGCCCACCCTGTATAATAATAATGGTAATAATCCAGGTAAAAAATATCCACAGGATGATAATCCAGAGAATTTTAACCAGGTTTATAAAAAGTGCTCAATATCAAAATAGAGCTTTATATATGATAATTTTATTTACACAGACATGTACAAAATCTGCGACACTGGCATGTCGATGTTATCGATCAACAGTTACTATAAACTGAGATCTCATCAGGTAGAGTTAGAATCCGATCTTAACCTCAGATCATATTTGGAGAGAACCTATATATATATATATATATATAGTTTTTTGTCAATATTAACAACTAAAGGACAGACCGGTTTTCTTTGCCTGAGGAGATCGTAGTTTTAATGGCTATCGAACGAAACATCGCCATTGCAGTGTAACTTTTGTATAAATAATATATATATATATATATATATATATATATATATATATATACATAAGAAAAATGAAATGATGAATATAAAATTGTACAATTTACAATATTAATTCATCAAGCAAGAAAATAAAAATAAAAATTTTCCCCTTAATCCATGGATTTTCAAAGATAAGCTCTTCTCATCAGAAGAGAAAAACCAGTAAAATAACAAATTACTGGTTAGCATAAATCTGAAAATTACATGGAAAAACAATGAAAACAATGAATTAATAAATATTGTAAATTGTCCATAATGAAAAGGTAATGTTCTTCTGTGGATGCCAAAACAGGGATGTGGCTCAGTTGGTAGACAGCACAGAACCTACAACTAACAGAAGACTCACAATGCACCTTTGAAGACCACCCAGGTGTGATGAAGGATAGAGCGAGATGGCGTGAGAGAGTCAGAAGGATCCATGACACCACCACGACTAGATGATGATGATAATGTAAATTGTCCAATTTTATTTTCATCATTTCATTGTTTCTTGTATTAATGCTCTATCTATAATATCGAGCATTCCCTTATCACGATAGGATCTAAGATAAAGATAATATATTTTTCTTTGGATTTTCAATTAAATTATATATTATTTTTTTTATCCTGGCTTTGGCTTTATAACAAAGTACTAAAAATAAAGTAAGGTGTCTTTTGTAGTAATTTACATCATCTGCTATTTTTAAGTATCGGTGGACAGTTGACTACCAAGAAGAACTTGGTTGAGCTCTCAGGTCCACAGGTGATCAGCCTTCGATGGTAAAAATCGTGATTGGTTAACCATCTTGTGCAACCCTTGCTCAGAACTGCCATCTATGTGCTGCCCTGATTCATGTAGTGCAGGCCAGGGAAGAAGCTGGTTCAACCTGACCAGTGTGAACGCCATTACAACAACAACAATCTGCAGTTACATGTTGCTGATTATTTGAAAGCAAAATTGTATTTTCTTTACTGCAAGTAAAAGGTTAAATTTTTACACCCATTTTGTTTTTTTTCTTGCTACACGATTTATGACCGCTTTGCCTTTTGGGACTTTTCAATTGAACTTATTGTCAGATATGTTTTTTTTACTGGATGCTAGGTTAATGCTTTAGACATTTACATAGAGAATAAAACCCTTTTCGTAAATAAAAACAATAAATAAATTTGATAATTATAGGGCACCCTCACTAAAATATCCGTCATGGAATCATTAATAAAATTTACAATCCTTTCTGCAATCCAACTATATTTGGTACCAATAAACTTGTCCACCATGTTCCAATCATGAATGTCCACCAGTCTTTGTTTTATAAAATTAAAGTCTTAAAAGAATTATAAATAATGTCTATTTGAGAAAATAAAATATGTATAGTTGATTTCCAACCTTGAATTTGAGCATATTTATTCTTATTAACTGTCAGACTACAATACAAAAAACTTCTACCAAAATAAATTTGGCATTAAATGACCCAAAAAGGGTTGGTATGTTGTAAAACAAAACTAAACCAAGTTTAAAAAATGATAAATAAAAAGTAGCCAAATATTTAGTTTTTTATTACTTTTTTTTTTCATCTTTAATCGATTTATACATAAGCAAAATATAAGCATAGATTTTAATTGTAGTTTAAAAGAAAATATTTTTATAATAAATATACTTATAAAAAAAAATTGATCTACAATTTTTATACAATCTATATATATATATATATATATTACAGCATATAGATTTTTAATTATACTATAAAAAGAGATTTTACAATCAATATTTTTTATACAATTTATAGTAACTCAATATGAATAAAAACTTTTTTGCACCACCTGGGAATTTAATACTGCTCCAGTGAACAATCAGACTTACATTTCAACCTTTCGCATATTATACAAGCTTCAAATTGGCTAAATGGACACCTGTTTATTTACTAGTTTCACTTACAAATCAACCCTTTGCATATTATTAATTAAACATCATATTAGCTAAACAGTCATTATTACTACACATAGCTTTAATTTATATACCTATTTATTTTTTAATTTTATTTTTTAAAACTTTTATTCATCCAAACAAGGCATATTGCCATGGAGACATAAGAGGCTAATGTGATTAGGGGCCAGATTTATAGGGGCATCCTAAGTAGAGAGTTTTTCAGCAAGATGTTCGTTCACATCACATTTAAATTTAATATTATTTTTAGATACAGTCAGTTGGACAAAGTGGGAGTTTGTTGGATGTGAGAAAACAAAATTCACACAAGTAGACTATTAGCTGAGTATCTATGGGGTTGTGGTCTCGGGAAAGTCCAGAGATAAATGCAGGGTCCCTTTCTATGTGCGCGATGGCACTACAGTTATCCTGATATTATACAACTGTTGATAAAGCAGTCAGAAACAGCAGCCAGACAAGCTGTAAAACCTGTACTCTCAACCTGTTAAAACAAGAGCCGCCCAGACTAGTCATGCGAATTACAAGCAAGTATCCCCAAGTTGTCCAGATAAAGAAAAAGAGGGGTAGTTGGACGGCATTAATTGTCCTAGTCAAGAAACAAGGCCAAGCACTGGGTGTCTTTCAAGTGTCATGTGATGGTACCTCTGCGCCTAGCTAATAGACAATTTATTAGTTTCATTATCAACCTGGCCGTTTTGCACATAAGAGGTAACTAAGTTCCCTTATTCATTTCCCTTATCTAACTGATTGTATTGGCATAATTACTACACCAGTTGCATTATCAAACCAATCATTTGCATATCATCCAATCTTCAAATTGGTTGTATAGACACAATTACTACAACTAGCTTATATTTTTCTGATATACCTTTTAATTATTACTGTTAGTAGACTAACATTACACATCCATCATATCATATCATTTCTCTTCATGCAACACATGTCCTCAACCCTCACTGGTCAGGTTTCACTCACATACATCTTCCCACTCCATATACATGCCTGATAAACTCTACCCTTGGTTGACAGTGGTAACACTCTGCTGGTTAGCAATGGTGGAAGTTACCTGAACATACTCCATCCACTCCTAACTCTTGCAATCACACTAGCATCAGTTCCTCCCTGTGCTCAAATGGTATCATCAAGGTAACAAGATTTCTGGACAACATTAATAGCCTTTTTTTTTATGGAAATCGTTCCAGACAAGGCATGAAGTCACTTGATGTAAGGAGCTAACAAGAACGAAAGATAATTATCGCAAAGACAGGAGATGCCTATTGACCTTAGTCTTGAAAAGACCAAGATTATAGGTAGAAGGAAAACAGTCAGCAGGAAGAGAGTTCCACAAGCCTGTGGTTCTTAGAAAAAAACTACTGGAATAGGAAGCTGTATTACAACGTGGTATCAAAACAGCGAATTGATGGAGACCACTAGATTAACGAGTCAAACGAGTTGGAACAAAAGAAACAGGGAATAGATCACATAATTCTGAAGAGCACATGCCATAATAGTATTTATAGAAAAGACTGAGACTAGCAACATCACGTCTGTGAGAGAGGGGGTGTAGAGAAGAAGAAAGGGTAGGGACAATCAAATTACAGATACGTTTCTGCACCTTATCAAGAACCCTAAAATGAGACAGAGATTTACCAGCCCAAATATGACAACAGTATTCCATACACATAATTTCTCAACTGAGTTCTCATCTCGATTTTTTTTGGCAACAGAATTTATAAGTATTTTTAGGCGCTGTGATGTCTATCCATAGACACGGATCAGATATGTAAATTACACTTGCTGTGTACCCTACTTCTCGGACGGCTATGTAGCTTAAGTGGACCATAGTCATATTATACATTCAGTTGGCCGTTCAACTTTAGTGTACGTTTTTGTCTCTCACCTTTTGAAGAGTTCTATAAATATTTTTTTTTTTTGACTCACCACAGCTAATGAAGTCCCCAGACGACCATAGGTTCATTATATGATTGTATAATTTATTAATAAATTATATAAATATATATATATAGAAGCAAGAATATATTTTAAATATCATATATTTATCTTTAAAAAAAATGTTGGAATTATCTAATCCATCAAGGTTAATATGCTGTAAAATCAATCTAATAAAAAAAGAAATATTTCCCTATTTTCAAAGACTAAGCAATCTTCATATTGAAATGACACGTATATGTTTAGAAAACTGAACAGCTCAGTCATTAACAATCAATAGGTCTGTAAACATACTTACATTCATGTGTCGACATTTACCTACATTTTACCTTTCTCACACAGAAAGTAAATCAATAATTAAATCAAAGAAAACACACACGTTTTATCTCCTATATAAAATAATGTCGATTTTTCCTGTGCAACTTTAGCCATTATAGGAAAATAACTGAGTACTTCCTATGCAAATCTTTAACACTCACCACTTACAGCAATTCCTAAAGCGTGTTTCACAAAGATATGCTTACATTTTATTCCCGTTTACACATTACATTTAATCCTACTAAACTGCTTCTCTCAAATAAGTACTCCCACAAAGAAGGTAGCAAAGAATGTCACTCTCCTGCACAACACAGGAGCATTACCTTCATAAGTATAATTATTATTAAGCCACTGCTTATTTCATTTCCTACATACTAAACTAGATTCTAAAAATAAATAACAAATGCTCCTTGATTTTCACTTAGATTCTATCTGGCTTCCTGAATTTAATCAAGGAATAACAGAATGGTTTAATTTCAGCAGTGCTATCTGGCAATTCATAATACATTGAATCACTCTTTAGAATACTGGAATGAATTACCGAATAACTCAAATCATTAATCTTAGCCTGATGCCTAGGCTCATTGTAAGTAAGTTATTTTTAAAACTCAAGTATTAAAAAAAAAAAACGACAAAACCGATAACTAAGTTTCATCAACAGCTTTCTTTTTAAACGACCGGTTTTGTTTAAACTATACCAAAAAAGTAAATTGATTATCTTTTAACTACAAATTCTTTCTCTACTAAAAAAGAAAAAAAAAATCAACTATTTTCTTTTTTATTACACGAAATAGAAAATACCTTTTTACAAGATAATCTCTTAATAACTTTTAAAAACTTTTTAATAAACTAAAAACAAACAGAAAGACGTTTAATACCTTTTTACAAATGTTTTTTTTTTTTACCTAAAACTGATTACTAATTACTGATTCTATATCATCTGAATATTGACTATTCTTGCCAACACCTAGCCGAATCAATAATAATCTGAAATGACTCAGTAGGCCCCACCTTCAAAAGTAATTGATTTTAGGTATCTACAGGGATACTAGTTTCAGTTGCTTAACAACCATGATACTTGTATTACTAATAATACGTAAAATCGACCAAAAATTACATAAAATTCTGGGGATCTGCTTTTAACATTGTAGAGTCTGTGTTCGCGCCGGATTGTCCAAGGTTAGACATGGAATTTCTTGAGTTAATCTACTTTCCCGGGCAACGTCGGAACACGGGTCAGCTAGTATATATATATATATATATATATATATAAACAAGAAAAACAACCTCTCCAAAATCGAAATAGAACCAAATTAAGACTGCAGATCTTGAACAAACAAAGGGCTTGATATCCTTTTAGATCTCAATACATGATAATAAATTGTACTGAGTTTAATACTTTACTGCAGTTTCATGGCATTACCGATCACCAGTAGTGTAACAATTTTATTCAAACTTCCTTAAACATTTCAATTTTATTTTATTAATAGTGTTAATCCAAGTACAATTTATTATTGATTATATATAACATGAAAAATTACTTCTTGGACTGAATAGAGCCAGACCAAAGGAGAAAATCTTGCACACACAAAGGGATCAATATCCTTTGAGATAGAGCTTATAACAATAATAAATAATTATTTTAATACTTTAATACAGTTTCACGGTAAATCAGATCATCAGAAGTGTATATTTGTCAAATACTATATTTAGATTGCAAGTTTGGACTTGCATTGAAATATACAGGGTGTCTCAAAAAAATGTACTCACTCGTAGAATGACGAGAAAACTTTTATTTATGAACATAGAGTGAAATGAAATAGCATCGAATACATGAGACAGATGTAATTGAAGAATCATGTTCGCAAATGTTCAAACTGGTGACCATTATTGTTCAAACAAAGCTGATAACGCGCACCAAGGGATTCGCAAACGTCGCGAAACATTAAGAGTGAGTACATTTTTTTGAGACACCCTGTATGTGACAAAGATACACTCCTGACAATAAGATCTACCGTTGAAAAACAGAACAAAACATTCTTTCCACATCATAGACGTACCATGTATTTCAAATTTTAACTTCTATGCTTTTCTTCACATCAGCCATCTTGAGAAATCTTTGCGCAGAAGATACATTGATACCAGTTGAGGATACACCCTCGATGATCAGCCCAACAGAGGGTGGGCCGTTGTGGCATCTTCTGGCCCTGCTCTGTCGGGCTGACGTATGGTTCTGTGCAGTTCTAAAAGGTCCACCCTAACGAGTTTTACCTTCTCACACTTTGAAAAGGGGTTAGTTTATTTCTAATCACCTGAGGTGCCCCAACCGGGTAATACCGGCGGGACTGCTCAAGCATTTTTTGCAGGCCAAAATGCCCACCTTCTGAGCTGGTGTCACATCTTTCACGCGGTGGGAGGGGGAGATGAATAACATCTTGAGAAAATCTTTGAACGACAAAGACAAAACTTCTACTGTAATATAAAAAGCTATAGATTTTTTATTTGTTTTTAAAAGATCAAAATTAAATGTATGACTTTCCCCTCCACCACTGATCAGCTGCTCCCTCACTGGTCAAATGTTTATATTAGCATACTGCCAACTGTTAACAAATGATATGCATAGGTTAGCAGAGGGAAAGTATTGATCAATTCAGTCTAAAGTTCAATGCATATTCTCTGCATTAAGTAGCATTACAAGCCGATAACATCTTTTCCTTGGACAACGGCAACATTCCACACCTAATGTGCTTAAACAAGTCATCTTTCTTATTTGTGGGACAATCTTTTAATTATATGGATGGAAAGAGAATAAAATAAACATTACAATGATGTTAAGTTCATGTGCCTTTATAGATTAAATATTTTTATACTCCAAGTTAAAAATGAAACAATGCTAAAAACTGAAGAACCAAAAAGGGAAATGTTTTTTTTTTCATTTTAATATTTTATACCTTACATTCCGATTAAAATCCGCAGCGTTATATTTGATTGGATATTATTCAGATTTTGCAGACTATTTAAAACTAGATGAATAGTTCTAGTGACATGTGATGCTGTTTTTTTATGAGCGCTAGAATCAAAGATATTACCGATCAAACTTAACTAAGAATATTTCAAAATTGATAAAATATATCGATGTAGATCATTGAGCTTCATATAGATGATAATTTCGGAATTATTTTTATATATAATATGTAAACATTTGATAATTTGTAATTGTGCGGGTTTTTCTTTAAAACATGTTTTGTCGAATTCTGAATAAAAATGCTAATGCGCCTAACTGAAAGACTAAATTTGTAAATAACATGCCTTCCCGACACCATGATCGACAGCTATATGTAATAGTAGTAATAGCAGCACCAGAGAGAGTGAAAGCCAATACTCGCCTCCTCCTTTTCTTTCCTCACTTTCCTTTTTTCTCTCTCTGTTTTCACCTTCCTTTTTTCATTTCTTTTCTTTTTAAATAAATATTAACAATATTCTGAAAATATAAATAACTTTGCACTCGTGTGGAGGATTTCAAATGATGTAATGGTCTAAAACAGTAGAATTTCATTTCTTTTCATTAAATTATTTTAAATCTTATTTTGTTCTCTCGTCCTTACATTCCATGAGCGATGTTTTTGACAAAGGGAGAAGAATTGTTGTTTTTTAGGTTGGAATCTATCCATCTAACACTTATCGTTGGCTGGTTTTTGACCTTGAAGTAGTATTTGTTTAGCTCCTTACATCAAGTGGCTTCATGCCTTGTCTGGAGTGATTTCCATAAAAAAATATAAAAACATTTTTTATTCTCTTAAAAAAATTTTTTTTTAAAATTGTGCTCACTTTCCATGTTTAATAGAATTTTATCTCACTTCTTTTGAAAACTATTTCTTTAAATGAGATTCCTGTCCCATATGTAATAACCTGTAATCCTTCAGGTCACGGGTCGTCTATGATCTATTTTAATGGATGATGTCATAAATTATCTTCTGGTGTTTTCAACTAAATGAATTATATAATACATTCATGAATAGGCTCACAATCTGTATGATACAATGTTTCAGTTTTAAAAACTTTGAAATTTACACA
This sequence comes from Sepiola atlantica, assembly GCA_963556195.1. Taxonomy (NCBI): domain Eukaryota; kingdom Metazoa; phylum Mollusca; class Cephalopoda; order Sepiida; family Sepiolidae; genus Sepiola; species Sepiola atlantica. The sequence continues at coordinate 131,938,226 of OY744522.1, forward strand.
TCGTAATTCATGGCTTACGGTAAGGGAGATACATAAAATCTGATTGTATAATCAGAAAGAACAGTTAATTTTACATAAGAGTACCAAGTTTTATAAGAATAGCTTAAAAAATAAATAAATGGTGGAGAAATTACTAAATTTCTTGAAATGATGCGGTCTTTATTTTGACCCATTTTTTTAAAGAGTTATTAAATAAAGATGTCCAATGAAAAACACAAATTTTGGCACTTTAAATTCTTATAACTTTTGAACCACTGATGGTAGTTGCATGATTCAAACGGTTTTGAGCTTCTTTTACATTGATAAAATAACAAGTAGTTCAAAACAAAAAAAAATCACCTTGCAATGCTAAAGTAAGTGCATTTTATTACACACTAGTAGGATTACACATAAATTACATAGATTACAGAAAAAAAATAAAAGTAAAACTAAACAATCTGCTTAATTTGAAATGTTCATTTTTGGACAAAAGAGTAAAAATAATTATTCCCCAGTTGAGGTTTGAACTCATAAGCCGTCTTTACGAACAGCATGCTAAGCAATTGACCCATGGAGCAAGTACAAGATGGTGACATTATTCCTTCAATACATTGTAGCAATATCTTGCTTTATGTTGAGTTGTAGTTTGATCGGCGTATTGATACACAAGCAATTAGTACACCACTGGCATGCACACTGGAAGCCTGCTGATTTCCACCCACAATATATATATCAAAATCACACATAGTTTGAACGACAAACAGCAATTATATATATATATATATATAATTGCTGTTTGTTTTTTTTGCTGGCATTAACTAATAAAATATAAACCCGTTGACTTACCAAAATCAGAATGACTAAGGGTTATAATTTCAGGGTCATCATCATAAATACCTGAAAGAAGAAAAAGAAATATATTTATATCAAGTGTAATAGCATAAATCTCTCACAGATGTTTACCATTCAACAGAAATCCTAAATAGCTTTTGAAGGGCATTAACAAACAAAAAAAATGTAAAAACATTGAAAAATCAGGCTTTCCCCCCCCCCCTTCATTTATAGGAATCGTTATTTGACCCTATCTCACCAGTAATGGGAGTTTAATTGGTAAGCACGTCACTTTTAAAACTAAAAGACTTTTTTTCTTTTTTATAGTCATCAGTTCTGAAAAGATTTAAGTTGATAAACACATCCATTTTTAAAATGCCATTGTGTTTAATGGCAATGGCCTTTCATTTTTTTTTTTTTTTGAAACTAAACAAAAATTGAAAATTTAAATGCAACATGTTTTTTAAGAATGTTCACATCATGCTTGATGCAACTGCTCACGTTACACATGATATAGGGCATAGATTCCCAACCAGGGTCCATGAGGGTCCACAGAAGCTTAAGAGGGACCACGAAAAATAAGTATCTTTATTTTGTTTATTAGATGTACGCATGTTTATTGAAATCTTTAAGATTTTGATTTTATGTTATGAATATAACAAAATTGATTGTTCATTTTACTAACCTAAAAACAAATTTTTTTTTTTAAAATTATATGGGGTCCACAGATGATAAAATAGATCTCTGAGGGTTCATAAGCAAAATAAGGTTGGGAACCCCCCCTGATGTAGGGGAACCAAGTTTTTACAATCACAGAATTGTGAACCTGAAACTTTTCTTTATGAAATTTTTAATCTAACATATAAAAGTTATGTTGTTAGATTTTCAAAATCAGAGCCAAATATCATTTAAGCTGAGAAATCAAATTTTGCTCCTGACTTGCCAATTTTAATTTGTTATTGTTGTATGGACATATAAAAATCAGCAAAGGGGATAACTCATTTTAAATTGAAGAATACAATAGGGGTTGTCTACCTTAAGTTTAAAAATGTGCAAACAAATCAAAATTAAAAACTAAAATGACTGCACTACATTCCGGACAATGATGGGTGGATACAAATAGTAATAAATAAATTAATCGTTTGATTGATTTTTTTTTTCAATGTTTTTTGTTTTATTCTTCAAAAATTAAGTGCTGTCGCTGTGATTTTGTAAAAAACTTTATAACTTTATAAAAACAATTATAACTATTTTCTTAAAATTGATTTTACAAATAGATTTTTTGTCCTTATATTTCCCCCTAGAACATGAAAAATAAAATAAAACGTTTTACATTCAAAAAAAAGAAAATAAGAAAATAAAAAAAGGTTGTCAATTTTCTGAGAAAAATGTTAGCTAGTTTTTCTAAGAATCTGTAGATTTCATTCATTAAAAATAAAAAATTTTAAATTAAAATTCCAGCCATTTTTTTAAAAAATCAAGATGCTATAAATAGAGTTTTTACTAAATTATTACAAATAGAAAAAGTGTTGTGGGTACACTCCTGCAATGCCATCTTCAACAAAACGTGTAGAAGAGAGCTTGCTGTTCAAATATAACTCAAAATATATGACAGATTTGTTATGTTTGGATAACTAATCTTGAAAGGTACAAGAGAGAAAAAATTGTAATGGTCTGGAAAATGAAAGGAAATTATTGTTTTCGAGAACGGGGAAGTAACAGTTCCTGACCCCACTTGTTAATCAAAATACTCAGAGTAGGCGGAAATTCTCCGTAAATGCTGCTGTTTGAAACAGACTGAAGACAAAAGGTACAAAACGCTAAAAGAGGGAACAGACAGACATCTAAATTGTCTGATCAATACACCGCCACAATTCGCATCAGTCCTAAAATTAACTATTCAATTCTCTGTATAAATCTAAGAACACAAATTTATGTTCCAAGTCATTGCTAACCTCCACCCCACGTGTTATCAAGCTTTATTGAACTTTAAATTCCTCTAAAGTTATTTGCTGTTAATAGATCCAGTAGATGAAAGAGGATAATGGCTGCTCAAGATCAAGGCTTGATGACCTAAGATGAATGGTCTCAGCAACAAGTGCAGGTTCTGTCATACAGAAGTAGGGAGTGTGAGCTACCTGACATCCAGTTGTAAGGTTCTGCTGGGGGACTGCTACTATACAATGTGATACAATGGAGCGTGTAAATATCTCCAGGAAACCATCTGTAAAAAAACTGAATATCCAGTGTAGCAGTAAGTCCTGGGAACATATTTCCAACAGTTCTTTCTGGTAAGTCATACACCATCCACGATGACTATACAATCTCTAAAGCTACATATGTAGAAAACAGAGCTGTTTAAACCTGACAGTGATATGGGACAAGAGGGAGAGAGTACAACCCTAGTTGAAGCCAGTGTCCCTAATGATGCTGGTTTAAACAGAACTGAGAGGGAGAAGATAACGAAATACCAAGGTCTTATGTATAACATGAAAAGAAACTGGAAACTTAGGAAGATCCTCATTCTAGTAATAATAGGAGCTACCGGGCTCATGAAAAAGAATTTTAAAAACTACCCGGCGAACCAAGTGCAAGAGAGATACAAACAATTACGTTTAAAGGGACGGTTAGAATCCTAAAAAGATCTCTCGGTTGGAATCTCTGAAATAGCAGGTGAATTTTGGCATCCGGTAACCATCCCCAACAAAAAAAAAAAAAAAAAAGATAAGAAAATTAAAAAAATAAGATGAATTCAAAGTAATAAAATTGGTATATATCTGATGAGGGTCATTATCATCATTGATTTTGGTATTGAGAGTGCTAGTCTTAGACTCCGGGGTGGGTAACACCTGGCAACATCTCATGCTTGAGAGTGCTCAGTAATAAAATTATTACCAGATCTTAAGTTTATTTGGCTTTCACTGACAGTACAAACGTCTCAACCTATTGGTTTCATCAAAGCCAAACATAACTTTTTTTAAAACTTCTAATTTCCTTAATTCCTCTCCCACCCACATTTCTTTTACTTTTCTCTTCTTTCTTCCCTTAACTTACAAGCTATATTTAGACAAGACGATCGGTTTAGAATCCATAGTTGATCAGTGAAATGACAGTTATGCAAATATCATGTCAAGCACTCAATGAACAGAGACATAGAAATTAACAAAAAAACAGTAAGGAAATAGGGCATTCATTTCTTCAGGAATAAATATTGATTTTATAGTTTAGTGTAGCAAATGTAGGGTCTGCATTATTGTAACTAAATGTTTAGCAATATTTGATACCAAGGTAATTATATATATATATATATATATATATATATATATATATATATATATACACACAAGTTAGGTGTATATATATATATATACACAAGTTAGGTGTATATATATATATACACAAGTTAGGTATGTGTGTATATGTTTATATATTTCTATGCAGAAGATTCACTCCTAAAATAATTAACCGATCATTAAAAATTTGGCAACACAGCTGCTTGGCATAAGGGTGGGTAATGCAGGCTATATTTAGTTTAATTTAGAGTTATGCAAACGGGGCAAAATGTACAGCATAATCGCGTTGACACACTGGTTCTCGTTAGATCACTGGAGTTAAGCAACGTTGAGCCTGGCCAGTAGCAGATGGGTGGAATGCTAGGCGCTGTATGTCATCTTCCCATGATCGGGATATACATGTGGCTAGGACCGTTTGTGAATTAAAAATTCCCTGTAAACTTCCTCCTTATGAGGAAGCCGGCATAGTCTGCCCGGGGCTAATACCACACCAGGTATTACCGGTTTGTCGTAAAGGAGGCAAAGAGGGGTGTAAACCCCTTTGTTAAAATTCAGATACCTTCAATTTTTGTGAAATTTTAGCAATAGATATTAGACATCAATTAATAAATATTCTCCAAATTTCAGTTTCTTTGTAGTATTTTAAAGATTTTTTAGGGGTCATAATATGGGCAGAACCTCCCATTTTAAAATCCAAATATTTCAGATTTGCATTAAATTTGATCCGGTCATTAGACATCAATTAAGCAAGTTTTCTCAAATTTCAATTTCTTAAGATACTTTAAATTTTAGACATTTTCTAGAATCCAAATCAAGTAATGGATTTTGATTAAAATTGGAATAAGGATTCTAAAGATAAGGCATTATATCTTGATATAAACGTGGTGCAAAACTGTTCTGTCCGGTGAATTAGTTTTACACGTTCTTTTAATCCATATTATCGTAAGGCATCCACATATGCTTCATGCATATATAAATATGTAGAATTAACCTATGATAAAATCAAAAACAATAGAATACATAAATTTGTGCCTTACTGTTCTGTTGATTTGTCTCAGTACGGCCATTTTTATATCAGAACTGTTATTAGATGATAACATAATACTGCATGCAGAGAACAAATCTGATTCTTTGTTTCAACAGAACATAAATATTTTCCTTTAGTTTTAATGCTCGTGCGAAAGACATTTAAAATAATTCCCACCAAACTCGATTCTAACTTTCTCAAAACGTAATACTCATGTATTCCCTTTGATTGAACTTTTAATGTACCTGTCATATGCACACACCTGCAACCATAACAAATTACAACACTTTTCTCCTCTCGTAAATGAATATTGTTTATTACGTTAATGACGCCCATTGTCCGTTTTTATTTTCTTTCTTTGTCGTGTTTTCCGTTTTCTACTGATGCAGTTACTTACGCATTATTTTAGTCAGAAAGCAGTTTTGTACTTTATCGGTATATCACTCATTTACTAATATATACCATCAGCTATACCTATTCAGTGCTACCCGAGATACAATAAAATCGTTTAAGTTTTTAAGTTTTATTTGTTTGCACATGTTTTTAACTTATACAGAAAAATAGAATTTTAGTTGTAAGGGAGACAACTCTTTATATTGTTCAATTAAAAAATATGAGTTATTCCGCTTGTAGATGTCTGTCTTTCGGTCATAATTGAAAAATGTTTCCATATTAACCAGTTGTCCAGGTGGGACTACATTTTAAAAATAAACTGCAGCAAAGTACATTATAGTGCCAATAACATGGTACAACAATAACAAATGAAAATTGCTTAGTCAGAATCAAAGTTTGATATGTCAGCTTAAATGCTATTTAGGTCCAACTTTTAAAAATTTCACAACTTTATATGTTAAATCTTATGCTGACAGACACAGGCGCCTCAGAAATCTTTCTCCACCATAATAGTTGTCCTAACCGGAATAAGTATTTTCAGTAAAAAACGGGACCAAAATAAAAATATATTCATGCAAATAGCATTGTGGGAAAAGTAACAAAAAATAGGCTAGCCCAAATTAAATAGAGAGATGTCAGACGGATTGCTATTTGGGTTTGATTCTGAAAATCCAACTGACATAATTTTATAGAGTAGATATATGCTAAACACACCTTAGGAATATTAAATGATTACCATTCAGGTAACATATGGCTTGTACAAAATTATTAGAGTAAGTGGAAACTGTTGAATTGGATAAACTTGCAAGCTGTTTACAATATTTAATTAATGATTTTTGCAGATACTATACCAGCTGGAGACTGGGTATTTAGGTATGTTTTTCCTTTTTTTACTTCTATATCCATGTGAACTAACAAATCGATAGGAAAATACAAAATCACTCATTCTAGCATTGATTCATAGGATTTATCTTTCATCAATCAACTGAACCGAAAAAAAAAAAAAATTAAATTAAAAACAATTCTACATAATTTTTATGTTCCAGAATTTTTTTAGATGAGTATTGATAATTTGTATTATTTATATTATTAGTCTACTAATCTCATCTTCGATGTTATTCTCACGTTTCGGCCGAAATAACCTCAAAACCATCTTCAGGTGTGTTTTGTCAAACTTGGGAATCTGTACGGAATTTTGAACGGAACACTTTAATCCACGGAGGTAAATTGCTCTTCTTTCGTCAGCCATGACCAGGTAGAAGTCTTAAGTAATTCTTAATTATACTATTATCATCGCCTGTACCGAGGATTGAATCTTCAATCCCCAGAAGACTCACTTAGAACCAATTATTACTTAGTACTTTATCTGTTACACCACAAAGATTCCAGTGTTCAACAAGACGCACCTGAAGAAGGTAGGACGTTACATCGGACGAAACATTGTGATAACAACATCTAGAATTCAAAATGGAATCTTAAAAAAAAAATTTAAAAAAAAAAAAAAAAAAAAAATCTAAATCGCTGGGTACGTATTTATTCATCTCTTAATTTCTTTACATTACGAGTACATTTTAAGAATTAAATTTGAATATTTATTACATGTAAGTTTACTTATTCGCAAATTCTTGACTGAAACTAGAAATAGTAAAAACCTACATACATAAATAATGCCTGTGCATTACGAATACTTATCTGAATTTAACAAAACAATTAAAATATAATCTTTAATAATTAATAACCAAATTTTGAAAAATAATATGCATTTCTACTTATTTAATTCATTAAAATTATGATCCCTTCATATCAAAGAGAGATAAAGACTACAGCCTAAATTCGGAGAAGAGTAGCCTCTTTATTTTTGACATTTTTTCCTACTTGCCCGACAAGACGTCACATTTATGTGTGTAAATACACAAAAAAATAATTGATTACTTTATAATTGATTTGAAATACTTAATTAAAAACTAAAACGTCATGAATAAGTTTGAGTTTCAACATCATCTGTTATATAAAGGGTAGTTGTCTGTGTATGTGTGTGGATCTCCAGCTAAAAGTCCAAAACAAAGACCCACAAAGTTGGTACATTCTTGTTCGGCATTGCCCCGGTGAATAATATCTAAAATTTGTACATTCTTTGACCCTAAACTGGCACAGAACGCATCAGAAAAAGTCAGTTTTCCAGACATTTCATGTACTAACTAAAGGGAAATAACTGATTATTTTATGAAGGAGTTACTTCCCTTATGTCAACTAATTCCTCAAGGAAGCTATATAAAGGAGAATTGTCTATGTGTATGTTCAGAGAGAGGCATGGGTTGGGCGGAGGAAACGAGGAGGAAGGGGAAAACGGGGATGGGGAAAGAAAGAAAGAGATAGAAGTTTTAATAGAAATATGTTACACTTTTGCTGCGGGCAATTCCGAGTAACCCTGCTAGTATTTAATGAGAAAGATGAGAGTTCAATTTGTTTATAAAAACACACCAATTTATATTACAAGAGAGAAAAATGAGGACAATAATTGCTACACCAAATACTGGACAAATGTTTACGGTAGATATTTTTGTTTCACGCTGCTGTTTTTTTGCTTACTGCTAAGTATAAATCCAAAAAATGTAAAGTAAACATCCTATCATTTAGTACTTATTTTTTTTAATGAAAATAACAACTCTTGAGCAATACCGGTTAGGTACAGCTAATATATATATATATATATATATATATATATATATATATATATATATAAATCAACTTAATTTGTCAATACATATAATATATAAAAGATAAAAAAACGAATAAGTTTTCTCAGCAAACCTGAAACCCATGCAAATTAAAAATCATTATACTGATTGTTTATCTCTGGACCCTGACATTAAGACCAATCTGTTCATACTGTACATAAAAGAAATAAAATTTATTTAAAAAATGTTTTATTTAACGTTTTCATATGGAAATTTATCCAATTACTTTACAGTTAAATTTGATAGTGATTTTTATCACTATCAAATGTTTCGACCCTTTTCAAGGGCATCTTGTCAAACTCGGGAATCTGTACAAAGTTTAAAATTAAACCTTTTATTTAATCAGTAGCACAAGGATAAAGTGCTAATTTTAATCAGTTCTAAGTGATGTCCTCCAGAGGTTGAAGGTTCAACTTAAATACAGGCGATACTAAGAATATAATTAAGGATCACTTTAGACTTCTACCCAGTCATGGTGGACAGAAGTTTCGAAAAGGAGGAGGAGAGTTCTGGATATGGGGAGGGGAAAGAGGAGGTTCTGGATATGGGGAGGGGAAAGAGGAGGTTCTGGATATGGGGAGGGGAAAGAGGAGGTTCTGGATATGGGGAGGGGAAAGAGGAGGTTCTGGATATGGTCGGGGGGGGGGAAGAGTTGGTTCTGGATATGGTCGGGGGGGGGGGGTTGGTTCTGGATATGGTCGGGGGGGGGAGTTGGTTCTGGATATGGGGAGGGGAAAGAGGAGGTTCTGCATATGGGGAGGGGAAAGAGGAGGTTCTGGATATGGGGAAGGGAAAGAGGAGGTTCTGGATATGGGGAGGGGAAAGAGGAGGTTCTGCATATGGGGAGGGGAAAGAGGAGGTTCTGCATATGGGGAGGGGAAAGAGGAGGTTCTGCATATGGGGAGGGGAAAGAGGAGGTTCTGCATATGGGGAGGGGAAGAGGAGGTTCTGCATATGGGGAGGGGAAAGAGGAGGTTCTGCATATGGGGAGGGGAAAGAGGAGGTTCTGCATATGGGGAGGGGAAAGAGGAGGTTCTGCATATGGGGAGGGGAAAGAGGAGGTTCTGCATATGGGGAGGGGAAAGAGGAGGTTCTTGATATGGGGAGAGGAAAAATGAGGTTCTGTATATGAAGAGGTACTAGATATTGGAAGAGAAAAGAAGGTTTTTGATATGGGGAGAAAGAGGAGGCTCGGGATGTAGGGAGGAGGAGGTTCTGGATATGGAGTGGAGAAGGAGGAGATTCTCTCCAGCTGTGATTCACAAGATTGACTTACTAATCAATACTAATAATACTAATATTCATAAGTGCACACTCATAAATTTTCATTACCAATTCATTCTCATAAAGAAATATGTATATGACAGAACAAGAATAACAAAAAGATAAAGTTACTATCATTAATGCCGTCAGAGGACGATTTGATACCTATAGATAGTGGCCCCTTGCACTAACCTATAATAGATGCCCCCCCCCTTACCCCCTCAGAGAATTATTTAATTTTAATGAAGTTTCAGCGTTCATTCAATAAGAGAAATTTTATAAGGAATACAAGGTTATACATGTAAGACCGTAGCGATTTTTGAAAGAGTGAAAACTTGACAGAATCTTAATTTGGGGTCAGATTCACACACATGCACAGTAATGGTTTTTCATGATTTTTTTTTTTTTTCAAACAATATTTCATCTAAAAACTCAAAAAAATAAAACTAAGAAGGTCTCTATCATGCTGCTGAAAGCATCCTTCACCCCCCCCCCCACTGCAACCACCCTTTGTGTGTGTGTGTGTGTGTGTATTGGGGGGGGGGAATCATATCTAATTAACAGATGTCCACTACAGATAAATTTGAATATAGTGGATCATGCATTGTGAAGAATAAGACCCGGTATATAATATACTAGCGTTGTCCAGGAAACTTTTGGAACCTAAGAAACCCTTGTAAGTAAAAACTTTGTGTAATGACGATTAATTTGGAATTTACTTGATAATAAAACCATGCTCTTCTTAACCCCAACACTAACCCTAAGTTTGAGATGATGGTCAAGGATCGTTGTAGAGACTTTAAATTCAGCTTTGTCTCGTGTAAAGTAATCAAAATGGTAGCCATTTATAAACTAGTTTCCGAAACATGACAAACATTTTAAAAATCTAAAATAAAAACAAACCACTTGTTTTCACTCAAACTTGAGATATTACTTGTCTATTTTTGCACAACATAAAATTAGAATCCTATTTACATTTTTTGTGTCAAGAAGCGGGGGAAAAATATTGAAAATATCCATTTGGTCGATAAAATGCATTTTTATTCAGTTGCATTAACGATGCACTAAATATTCATGCTCTCCACCAGAGTTAGCACCATACGAAAACAGATATGTATGGACTGTGTGCATTGGTAGGGGATAATTCCTACCACTTTCATGTTCGTGGGTCTAATAGAATGCCAATAGGAAACAGACACCTACTATTAGGAAGACATATACAAAAACACACACATACACAAATATGTAGTGATATTGGTCTGGAGTGTATAAAATATTGGTTAAAAACGAAAAATTCCATGCAAGGTTAGCTTAAGCAAGGAAATGGAATTTTCCATTAGAAGTCAAGTTAGAGGTTAAGACTACATATCAGGATATGACATCACGGACATGAAGTTAACCGAGAGGATTTGGTCGTCCTTTTCGGAGCTCTGTCTTTGTTCACTCCTCCAGGGAACGGGCGATGGAAACAAATAATTTTACAGAACTGTAAACATCGAAGAACATATCACCATTGAGCAAGAATATTAGTGACATTTTAATTGCTATTCATTATTACAACTACCAGGGAAGAAAGCTACTATCATCACAACCAGAAGAGAAGAAAGCAAACAATTCTGTTTCTGCTGCGATGACAACCATTGCTGGGAGAGATCACTATCCAACTATCAAAGAGACAAACAGCCGTTTCTGTCAATGAAGATGACGAGCAATCGAGTGGGGATAGAACTCTCCATGCAATGTTACAAATTTGTGTGTCTGTCTATTTAGACAGACACATCGACAGACACACACATCATTAGACACACACTTCTCATATCAGTATTGATATATAAGTTCAGGATTATTATTCCACTTACCAAATTCGTCTTGATAGAAAGACCAGCTCTCATAGTGATCCCCCCCATGGAAATCTTCCGAGAGACCCTCTTCCCCATGAAGGTCATACTTTTTCCGAAGATTGTCATCTTTGAGGACTTCGTAAGCGCGTGTAATTTTCAGAAACTTTTCATGAGCTTTTGGATCATCCTAAAAAAAAAAAAAAAAAAAAAAAAAAAAAATTAAAAAAGAATAAAATAAGTATAAAATACTTAACTTGAAAAACAGTACTTCAAAGTGCAAATATACAATTTATGTAATGTAGTTAAGTGTAGATATAGTTTGCTAAATACAAAAGGTTACTTAAATATGATCCACAAAGTTTCACCCGTCTCCAAGACACGAAGGTAGATGTCTCGGATTGGTTAAATTCAATCATGTGGCATAAAAAGATTGAAGACAGATTTAACAGTAAAGCCACCTTCTCCTACTTGGGTGACACGTTGAATGGTGGTGGTGGTTGCGAACGCGCTATTACTGCTCGCTATTGTGTTGCAGGGTCAAAGTTCAGGAAGCTGCTGCCAATCCTTTCATGGTTTGTGGGCAAAATCTTTTCAACTTGTGTTCGCTTTGCTAAATTGCACGGCAGTGAGACATGGGCTCCAAACACCTCTGATCTGTAACAGCTTCGGCATAATGATCCTGCCATAATCAGGCAGATTAACAGCTGCAAACTAGAAAAAAAGATCTCATCACACATGCCTTATCAGAAACTTGGTATTGGTGAGATTGAGGATGCCTTACACTCTGCATCTCAGGTAGATTAGCCATGTACAACGTGTCAACTCTTGCATCAACTACATAACGCATTTGGATATCCCAGCCAATAGAAAGTGTGGTAGACCGAGGAAGATGTGATTAGAGAGTGCATAAGAAGCGATATAATTGCATGCAACAACCTTGCTGCTGTCAAACCTTTGGACCGGGCTGCATGGATAGCAGGTGAGAGACATTGTCTGATGTTGCCCGCCCTGGAGTCTGCAACACTTGCAACACCCTAAATACCAAAACTAGATGAAGAAGGAAGAAGGTTTAGGACCTAGTAAAGAAAGATCAGCAGAGATAATGGAGATGATAAAAAGATAAGAATGAGAAAATTAGACGGTAGCTCTGAGTAGGGGGGGGGGGTCATATATGTCCTCCTTACTTTTCTGTAAAAGTTAGAGAATGAAAAATCACCTTCTATATTATTATAACGTTGCATTCTCTTAGTTTGTCGTGTAGATGTAGTTTTTTTAAATCTTTATTGCTGATAATTTCCTGTGCGAGGAGAGATATTAAAAAAAAGGGGGTTCTATATTTAGAAATCCTATTAATTATATTGAAAGTCTCAATGAAGTCACCCCTCATTCTTCTGTAGTAAAGTAGTTAAACCTAAGTATTCCACCACGTTTTTTATAATTGAGATTTTTTTTTTTTTAAACTCAAATATTCTTTATCCTGTCGTGAATTTAATTCCTTGTTTCTGTTTATTTAAAATAAATGCATTGCAGTCTTTTTTTTCTTTTTAGTGAGAGAGTATACATTAATATATTACTTCATAGCTGAGTCAAATTGACCAAATGAGATAAAAATCTTGTTTGGTCAATTTGAACAGGTTGACCTCGCCTAAGCTATGATTTGTGAGAAAGGACGTCCATGACATTTAGGTGGATATGATGTCAGACACACAGAGAAAATAAAAACTTATTTTTCTCTAACCCTACCACTAACTCTAAGTTCGAGTGGCAAACCACCCAAAAAAACTCAAAACCATATGTAATCTTCTAAAAAAGTAGATCTTCCACAAATAGTATGCACAGAATTTATCTCCTAGAGCAAAATAAAAAACAATTGGTTAATGTCCTAAAACGCTACAATGGCCTGGAAATGGAGGATTCTTTTATGTTAAATTCATATGCAAAACTGATCTCCCACTCTACATTCTAAAATAATTGTTTATTTTTTGTTTTTCATAAACGCCTAAAATTTAAAAAGAAAAAAAAAAGAAAAAAGTAGAATCTCATTTTTTTTAGGGAGGTGGGGGGGAGGGAGGCGATTTAGCGATGGAAGCGTGTTATCTACAATACCTTTTCTTTTTCATACCAAAAATATATCTAGCGACTGATATGTCTTAAAAGAGATAGGAAGTTATTCATTGATGAAACAAAAGTCTTTGACCTCCCTTACCCATGAATCATTTTAATTATAGCAAAATTAACATTTTCATAGAAAGGAGAGAAGGGAGGCATAGCAAGGCAAGACAAAACCTGACAGATAGGGGAAGAGAGAAAAAACAGGAAAAAAGGAAGAAAGATAAAATGAGAGAGAGGAAGAAAGTGAAATTGGCCTTTTTTATATAAAAACAATCGGTAAAACTCACATCCCTGTGTGAATGATTTTTTGCAGTGAATAATTACATGGGTATCAACTCAGTCATGACCTCCAGGCTATGCCTCAACAGGTTTGGCTGTCCCTTGCCCAGTTAACATCTAAGTGCCTAACAGCAGAGTAAACCCAAAAAAAGATTGTTTACTTCCCAATCAGTTCCATTTTAAGTAAAAACACATACTCACCTTGGCTCAAATGAAATATACAAAACATATGATAGAACTTGATCTCAAGTGAGAGAAAGATGTCCACAGAAGCAGACACAAAACAAAACCTATCACTTTAGAAAGATCACATAGAATACGGTATAAATCTACCGTTTGGAATTATTTTGTAAAACTAAACTTTGGTAAGTCAATTATCGCCATTTACAATCTCGTCCTTTGTTAATTTTAATAGAATTACCATTTTCTTTTTTAATGTATCCCCCCCTGGAAAAAATGATAAAATGTTGTTTTTTTTTACACATAAAATTTGTTTTCAAGAAAAATACCACTGAACAAGTGTTAAAACGGTGTTAGGGTTATAAAATGTTTTTTTCACTGAACAAGTAATCAGCATTTTTCGCCCGTCTATGTAAATATCCGGAAACTACAGATGCCAAGTCGATTTTAGCTTGGGTCCTAATCTGGATAAGTACCAATATCTCATTTAGTTTGGGGTTTATTTTGATAAAATTTGGATGTAAACAACATTTAATCTTTTCTCTTTATAAATGTACAATTTTTTCTCTTCTTTCATTAATAGTTCTTTTTCAAGGCTACTTCATGTTAGGTTACTATTTTCGGTAATGGGCGATTTACTTTTTATGTGAAAAAAAATGTTGGTGTTTTGAAATTTGGTGTGCACGATATTGTGTGTGTCTATGCATATAAATAAATGTAGTAGCATTATTTGTTTTGCAAAGACCTCTGTGCCCACAATAAAAGTGTTTAGGTATAATGGAAATAAAATTTTGGTTTGGAATACCTCATGAAAGACAATATTTACCGTATTGTTTCAGCGATAAGTCGATGCAAAAAAAGTCTTAGAAATTTGCTTGGAAACTAGCCTCGACTTACGAACACCAAAATTCGCCACCTTTTGGGATTGGTACATTCGATTTACTACAATCGTGAAGTCTACACTAATACAAACAATTTTCAATACATACAATCTGACACAGCGTTTTTAATAATCACCAATCCTATTGATTAATCGCGATATATCGCATTTTCTGCCATTAATTGCATTACTTAAACTGTCATATTGTTTGTTACAGCTCAATTCAGTTTACTATACTATTTGGGATATTGAGGATACTTCGAACGTATGATCCATTCTACTTTATGGATGTGAGACTTTGTCTATATGTCCTAAATTAGAAATTAAACTTTTTTTCCGTTTATTCGCCGGATACTGAATATCAACTGGAAGCAACATGCAACCAATGAGGAGGTGTAGAAGGCGATCTTGATACAAACCAGTGCAATTAATGCAGACTTTAATGAAAAGACAAATGACTTTTATCAGCCATATATATATAGACACAAAGGACTCGAACATCTATTTCTTATTGGTAGTGCCTTACTGTAAGCCAGTTGGCAGACCAAAATATAAGTTTATGGATAATATGTGTCAGTGGAAAAACCATAATGCAATGGGACTATTTCGTTCAATGGATAATAGGACCATAGTCACCGACGCTTTACGAAGGTAGGGCCGTCCATGATGATACTATTTCAGACTAATGAACTATCTTTCAATGCTCAATTCAGGGAGGAGGGTAGTATCTATTCTGTTGTCATGAGACCATCCTCCCAGGCATTATCTCCTCCTTTGGGGTTGGCAGTATAATATATGTTCATTCGTCAAGATACCATCCTTCCAGGCTAGCAAAAATATGCAACCAGATGGAGCATGTTTTACTAGCTTTAATAAAGGAAAGTGTTGTTCGTACAAGTCCTTATGCTACTTCAAAAATCAGTTTTGACATTACAAAAAAAATCGCATAAATTTTCAGAAGAAAAATAATAGTGTAGAATTTCTGAGGGAGTTTTTTTCAGCTTTATCAAACCTAGATACACACCAAAAATATAGGTCGATTTATGAATGAGGCTAAGCAGAATGCCTTCCCTCTAACCCTAAAAATACTCACTCGTCTTATGGATAAGATAAATTCATGGCTGAAACAATAATCATATTTTTTTCATTTACAATATTCTTTAATTACCAATAAAACTTAGTGTATTTATATACTATTAAAAAGTTATGTATTGACAGTTTGTCTGTTCGTACGCAAATAGTAATATTTGAGTGGTTGATAAAAAAATGAATAGGCAGAGTACACATTACTAAGGCAGTATTTTTTACAATGCCAATACCAGAGTTCGAATCTCACATGAATCTAAAGGATTTTTTTTTAACCGGATACACGTTTTATAAATTTGAAGTAATTAACATAGCATAATAATATAAAAAACATTAGATAAATATATTTTTTTTTTTAATTTAGAAACCATTTTTTTGATAATCCACTAAAGTAGACATTAGTTCAAAGCGAATTATTTTTGCTTAAAAACAATTTCTAATGTTTTTTATCAATAAAAACAATACGTAAATACATTCATCATAATTTCTGTACCATGAAAATACTAAATAGTGCATTTTTCCCCCCCCCCCTCAACATTTGAAATATTTTTCTTCATACTAGCTATAAACCAGTAGAAGAGAAGTAAGAATAGAAATTGACATACTCTGGTAATGTACCACACTGCTCAAGGAGCAGGTATAAACTCATCATCATCATCATCATCATCATCAAACGGTTTATTTGTTGAATCAGGGCACAATCTTCTGATGAGGGTGGGGCCTGATTGTCTAATTTTGATTTAAGTCTTCCCCTCCATTCTTGTCTTTCGTGAGGCCTAACGGAATCCATACCCATGGCGTTTGACCACGTCCTCCCAAAACTTGGGTCTGCCAGAGGTTGTCTTCTCTGCTGGCGCATTCAACTGTCAGACTTTAACAATCCAGCCATTGCTGCACTCAACGTGTCCCAACCAACGCAGTCTGCTCTTTTGCATGATGTCCGCAAGGCTATTCAAGTTGACTTGTGCGAGTAGAGACCTAAAATGTATGCTTTGTTCAGGCCTCACCAAACAGATCCATCTGACCACTTCAAGCTTACACATTTCTAATTAGATCTTAACTCAAAATTGTTCCAAATTTACTAATATTTAACAAAAACAACCAGAAACAATATTTATCGCCTATACACAATTTTTTTTATCACATTATGCTGCGAACTCTATACTAAATTTTAACTCCAAATCACAAATTTTTTATTTTTTTTATCGCATTATGTTCAGGACTGTATGCTACATTTTAACCTGATTTGATGTAATATCTCTGCTTATTTTTAACATTTAGGGTTTCAAAAATTATTATGTTACCGCAATTTTCCTTTCCTTTTGTGAAAACTGCATAAGAATACTGCTATGCAGCACAATGGTTGTTCCCCCCTCCCCTTAAATTTCCATGCAATATTTCTCATATTATACGCAAGAAAATATCAAAAAGCTTTTTTATATTTTCATACAGATGTAACCTGATAAGGGAGAACAAACAAGAAAAATGAAGATAGCTGTTTTTAAATGCAATTTAGTTATATTGAAAAATAGAAGCGTAAAAATATTGGGATTTTTTTTTTTTTTAAATAAAATTCTGACATTTAACTCCAAACAAAATATCAGATGGTACGGAATTCAAAAAGTAGTTTAGGAAGAAAATAAAACCATACATTTTTCGATTTGTATAAGAATTTTGTTTAGAAATTAATTGCCAGAAAACAAAAAAGATTGTTATATAAGCAGGTAAGGAGTAGAGATCACAAAGGCTATCAGTGATAAACGCCATCTCCTTCATAGGCATGAGCGAACGGTTCAATGACTGAAGTCAAAGAGAAGCTATCTCAGCCATATCGAGCACCTAACAACATCTCAGGAAGAGACCAGACTACAGCTGTGGACAAGACGGCTACAGAATGCCTACCCTCCTACTGATATGGGAATACCCTCCTACTGATATGGGAATCCCCCCTTTATGAAGCCCTCCCTCCCGGTCCAGAGGCACCCTAGCTCGTAGAAAACACTCAATCACCTGAGAATGGGAATGGGGCAATCAAAAGTTGCTATGAGTAGATAGGGCTACAAAACTGACCCAACCATCTGTGAATGTAGAGAGGAGGACCATACGATGCAACACTGCTTCGTTTTGCCCCCTACTGCCCAACTGGTGTAGCTTGAAAGATCTTGCAGAGTACAACAATAATGCAAAGATATGCATAAAAAAGTGTGAAACTGTTGAATCAAAGACATGCAAAGAAGGAGATAGCAAAATAGACAGAAGCTTGGGTGAACAACAACAACAACAACAGCAGCTGAATCTGTGAAAAGTCTTCTCATTCAAGGTGGGTTCATCTCTCATTCAATTTCGCAAAGGGTACATAACTTTACACACACGTAACACAAAGCCCAACTTCTTTTAGAAAATCCAAAGACTGTGCTTAAAGAATCACTTACCACTCTTTTATCCGGATGTTGAGATACAGCCAATTTTTTAAATGCTTTTCTAATTTCTTTCGTGTTGGCAGACCGGGGTACATTTAAAATTTCGTAATAATCCTGGTCGGCAAATGAAAACGTCAAGCAAAGAAAGACGAGCAGAACCCAGGAGAGCCATCGGATATTGACACTGACCAACATGGTCAAAATTTAACTGAGGAAAGCAGAAAATAAAGGCAGTTCTTTCGGAGATTCAGCCTCAGGTCATAAAGGACCAAATGTTCCTCAGATCATTCTCATAAACACTTGTAAGAAATCTGAAAAATATAAAATTAAAAGAGAGTTTTATTGAATATTGACAAGAATCTGTTGGTTTGGTTTGTCTGTTTTTAACAGGATATCAACCCTTTTTTGGTTATTTAATGCCGAAAAAATACCTAATGTTTCACGATTTGTTCGATATAACTAATTGCATACAAGTTGCTACTTCAAATCAAATCAAATTTATTAAGAAAAATAGCAAAGTGCAACAAGCCATGTAAACAGACAGTAAGAAGATATCTAGTCTCAATGTTTGTCCAAGGCGACTTTAAACCTGGATATGGTAGGCATTGTCACTACGTTCTCTAGTAGGCTGTTCCATGGAGCAGAAACACAGATAGAGAATGCTTTTCTTCTATGGAGACGAAAGTGTCGATCATAAGCTTTTGCTGAGTCCCGTGGAAACCATGACTTGTTGCTAGATGGTGAAAAATTCTTCAAAAGGTATATTTAAATTCCAGTTGATGATGTTGTACAAAAGAACCAGGTCTCCTCGCATCCATGACTGCTCAAGTGAGGGGTGATAATTCAAAGATCAGCGGTCATGATGCATCCAGTGCGGCCTGGAATTATTTAGACATCTGTAGGCTGACCACAGCTCTGGCAGTTTTTTTTTTAACTAAATGGTCACTTACCAAGGCCAAATGCCACTCAAGGATAAGGGTTAATAAGATGGAATGATTGTCAGGACCAAGTTCGAATACTTGTGGGGTCAGTTCTTGATAAGAATCTGTTGACATTGGCTTTGAAGACGACTAAGATGTAATCTACGAGGCAACAGTTCCGTGGCAATATGTACCACAAACGGGAAGCCCTTGCGAAGAAGCTCTATTCATGGAAATTCTGCCTGCTGTTAGGCACACGGAGGAAGAAAGGAAAGTTTTTCTTAGTTGTGATAGAAGACGAGTTCTTGCTGTTAATGTTTTACAAGGAAGAACAAGAGATTGGAGCTCTATCAAGAACCTGACGCAGCAACCTGAACCAAAAAAGAAGCCTTCCGACGATTTTAACCAAAGCTGGATAAGATGATGGATTCATACCTTTCCCAATAGTATTAGTACATACATGAATAGTATAGATCTTATAGGATTTGAACTTGGCATAGATGATTCCATGGACCATGACGTCATCCATTAGGCCAATCATATATCACAACCACCTACAAATGTGTCAAATACTCTTTCATGAAAGTCTACTGACTTTGGACTGCATTGCCATCCTGAAATTCATTCCTTGTAACTAGAAGATTGATTGAAGTTGATAAAACACAAACTATTCAAAATGTCAATTTATTCATTCTGCTTTGTGGTGTGGAGCGACCATCTCCCATCCACAGCTCAGTTGCGGTAAAGGTGAACAGACTGTTAACTACCCCCTGCCCTACTACCTAACTGTAGCTTGAATGATATCGAAAAACCTGGGCTACTAAATTATATGAAAATACTTAATGTTTTACTTTCTTTTCTTTTCGCTTCTTTATGAGTTCAGTAACACGGGTTTGGCCATATGTCTTGCCAAAGATAATGACTTAACTACATATAAAAGGGGTGGTGGATTGGAAAACAGTCTTAAGATGGCCAGCTGTGAATAACACATAAGTAGTCCCGAACCAACTAGCAGTTCACTCTAGGAGGTGGTGTGGGACTTGTCCTAATCAGATGTGTCGCCATGAAACGCAATCGATGCCTGTTGCAAAAAGATGAACTTGGGTAGGTGTTAGGCGCCTGAAAACCGAACTCATTTGAGTGAGGACTGTTGACCTTAGCTGGTAACTCACTCGTCTTGATAATATGCACATAACTCTGAGCTGTAACAGGTTGGCGTTAGGAAGGGCATCCAGCTGTAAAACTGCTTCAATTCTTACTGACTTCTAAGTGAATTTTTCCACGATGACAAGAATTTCGTGGAGACGTTCACTTCATACCGCCATGACCAACATGCAATCCACATCCAATATGAAAAAGAAATGCTAATCAAATACGTATGTATGTTCACTAATTTCTCTGAATGGGTGATTTGTTGCAGTCCCTTAAAAAACCTTCTGTAAACTTGTATGTGTTCACTGCACAGGCCGTGATCATCCACTTGTTGTCTTTGTCCGAATCCGGTAATTAACTTCGACACCAGTCACAGTGTCAATCATGTGGTCTCTGTCACTGTTGTAACAAAAGGATTTTCCTTCCAAACAAAACCACAACTTCAGTTTAGAACAAGTAACAAGGTTTTATTTTAAGTTAAAATGGTTTTCTTCTATCGAACGACAGGCCTGCAAATCAAGACAAACATATCTTCCAACCAAATACAAACAGTCCATCAACTTGAGGCCCAAAGTGAGACTCACAGAAACCCAACTCTATACATATACATTATATATATATATATATATATATATATATATATATATATATATATATATATATATGATTATTAATGACAATATATGTATTAGCATATACTATCAGTGCCCTTTTACTTTGCAGTCTCCTTAAAAGATTCAGCTCGATGATTGTCAATTAGTGACAACAGAGCAAATATAATTCAGGTTCATATTATATTCCAATAACCATGTTTTTATTTCATTATTTATAGAAAATCTTATTTATAGAAATGTTATGTTTTTTGGAAATGTGAAAAAATAAAATAATAAAATAAAAACATGGTTATTGGAATATAATATGAACCTGAATTATATATATATACACTGGTGTCATTTACAGTAGACCATGCAATCAGTCCATTTGAAAAGGCTAAGCTGCTTATCTATGGACATAAAAAGTACTTACTGTCCAGGGTGCTCCGTATCTGGAGGGACATTAATTTTTCTAAGACTCAAGTGGCTCACAATTACAGCATGTAACCTCGTATCCAAGAAGACATTATTATTTCAAAGTTGTCAGCCCATTTCTTGGGTGGTCTCCCTTCTCTTAGCTAAATATTTCTTCCATTGCAGGCCTGTTGTCTGCATGCATTGCAACTATACACCCCACGAAACATGTTTACACTTCCATCAATATTTCTTATTCTATACATACACTAATGAGTCATCAAGGCCAAAAGCCACTCAAGGTTGAGGGCTAATGAGATTGTCAGTTGAAGGATGAACAATATAATGCGGATTAGAAACAATGGGTGGAAAGGGCAGAATTTGATTACTTAAGGACATCTCAAGTATTTGTTCACATTGGACTTTAAGACGACCATGATGCATTCAGCAGGGAAGCAGTCCCATGGTATTGTGTTCCACAGATGGGAAGTTCTTCCAGGTTGGTCATACGGAGACCAACATTGCTTGACACCAACTGCTACTTAACTATGTCAACCATGCCCTCTCTCCTGCACATGATTTTGCTCAACCAATAAAATAGATATTCTTAAGATACATCCATTCGATCTATGCATTTACCAATGAAAATTCTATTTCAAACTTAAGCCCGACAGAAATGTTTTAAATAACTTCAAAACACTTAAGATAAACCAACCCAAATTTTAAACATGTATTCACTACACACCAATTTTCAGAAAGCTTGTCCTTGTAGAATAAAATAATTAAAATATTGATTTACTGAAAAAAAAAAAATTTTGCTCAAGGGTGCATTAAAAAAAAAAATTGAAGCACTTGGACTTGCTCTTATCAAATTCTAACTTGCCAGATCACAGTAACAAATCAGACATGTTTTAAATTACCTTAGACAGCTCAACCTGAGAAACCTACATACATAGAACCAAAGAAATCTGCTCAAACTTCAAAATGCAAAGATGGGGATGAAAATTTTTAATTTATAAGAATTCTTTTTGTTTTTTTTTTAAATAATTTCTATCATCTAGAAAACAGAACACTCACAGTACGAGTCGGAAGTTTTGGAACGAGTCAGAGTCAGAGTCATAAGAATGCTAGAAGCCAGAGTCAGATTTTTTAATCTCCGAAGAATCAATAGGCAGTCTGAATATTGGAAAACTTTAAAATAAGGAGCCGAATTTAAAGTTGGATACTTTGGAATTCTCGGAGTCAGAGTCAAACCTTATACCTTCCGATTCCGCAACCATGGTCACAACACTCAGGAGATAGAAATTTCTCCACCGATATATGACTGTTTTTAGGGCACCTCAATATTAGCACATGTAAACAGTATCATACAAATATAAACATTTTATGGGAGGAGGAATATAGTAAAAAGAAATAATGGCTTGTTTGGCAGGTCAAAATATCATTTAACAGCATCACAACCAGAACAGCCAATTAGAAATCTTATATACCTTTATCTATTACCAATGGAGATTTAGTATCCGTGTCTAAAGCCAATATTGTGTTACCTTTCAATGCTTAATTCAGGGGGAGGGGGGATAATGTAGTAATATCTGTTTTGTTGTCAGACTATTCTCCCAGGCATTAGCTCCTCCTTTGGGGAGGGGCTTAATATATGCTCGTTCGTCATGATACGATTCTCTCAGGCATTACCTCCTCCTTTGGCGGAGAGGGGTCTGTTCCTTTGCCAGGAGACCATCCTCTCAGGCATTACCTTCTTTTTTAGAGGGCAAGGGGGTAGCATATGTCAACAAGAAATTATCACAATCGGCTTTTCATTAGCAAACTCAATACTTACATTAGATATACTAGCCAAAAACATTTAATGGGATGGAGCATATTTTTGTTAGTATAACTCACAAACAAGCAAACATTAACAGAATTATAAGAATGCTAATAAGATAGAATGAATCAATGGATATGTTTAAGAACAATACAGTGACATGTTAAGAAAATAGGGAAAAACCGACAAATCTCATTGACCAAATGAACCATAGCAAAAGTAGTGTTCGATGAAGAAACATTTTAGAAAGCTGCCAGTTGTGTCTGATACATCAAATCAGCTTTTAGTTTCAGTTCTTATTAGCAGCTTCAGATAAAAAAAAAAGACATAAAAAAATTAACGGAGAGAGGGGGGAGATTTAAAGATATGATTGGTCAAATTAGACCACGTGTCAAGTTAGAGAGGGGATTTTGAAATAGTCACTTAAATTAAGGCAGATGAGACGCAGTGCTGGCCTGCAGATGGTTGTGTTCCCCACGGCAAAGAAAATGATAACTTTGACATTAAATAATTCAAAAAGGGTTGCTATGTCGTAAAAGGACAAATCAAATTAATCAATGAATTGTTTAAAATAAGTGTTGTGTTTCTGCATTAAATAATCCCAAAAGACAAAAAAAAAAATCTTTTATAATAGATTTTTCAGCATTAAGTAAACCAAAAATGGTTGATATTGCATTAAACCAAAAACTTCAAACATTAAAAAAGAAAAGAACGGAAGACAAGTTTCAAATGCAAATTTTGTTTTCGTTTGTCGCAGGTAGTGGTCATCTAAAGAAAATGCAAAAAATTTAAGGTGTTGAAATAAATATAAATTAGAATGTTTATATTGTCTTAATGAATAATTGAATTCTTGAGAAGACAAGCACACATGGTTGTTTTTTGTTTTTTTGTTTTTTTTTTGCTATAACGGATATGATCACCAATGGAGTGTTAAAAAATAGGAGTAGACTAACAATATCTCTTTTATTCACTGGAATGATGTATGCAAAGGTTTTTTG
Organism: Sepiola atlantica; assembly: GCA_963556195.1. Lineage (NCBI taxonomy): Eukaryota > Metazoa > Mollusca > Cephalopoda > Sepiida > Sepiolidae > Sepiola > Sepiola atlantica. Next base: position 131,962,447 of record OY744522.1, read on the forward strand.
GGGGGAATGATGTATGCAAAGGTTTTTGGGGGGGAATGATGTATGCAAAGGTTTTTTGGGGGGAATGATGTATGCAAAGGTTTTTGGGGGGGAATGATGTATGCAAAGGTTTTTTGGGGGGAATGATGCATTAGTCAATTCGGGAGAAGTTTAATTCAAACAGTACTTATCTGGAATTAAGAGTTTACTACTTGTTTGGTTTTGATCCCTTTCTGTCCTTAATTCACTTTCTTATTTTTATTTCCTACTGACTGTTTTCCTCCTATCTATAGCCTTGGTCTTTTCAAAACTAAGGCCAATACGTATCTCCTGTCTTTGCAATAATCATCTTTCATTCTTGCTAGCTCCTTACATCAAGTGGCTTAAAAACAATAAAACACACACATGAGGTAATTCCTTTAATCCGCTGATCATCCAATAATTTATTATATCTTAGTTTTCAGCATTAGAACTTATATTGATTTTGTTTGTTTTAGTAAGAGGAAGCTCGTCAATACCATAGGTTCTGGTTGGTAGAGTAGGATCATGTGTTACTTCGAGAGGGGGACATTTGAAATAGTCACCATTTAAGTGGTCAGTTGGTGAAGTGCAGTTCAAAGATTAGGTTAGCTGTGAGGCTCCCTCATGACTAAACTGAAAAAGGAAATGGCAATGAGAAATTCCTAAGAATATATATTGCAGTTGTAATGTAATCACCGAATCAATCTTTATTCTTTGTCTGATGAATACAATGTTTCGAGTGAAAAGGAGACAATACAATTTGCCTTTTCGTTTCTCATCAAGGCAAGAGTGGTTTCCCTTAGTATAAACAAAAAAACAAGACTGCTTATTATTTGTTTTCCATCCAATTCATTCACAAATGAACAACCAGACCTTAGAACTTTGCATGTCTATTCATCCCCGACTAGTCTGTCCGTCTTCCAGACTTCTTCCCCCCCCCCATACTGGTCTGCTTGTCTCCTTCTCCTTCCAAGGCACAAAAAGTCAACCTGTTAGATAAGATTTGCTTACATCATTTGACGTCAGTTCTGTCATCAATGTTTGCGACCTGATTGCCAAACACAGCTTTTCGGACAAAAACATCTTGTTTATTGTGCTTTCGACCTACTGATGTCATGGATGAAGGAATGTTTCTGCTTTGTCACTTATATTTTTATTTTGATCTTGCATCACTCTGCTAACTGTCAGTTGAAACAGTTCAGTTGATTTGGAGATGTCAATAAATAATAAAAATAACAAATACTGACACAAACCATAAAAGATGTCAAGGACAGAAAGGTTACCCGTTCTATACATTTTATGTTAAATTTACATAGGAAAGTAATCCCCCACTCTAAAGTCTAAATGGTTTTGTTTATTTAATTAATTAATTAATATATAATCAATGTCTTGTTGTTGTTTTTTTTTAGATATGTTCCCAGGCTTTTTACATGTAACTATTTTAGAAAAAAAAAGGCGAGGTAGAATCTCATTTTTATTCTTAGGTGAAAATGTCTGGATTAAAATTTAAAAATTTACCAAATATTCTAATATTTTTCTCTGGCCAGCGTAAAACTCAACATTTTAAACAAGTTTTTAATTCCGATTCGAAATTTATTTAAATAAAAACATGTTTATGGTTAAAAGAAATCTTATGAGAAACTTATTTGGACATGTCAGCATAACTCAAAATGAATAACATCTTACGTGACAAGACTCAGTAGAAATAATCATGGAATCAGGAAATGATTAAGCAGTAAAAAGATGAATTAGTCAGGGTTAGTAAGGTTTCAGCCTTCAAGGGAACATTACAAAACACATGTACACACAATTTAATATTAATTAACAGTGCCATATAATAAGGATGGTATAGCTTATTAAAGTTGAATCAATGAACGTTTCTTTCCTTAAGGCTTTTTTTTCTATGTACTTTAATCACACAAAATATACACTAAAATATATTTTAGTTCTGGGATTTAATTAGGTTTGAAAGAAATAGTTTTAATTGTTATAATTTGTAATTAACTGAACAAGTCATTCATCTCTGCTTTAGCTATCTCTGCATTTCTCTCAGCATTCAGAAAGAGTGAATTTTTTTTCAGTGTTGCCATCTAATTTACACCCTACAATCAAGTTCCTTTACTTTTATAATATTACCCATGAGAATAATATAGAAGCAAAGAGATCTATTATTTTTAGTTATGAAAGAAGAATGTTGTAATAGATATGTCACAGTTTAGGAATTTTTGAATGAAATCAAAGTAGAATAAATAATGGTTGTGACCCAACAGGTCACAGGTATTTCTCTAGTATCTATATACTAGTAGGAATGTCCATGCTAGGACAGGATCATAATACTAAGAACTCTTATAACATTTACTTCTTATAATTATTATCATTTTAGAAGATTACAAATTTTAAATATCTGCATATTCTTTTATTTTTGTATTTCTATGCATAAAGAACTTTGATATTTCCTATTTTGCAGCTCTCTATTCTTTTGTTTTATCTTTTCAGAAGGCTGTCTAAAACTTCCTCTCTCCTACAATGGAAAAATTTCAACAAAATTCAAAATGCCTACTATTTGGATTATCCGGATTACTATTCTCATCGTTGTTATTTTCACAACAACCAAGATGAGAACAGTAGTCCGAACAATCCAAATTATCAATCCTCATCTCTAAAATTCTGAAACAAACTTTTAAATATTTAACATTCCGACCACATAAGTAAAAATTTATATAAAAAGAAAGAAAAAATTTTTTTTTCATTTTAAAAAAAAAAAAGAAAAAAAAGTGAGGTAATTTTAAACCAATTTTGGGTGTAAAAATGTTCCGCCTTAGAAAATAAAATTTGATACTGCGACAAGTTGAAATAAATATACATAATAATATACATGTTCCTTCATTTGTACCTTCTACACCATTTGAAGACTTGAGATCGTTCGGTCGTCAAAACTGACATACAAAAGAAATTGGTGATTATTCCATTTTAAAATGAATTGTTCCAAAATTGAATGACAGATAGAGTTCTGTATAGTCGTCGACTGATAAAATAAATGCAAAGAAACAAAAAGGTTTTTAAACCTTTTTGTTTCTTTGCATTTATTTTATTTTATCAATTTTACCCATATCTTTATTTACTGCCTCCCTATGTGGGCTGAATGTGACAAGGTCCGTTTTTAATGCAGAAAAAACCTAGCTCCCCAAAAAGGGGCACTCTGGATTAGGCTAAAAATAAAAACATCCTCAATATAGAAGGACTTTTCATCTGATTGAGGAATTAACAGATAAGACATTTGAATTATTTATTCGCAAATAAAATTAAGGAGAGTAGAAAGTGGACCGTGGGTTTACTTTCAGCAGCATCGCTGTCACTTTCCTAATTTTGTCCTTTAGTCCTCACATTCCATGAGCGATGTTTCTGACAAAAGGGGAAGAATTGCTGTTTTCTGGGTCGGAATCTCTCCATCTAACACTTATCGTTGACTAGTTTTTGATCTTGAAGTAGTATTTTTTTTTTTTAGCTCCTTACATCAAGTGGCTTCATGCCTTGTCTGGAGCGATTTCCATAAAAATAAATTTTTTTTAAATGCATTCCATTTATAAATTAGGCACAAGTTCAAAAATGTAGAGAGTGGGGGTCTGTGGTCATCCTCCATTTATCCTACTCCTCACTCGATGCATTTTGACCCATTATCCAAACATTGTTCCGTTCATTCTTTCACTATTTGTCTATCACTTTCACTTCAGTAATCAACACAATACCACATTTACTCTATAGATTAGCTTACCTAAAATATCACCAATAGTTTTAAATTAATTTTATTTACAAAAAATATTTTGTTTACAATTTCATGAAAAATGATGGGGAGCAAGACGACAAAAAACACCCGAAAAGAAAGAAAAAAACAAAGAAACCAAATAAAAGCAGGTTAATAAAGACCCCCTGAAACTTTTCTAAGAGTAGACCGCCTACTGTTTTATAAGAAAAAGCAAAAAAAACAAGCAAGTCGATCTCTAAATGGGAATAGAACTCAAGTGGTATGGAATGAAATAGGGATGAAGTTTGGAAGTGGGGGACAGTTTGATCCTAGTCTGAAGGCCAGGTAGTACCAGATGGGTCTTCTGTGTGGACAAAAGTTTTGTTCAGCACTGCCCAATGTCTTCTTTCATGCTGTCATTGCATTTGTCGATATCTCAAATATTCAATACTCTCATTATTCAATTTTGTAACTTTATCGCAGTATCTTAGCCTTTGGAGATAGATGTTCCCTTTTTCGATTATATAAAGGAAATTTATCTTTTCTCTGTGTCCAGCTAAAACTATGAAACTACCAAAGACACTTACAAACCTTACATATTCAGATTTAGTATGACCTCAAGCAGGTTATGGTAAATAAAAAAAAATAACTTATATTCATTTGGGGTCACCAGGACCCAAATTAGTGATTGTGGAGTCAGAAAAATAATGTCCTTTCATCAGAGAAATTAAGGGAAATAACTCAATACTTTTAAAGTTATTCCTCCTGAATCCAATAAAAATTATAGAAATTAAAAGATAGTAAAACTGGTAATATAGAAGATCAAAGCTAAGAGTAGTATACAGGGGTCCTTACTCATTCCTGGGCAACATCAGGAATGGCTGTTAGTTCAAAAAATCAAAAGCCAAGAATGATTTTATACTTATACGTTTAAATGAACAAATGTGAAAGTCAAAACGGTCTATTCTTAATTAATTCAACTTATTCAATAGACGCGCCATCTTTTTTATATACTGTTTATATAGGTGTGATATCAGATTCGCAAGGTTAACTAATTTGCATATTGGTTTTGAAAAAGTGAATTTTATTAATTACATACTTGTTATTTTTTAAATTCAATGATTTTTTTTTAATTTTAATATAACAAAGTGTTGTTTCGCAATATTGTTTTATTTTCTAGACAAATATTTAGCATTTGTGTTCGAACGTTCCTTTCTTTAGAGTGACAGATTTGATTTTTCTAAATTGCCAATGAAAACGCAAATTGGTTTCTTTTCCTTAGTTCACATTTAAAAGATAAATAAATCTGTTTCGAAATTACCAAAATGTTAATGTTTCGTGTTTGAAAAGTTTATTTTAAACTAGCAGGGCTACCCGGTATTGCCCGGGGGAATAGCAATTCATTTTTAACTAATAACAACTGATTTCCTACTGTTGTCACACGCAAGATAAATCTTACTGTAAAAAACGAAACAATTAATCGAGGTGAAACTTAGAATAAAAAGTAAACAAATATGCAAGTTAAATTTTACTTAAAGAAATACCCGAGTAAAGTTTAAAAAAAAAAAAAAAAAGAAAACGCAAGATAAGTTTTAATTAAGAAAATAAACTAATCCCCTCTCTCTCCCTTCTGTTGATGACGCGGTATTATTAGGTTATTGCTCTTAAATTCAATGATGGTTTGAAATAATAGTTTCGTCGATAGTAAAAGACATGCTGAGAACAGATACAACACTTTGAATTATTTATTTGCACGAAATATAAAAATTCATATTCGGAACAAATTAGGTACAAGACTATCAAAAGTGTGGGGAATGGAGGCCGTCTGTCATCCTTAGTCAAAAGTGATAAAAATGTCTATCCTACTCTTAACTAAAATCGTCTCAGTCACCACAATACCACATTGACTCTCGGGGCCATCCTACCTAAAATATCCCCAAATTACTAAAAAAAAAAAAAATCTTTTTTTCATAAATACATTTTTTTATAGAAATTCATTGGATTAAAATATGGATCTTAGCAGAAAGGCCAAAATACTATAAAAAGAATTATGTTTTTATGACTAGGTATTTATAAATGAATGCCCCCCCTCCCCAAAAAATGGATTTAATCTATTATTGTATTACATTTTAATGGGGATAGGGTAGTGTAGTATCGGTTCTGTTGCCATAAGACTGCTCCCCCCCCCCCCCCGAAATTATCACCTCCTTTTTTAAGGGGCTGGCGGTAAACATTTCAGGTATTACATCCTCCTGTGAATGAGGTTTAATGTAGTATCTTTTCTTTAGTCATGAAACCATCTTTCCAGGGACTAATTTCTCCATTTTTTTTTGGGGGGGGGGGGGTAGTGTAGCATCTTTTCTGTTGCTATGATACCATACTCACAGGTATTACCTTCTGCTTTTATGGGGAGATCTTTGGAGGTATACTTTTAAAGGGTTTTTGTTTTAGAGGGAAGATTTTGGGGAGATCTAGTTTTAGGGAGACATTTTCAGAAGAAAGTAGTTTTCTTCCTTTCTTTCTTTCCCCCACACACTACCACCTTAAAATAACGTCTCAATCAGTGAAGTTACAGGAAGAAATAATTATGCTCCGCGATTGTTTTCACTAATATTAATATCCATATAAAATAAAGGAAATATCGGTGCTTATGCAGTATAGGGTACATAGGAAATATCAATGCTTCCGCAGTATAGGGTCCATAAGAAATATCTGTGTTTCTGCAGTATAGGGTACATAGGAAATACCGGTGCTTCTGCAGTATAGGGTACATAGGAAATACCGGTGCTTCTGCAGTATAGAGTAAAACAGGAAATACGTTTTAGTTATTTTTTTTTTTAACTAAAAATATTTCTTTGGGTGGGGAGAGTAAAAAAAAATGGGGGGGGGATTTTTTATGGTGGGGGAAAGTAAAAAAATCGGGGAGGGGGGGGAATTATACTTTTTTAACTAAAAATATTTCTTTGAGTGGGAGAGTAAAAAAATTGGGGGGAGCGGGGGTATATATTTTTTTTTTTCTTAACTAAAAATAATTTTTTTTAAGTGGGAGAGAGGGGGTAACTAAAAATGCTTCTTTGGGTGGGGAAGGGTAAAACAAAAAAAATTGGGTTTAAAAAAATTTTTTGTCTTAGAAATAATAAATATTTTTAGAAGGGTTGGTGTGTGTGAAACAAATTTTTTGGGGGGGAGGGAGGGTGGCAAAAGAAATTTTTTTTTGCTTTTTGCTTTTTTTTGCAAATTTTGCTGTTTTGTGATGGCTTTTTAGGTGTTCTGTTTTTTTTTTTGCTTTTTTGTGATGACTTTTTTTCATGTTTTTTTGTCAAAATTTTTTTGTTTTTTTTGTTTTTCATTTTTCATGTTCTTTATCAATGTTTTTCCTTTCTTCTTTTTTTGCTCTTCGGCGACAATTTTGAAATACGTTTTTTTTTTTTGATAAAACAAAAATTTTACTTCCTCCTTTTTGAGAGGTGTGAAAGTGACGTAGTATTTGTTCTGCTTCCAATTAGCAAAAATATACAACCAGGGGCTTGTGCAGTATACTGCACCTATGGAATACATTTTTAGGGGGATTGTGCAGTATTGCGCCTCTATGGAATATGTTTACATCTTCTTCACTTTCTTTTTCATGTACAGGGGCACAAAGGCACCATATCGGGTTATTGATATGACAGGAGCGTATTAATATGAGTTCTTTTTTATGATAGTGACGCTACATGAATGAACTTGATTTTTGTTCTTTGATATAACAAGGGCGCATTAATATGAGTTCTTTGTATGCGCACCGGGGCAGAGAGAGGTACATAGATAGTGTGCGCACCGGGGCAGAGAGAGGTACGTAGATAGTGTGCGCACCAGGGCAGAGAGAGGTACGTAGATAGTGTGCACAGACAGAGGTGGTACTTTTAATAGAAATATGTCATACTTTTGCCCTTGGCAACGGAAGAGGAAAGGTGAGGAAGAGACAGCTTTCGCCGAAGGCAACAGGGAGAAGGTGGCAACGGGGAGCGGTGAAATGGGGTGACCAGGGAAGAGAGAGCCCAGGGTAACGCCAGGTAGCCCTGCTAGTTTACTATAAAATAAGACTTATCTAAAATTCTTATATAAAGTAGTTGAACTTGTGAAAAAAAATTTTCAACAAAGAAAGCAATTATTTCCACAGAGTCCAGTTTGTAAATAAAATAAGCTTAGATAAAAACAAAGAAAATGTTAATCAAAATTAATTGTGTTATGGCACAATTTCATCCTATTGCTACACGTCTTTCTAAATTCAGGAAAAGAAAGTGCAGGTGATTTTCTGTAATTAAACTGATCGACTAGAATTATGCTCAATTACAATTTGGCATAAATCTAGTTAATCAGAGTTTAATTAAAGAAAGTTAACTGAACTTTCTTTTTATAAATTTAGACAGATGTGTAGCAATATTAGAGACCGCTGTGTAAGGTTAGATTGTGATTTTTTCACATAAGTTTAAAATTATGCAAGAGAATGGAAAATTCCATTGGAAGTAAGAGTAGAATGAGAGATACGTGGGCAGGAAGTAGAATCAGGGGCGGAAGTCCAAAATGACACATGAGGAAAACAGTATTTCCCTTCAGCAGATAAGCTGATTGTGTTCTATCTATTTAATGTCACTTTCCCCTTGTTCAGAGGTCAGACGTTTTCTGATATTACGCAAGCTCACACTCTCCACTTCTCACGGTTCAGCGGGTCACGTGTCTCCAAATTCCACTTTGTGCGCTCTTGTCCAATCACTTGCTTCCAAGTTTTCCATGGCCGGCCAACCTTTATGTGATTCAGGACATTCATACTTCTGCAATGGTTTATCCAGGAGGATAAACGTTCACTCGCGATCTTTCAAAGCTCAAGTTTTGTTTACCTCCCTGCCCCAAAGGGTGGGGTTTTGGCGATGGAAAGCTTATATGCTGTGAGTGAACAAAGGAATAAAGTATCAAAAGGCATCGGCCATCGATCACTGTTGTTGGAGTGTTTGTCTTACATGTTGTACGTAATTGCAGCTACGAGGTGAGAGTAAATTATGAAGAGTTTGGCCGCCACGTTGACTGTCACATTACTACAGAAACCCAACCAGTGAATCTTGTCAACAAAATGGATGAACCGTGGGGATCGAGGAGAGCGCACCATGAGGATCGAAGAACACCCCATCATTTTACAGCCAAACAGATATACGATAGTAAAATTATGAATGTTACAACTTGACTAACTGGAAAAGGTACAAAAGAGGAGGAATCACAGATAAATAAATGAAATATAATGAATTAAAAAGGAAATTTAAAAAAAATTATTTTTAACAATACAAAAACAAAAAAACGAGGAAAGAAAAAATTGTTTATTTTCAACACATAAATTACAGCAACCATGAAAAGGAAGGAATACTTTCGACCTAAGTAGCCATAAATATTTTTAAAAGGGCACAAACTAATATGGATGTAAAATCCTCCATTTGATAGATTTCCCATTTGCCAAATAAACTGTGGCATATAAGTTATTCCAGATAAAGAAACATTCTAGAAAGCTGTCAGCTACTTATACAGAGTTGTGTCGGACACATCAAATCAGCGTTTAGTTTAAGTTTTTATTAGCAGCTTCAGCTCAAAAAGACGTAAAAAGGAGTTAGGGGAGATTTCTCTTTAGTGGCTGTAATTCCTCACCTTCTCTTTAGTGGCTGTAATTCCTCACTCACCTTTCTCCAAAATACAAATCCAGTGTAAATAAACATGTTATCAATGAATTTGGTTTTTCTCATCGATTTGAAGCATCTTCATCCACCCACTACATCCTCCACCCCCAGACCAACTATGCAATGTTGGCATTAAACTCAAGGGTCAGTAAAATCAAAAGAGCAAACATGGAAGTGTAGCTCACAGTGCTTTAACATGATGAAACTCCAGTTACTGCATGGAAATATCTTTGGGAGGTTAGAGGCCAAGACTCATTTAATTGTTACTAATTAAAAATTGTTAGAAAGTCGGAGAGATGGGGGGGGGACATTGAGAGATTCAAAGATGTGATTGGCCGAATAAGATCATGTGTTAAGTTAGAGAGAGGGGAGGTTTGAAATAGTTAAATTAATGCAGCTGAGACGCAGCACTGGTCTGTGGATGGTCGTATCAGACACCTGTGTCCCCCATGGTAACATTTAGACAATGTTTAACTAGTGTTTATTTCACAGGAAGAAGATATTTGATTAAATGACATTGTTGCACTGATTTTCTGTTTTTTCCTGGAGTATCCAACAGAGGGAGGGGGTGAGGAGACACAGATGTTCAGAAAATAACTGTTGCCAGAGACAATTAAGATTTCTTCTCTGCCTATTTTTTTTGTTTGGTATTATTTTAAGCACTTTTATTTACATATCTTATCTTATTTAATTGTAATTATTTTCAGTTTTTATTTTATTTTATTCCGTGTGCCGAAGAAATGCCCATTTCGATTGTTCTTGAGGTTAAATGAAAAAAAAAAAATTTGTAAAGAATAGGTAGCTTAAATACGAGGAAAAAGAGGTCTGACCACGCATAGAAGGATACCCCCCTCCCTCAGTCTTATTCTTAAAGTAATGGTATATTCGTACTCACTGGGCCATTTGCAAAGTGGCCGGCCTACAAATTGCCCTGAAAATTTGAATAGATTCGCCAAAGTTCAGCTAAGTTTTCTTTGCATGCTTTAAATATGACTGGTATTTTTATTAACTTTAACTTGTAACTCTTATTTAATTGTATATGTTTTTATTTTATTTTTGTTTTATTTTCTGTGCCTTATTTTCACCCTACTGGCCGGAGAAATGCCTGTTTCGATTGTTCTTGAGGCTAAATGTAAAAAAAAAATTTTTAATTTGTAAAGAATAGGTAGCGTAAATACAAGGAAAAAAGGTCTGACCACGCATAGAAGGATACCTCCCTCCCTCTATTTTATTCTTACTTATGAGAAAGGAACTCATCTTCAATTTTCTTAATACCTGTGAGGGCTCCGAAATACCTCACTAGTACACGGGCACAGGATTTCCGCTCTCAGTGTGATAGACTCATAGACCTTATCAGGTCATCCATCGCAGAGAAGGAAAACTGATATAAAAACTGTGCTACTGACTACTTACGTCTTGGCAGCAAACCGTTGGGGGATGGAGACCTCCTTAGTCCTGATCGACAACCTTCCTAGAGCTGGGGACTCGAACAAAATATCCGGTTTGTAAACTTAAAATTGCTTAAGGAGTAGATGGGCTCTGCCTATCGCCTGGCCTTTGCACTCGTTCTGTCTGTTAGCCAGGCACAGAGTTACTAGCGCAGGAACACCTCAAAGACATCCAGTGATTGGCCTTGTTTCCTGATTAGGACAATGAATGCCGTCTCTCTATCTGGGCAACTTGGGAAAGATTTTTTTTTCACTAACTCTCACATGACAAGTCTGGGTCACTCTTGTTCTGACAGGTTGAGGGTACAGGTTAGACAGCTTGTCTGGCTGCTGTTTCCAAATGGTAGTGCAGGAGCTCTAACTCTTAGGTAGCGCTAAGAGCAGCTGCTCCATCAAGAGCTGTATAATACCGTGGGTAACGGTACGTGCCATGTCACGCATGGAAAGGAACCCAACAATTATCCCCAGTGGGCTTTCCCGAGGCCATAACTCCCATGGATCAAGTTTCAACTAATGGTCTAGTTGTGTGAGATTATTGACACCAAACAAGCACCGACTTTGTCCTCCCCACTATTTAAAACCAAAATGGCAATACAAAAAAAAAGAAACAGACCGAAACCAGACACCCACCAAAAAACATCTTCGCCTCCGCCCTTGAGGCAAGCATTCACAAATATCCGAGGGCTTAGAACCAACATAAATGACGTAGAAACCTTTCTCCTAGTAAACTCCCCGGATATCCTAGCACTCTCTCATGACTGAATACCTCCAATCTACCGTAAATACTCTGACAAACATATGCACGAACTCGGAGTATATGTTCGGAACACCCTTGACTAAAGAATATAGGCTAGAAACAGATGATCAAGACTACATAGTGCACTCCCTCTCACAGACCATCACTTTCCCCGACAAGCCTCTCTGATCGTGTGGACCAGCAAGCCTCACTTTTCGACCTGTTCTTGACCTCACTGCCCGAGGCTTGTGCGACAAATACCCATAGCCGCTCGTGAACGCTGATCTCGTCCCATAACTGATGAGCCGTTGCTCAAACGATAAGATAATGGGAATCCATCAGAGATCACATCAGTGACGCCTCATGGAGTGAAACTTTTTCTCTCCCTGCTGATCAGTGCGCAAATGAGGTAACCGAATGGGTCAAAGCAAGCATTGAAGCATATGTCTCCATGTGTAAATTCTACAGCAAGTACCACTCTCCTCAATGGTTCACCTCGAACTGTGCAGCTGCTATTGCTCAGAGGCAGCAAGCATTCCAACAATTTAACCACCATAAGTCAACTACAAATAGACAAACTTATAGCATCAAGAAATCATTGTATGGCTGTAATAGATGAAGCAAAGAGAAAGTATACAGAGATGACCAGAAAACACAGTCACAGAAACTAGGTACTCGTGATTTCTGGAAAATCTTCAATAGTGTGATGAACAATGGGCAATCAACAATTCCCCCGCTATCCAAACACAATGATGTTTGCACAGCAATTGATAAGGCCGAACTACTTGCTCAGCGCTTCGCCTTAAACTCCAATTTGGACTCCGCAAACCACTCTCCCAAATTTCTCATTGAGGACTGAAGCCACACTTGATGACCTGGACATCACCTCCATCTCATGTCCAGGACATCATAAAAAACCGTGACACCAAAGCATGATCTTATACCAGTCATAGTAATAAAGAAATGCTCTGCTGAACCTGCCCCTGTCCTCTCCAAACTCACCAATCTTCAAAAATTCTGGAGATAGAACTGCCCTCAGTCTACTCCCGCTCTTCGCTAAAATCTTTGAATCCTTAATCAATCTAGCAATAGTCTGTCACCTCGTTAATGCTAAACTTCTTTCTGACCATCAATATGAATTTCGGCAAGCACTGTCTACTGCGGATATCCTAATGGTTATTTCTGAATGCATATATCATACACTGGACAAGGCAGATGAAGCTAAGATAGTAGCATTTGATACATCTAAAGCATTTGAAAATGTCTGGCATAAAGGTCTTCTCATAAAAATTAATCCATATGGTATTACTGGACGAATATTTAATATAATTAGATCCTTTCTATCCAAAAGAAAGATCCAAGTTGTCCCCAATGGCCATTCATCCAAACAACATGACATAAATGCAGGTGTACCCCCGGGGATCGATCCTTGGACCTTCATTGTCCCTGCTTTTCACAACCGACCTTCCTGATGATATTGTGTCTGAGATGGGTATATTTGCTGACGACACCACACTACTCTCGTCCTGTGGGCAAAATGGATGCACACATATCCGAGGAAATGGCTGGATCCTTAGAAAGTGACCTCCACTCTGTAGTGGAATGGGGTCATAAATGGATGGTAACATTTAATTCAACCATCGATTGACATGGCAAATAACACCTTACCTGAGAGTCCAACGTTCAAACACTTCGGCCTAACATTCACAGGTAACATCAATTGGAACAAATACATAGAAGACATTGCCAAGGCTGCTGCAAAGAAACTGGGCTCCCTCTATTGTGATAGAAAACTTCTCACACCTGAAAGTATCTTATATCTCTACAAAGCCACCATCCGCCCATGCATGGAGTATTGTTGTCACATCTGGGTTGGTGTACCATCCACTAGTCTCTCCCTCTTAGACAATGCTGCATCCTTGTGCTTGTTTTACAAGTACTTCAATGGAATGTGCTCCAATGAACTTGCTGCTCTGGTGCTCCTCCCCCCTCGACGTAAATACACTTGATTAACCTGACAATCAGCTAAATCCCATCCATTCACTGTGGTGGTCCCCAGATGCCAGAAAGCCGTCTACTCCAATAGCTTCTTTCCTTGGGCTGCTGGCTTTTGGAACTCCCTCCTTGCTCCTTGTTCCCCCGACTGTACCGACATGCAGAAATTGAAAACTAACGTGAACAAGCATCTCGCTGCACAGCTTCCAATTAAGGCTGACCCTAAAACTTGCCATGTTTGGGGTGAACTAAGTTAAAAAATAAATAAATAAATAACCATGGTATTAAATAATTAAAAAAAGGGTTGATATGTCGTAAAAACAGGAGAACCAAACTAATTAATTGCTCGTTTACAATAAGTTTTGTGTTTCGGCATTAAATAACCCAGAAACAGGTTAATAGGCCATAAAAAAAAATCTTTAACAGTAAGTATTGGGGGTTTTCAGGGTTAGATAAATTAAAAAGTGTTTATATAGCGTTAAACTGACAAACAAAAAACATCAAATGGGAAGAAAGAAAAGAACGAAAGGCAAGTTTTCTGTTTGTTGGTCGCAGGTGGTGATCATCTCAAGAAGCTAAATACAAAAAAATTCCAGGTGTTGAAATAAACATAAATTAACAGAATTCTTATATTGTCTTAATGAATAATTTAATTCTTGATAAGACAAGAACAAAGAGTTTTTTTTTCCCTTGCTTTCACAGATTAATACAATGGAGTGTTCAAAAATAGGGGAAGACCAACAAAGCCTCATTTTACTCACTGGAATGATGTATGTAAAAGTTTGTTTTTGGAATGATGCATTAGTAAATTGCACATTGTGCTCAGATTGGCAAATATAAGAATAAAATCCATAACTCTACTAAAAATGATTTGATTTTTTTTTTTGCTTTAACATGAAACAAGATACAAATATGCCTTGTTTTAAGTCACTAGTTAGCAAAAACGAACCCAGGAAAAAGCTCAGACGCAAAAACCTTGTACCAAAATAAGACAAATGCAGGGTGGGGACGATATTTGTTCACAAGATTACCATTTAAGAAAAAATAACTGTAGTTCCATTTCTTGAGATTTATTTCAACTTTGGTCAGTTTGTATTATTTGGATTGTTCTCATCTTGGGCGTTATTTTCACGTTTTGGCCGATGTAACCTCCGACCTTCTTCAGGTGTATCTTTGACAATGACTTATTGGTGAATAATGTGTGATGTGTGATGTTTTTATGAAATGGAAAGAGAATAGAGTCGTTTCCATTTTTGTATTAATTCGGGTCTGTACCAATTTGATAGAATATTTTTGGATTTTTCAGATGAGGATTGATAACATGTATTATTTGGATTGACTATTGTTCTCATCTTGGGTGTTATATGTGAAAAATAACACCCAAGATGAGAACAGTAGTCTGAACAATCCAAATAATACATATCAATCCTCATCTCAAAAGTTCAGAAACATTTGGTCAGTTTGTCTGTCAATTTCACTCGATAGCCCTGTCTTTGATGACAGCCTTGAGACAACCTCTAAACCGGCCATAGGCATTTGTCATTGTCTTCCAACTTAGGACCCCAAAAGGCTCTGGTGATCCTGGATTTTAGTCATCCTTAGTGTCTCATTTCATTATGCACCATACAAAGACGAGGGAGTTGCAGTCAGGCGAGCTGAGAGACCAGATGTCAGGTGAAATGTGATCGATAAAGTTCTGACAGTCAGGCCTGAGTCTTCCGCAAGGTTTCACTATTTTGCTCAGAATGCGGATGCAACCTGAGGCTCTCAGAGAAGAAGTAAGCAGTGGGGTGGCATGATGTCACCTTCACTGCTGATGACAACGTTCTGATAGTGTCAGATCATCGATCAAGTGTTTTTCTCTCTGATGTTGCCTCGAACAGTAGAGGAGAAATCCCCCTAGACTAAGACAATTGTTACCAGTCAAAAATGCCCTTATGGTGTTCAGAAATGGCCACACTCCAAAGCTCAAACCTGTGTCACATCCAACACTCACGGGAAATCAAGATAAATAATTCCTAACTTAATTTAATTTCCTCAAAAAGAATTTATAACGTAGAAGGTAATCTTTACCTTTAAATTTACTGTAATGATTTCCATTCATTGGCCAAAAATTTCCACCTATCACACGACAGTAAGCAAAAATTAAGTCACTAAATATAAATTTCCTCTTATCATGCTTGTATTGTAACGACTACTGGATTAAGGAAATAAATGAAATGACAAAAGAAATAAAATATGTATACAATCCCGTATAGGCAAATGCCAAATTCTGACAAGTTCAAGAAAAAAAAGAAAACCTTTTTGTTGGTTTCACAAAAGATAAAAGAAACAGAAAATATTTGAGACGATTTGCTTAACAAGAACTTATTGCTATTTTTCAAAAAACATGTCCCGACTTCTTCAAAGGATGAACATTTAAGAATCGAAGCTAGAAACTTGTTTTACACTAAGGTTTTTTTTATTTGTTCAATACTAGCACGAAGACCTGGCGTTGCCCCCGGATTGTATGAGAAACCCTATGTCCTCTGGCACCCATAACATCATATTACCTTTTTTTGTTTTATTTTTTGTTTACATTTTATAACATTCAATTTTGCGAGCGGAGCCGAAGGATCTAATAAACATGGATTGGGTTGGAGTGAGTGTAAATAAAATGCCATTTACTGAAAGAAATTTTGGTACATTTATAGTCTTTTAACATCCTCAAGGCAAACCCAACGTTTTTAGGAAATTGCTGAGCACTCCTGCTCCAAACCCTGAACCTCTTCATTTCTATAATTTACAAGTTATAAAATAAAGTAAAACGTGTTTCTTTTTTCTGGATGTAAAGCACAAACGTAGACCAAAAATAATGAACTTCTTTAAAGAATGAATATTAAATCAGACAAATTATTTTTCAAAGAAAGATTTTCATGTTCAAATTTAAAAATTTATGACAACACCATTTTATTATTAAGTATTAATGTTTGCTGTCTAGCCTATGCAAATTACACGAAAGAATACATTTGCACTATAATTTCTCATTAACTAATGGGTTAGTTATATTCCGTGCTCGTTAATAAATACTGAAAGTTCCATTAAAATTGGTTTTGATGAATTTTTAAAATGAAGGGAGGGGTCAAAATGCCCATAGTCTGACTGTTCAACAGATCTCGTTTGTTACTTTATAGCATTAGGTCATTTTCCAGCGCTCTGGCCTCCTTTATAATGACAGTGTCCATATACGACAATTGGACCAAAATAAGAAGTTACCTAAAAATGGGCATCCAATAAAATTATCGGACAAGATATAATCTGTGGCAATTCAAATTTAAACAAAACTTTTTAAATATACGTTTTTAATGTTATAATTTTGGATAGTTGAATTCAATTAATGAAATGATCAAACAATATTGTAAGTAATTCGATTAAACTTCACAAGAATCCAACTTAAAAAAACAAAGGTAAAAAGGACCATCACGTAACAATGGTTTTAAAAAAAAAAAAATGATTTTGTACCTTGTCCCTATTTACTTGTCTCCCCACAAGGACAGTTAGACACAAGACCGGTTTTTAATGTGGGGAAAATCCAGCTTAAAAAAAAAAAAAAGAAAAAAAAAAGGGCACTCTGAATTGGGACAAAAAATTAAGATTGTTTCAATCTAGAAGGATTTCTCCTTCACTGACCGAGGACAGAACAGATGAAGTGTAATACCAGAACAGATACAGCATTCTGCGCTTAGCCAAAAAGCCAAGTGTAAAATACTCTGAAGTGAATCAACCCTTTTTTTTACAGCAATGAACCAACATAAAAATAAAAACCTCAATGTTGTTATTGTTTTAAATTAATCAACATACTTTTCCGAGGAATTACACATATATTTCAATTCCACTTTTGTTAGTTTCATGAAATACTTTCTTTTTTTTTTCGGATTAATTGTACTTGAGGCACCCCAGAATAAACAACGGCCAAAAGGACACATTTTGTCTTGACACTGATTTTTTTTTTACTTCTGGATGAATCATAAACAAAATAATACTTACATTTACAATTTTGCTATCACAGATTTTTTATTAAAAAAAAGTGGGGGGTTTTCAAAAAGTTTTACTAATTGTTTAAAAAAATACAGTTTTATTTACAAGCACGTTTTGTTATACCCACATTTTTTTTATTAAAAAAAAGTTTTATTTTTGTTCTGTAAACTTTGGAGATTTCTATAAAAAATACAGTTTTATTTACAAACTTTTAATTAAACAAACGAAACAAATAAAAAAAAAAAAATTTTAATAAAATGATATTCTGGAGAGATGGTGTCACACAATTTGAAAAAGGTATTTACCGAGTGTCTTTCATGCTATAGGAATTCTTTCGGATAGGAATCCAGGTAAAATCTTCTATAACTGTGCATTAATTTAATAATTCCAATCCAAGAGCTTTCTATTGTCTGTGTATGGACGTTATTGTTTGGATTCAGAAAATAATGTTTGTAAATAAAACCTTTTTATTTAATTAAAAATCTGCAATGGCAAGATTAAAAATCTACATATTGTTTAGTTCATGATTCAACCGGAAGTAAAAGTTTACAAAATCAGTGTCAAGGCAAAATGTGTCCTTTTGGTCGTTGTTCATTCTGGGGTGCATCAAGTACAATAGATCCTTTTTTTTTGTTCCTTGTTTTATCGGTACAATTGAATCATAATTAATTGCCAAATGTTAAATCTGGATTTACACTTGCAAACTAAGAAATTACTCTGGAAAGAAAGATATATTTTTTAAGCCGCAAATAACTATCTACCCCTATGTAATTTTGTTGATGACATGTCCGCCATGCGCCATCATTTTTCATTTTAATGTATTTATTACAATAAGAACCAATATCTGTTGAGTAACACATCACTCAATAAGTCCCGGCACATATGTGGCACAACCAATAAATAATTTTTTTTTTTTTAAATTAATAAAAAAAATTAATCTTTTTTTAATAAATTATTTTTATAAAGTACTAACCTTCAAATGGCATGTGTCAAAATTTTAGTCCAATTGGATTATTAGTTTACAAATAGCAGTTATTAAAGTGAGGCTACTGTTGCAGATTTTCAAAACAATGGAAAAATCTGAATTTCGTGTGTTGATAAAGCATTTCTTTCTGATGTGAAAAAATACTATTCAAGCAAAGCAATGGCTTGATAGGTGTTATTCGCCAGAAACAACCGTCATGAGGTGGTATGCTGACTTTAAATATATTCGTACAGACACAAATGATGCTGAATGCTCAGGTTGCCGAAATTCGGCAGTTGTCTATGAAAAGATTTTTTTTAAGTCCAAAACGACGTTTCAGCTGATCGTACATTGAAATTGCGTGAGTTGAAGATATGAAATTGCAACGTATTCACTATTTTGCACGAACATTTGTCGATGAGAAAACTGCATTCAAAGCGGGTATCGCGTTTGTTCACAATCAATTAAAAACAACAATGTGTCAACAATTCAGAGTGTTGTTTGCAACTGTTTCACCGCAATAGAAATAAGTTTTTGCATCAATATGTGACAATGGATGAAACATGAATCCACCATTTCATTCTGGAGTCAAATTGGCAGTCAGCTGAGTGGACAGCAACATGTGAAAGCCGTCCAAAGAAGCAAACATCAGCAGAAAAGGTTTTAGCCTCAATATTTTGGGTTGTACAATGTATTTTGTTCATCTATTACCTTGAGAAAGAAAGAATCCTGAATAGATAATATTATATAGCATTATTGCTGCATTTTAAGAAAGAAATCACCAAAAAACGGAAACAAATGAAAAAAGTGCTATTTCATCAAGACAATGCACCGTGTCACAAGTCGATCGCAACAATGGCAAACCTACATGAATTGCACTATGAATTGCTTCCGCATCTACTTTATTAACCAGATCTGGTCCCCAGCGATTACTGGCTGCTTGAAGACATCAAAAGAATGCTCCATGAAAAGAGATTTGACTACAATGAAGAAGTGATATTGCAAACTGAGGTGTATTTTGAAGCCAAAGATAAAAACGGTATCAAATTGTTTGTAGAAATGTTGGAATCAGTGTATCATCTTAGAAAGAGACTATGTTGATGAATAAAGTCAAATTTTCCCTAAAATTTTATTAGTTAGGCCCGGGACTTATTGAGTGATGTGTTAAATCATGACTTTAGTACAAAATAAGTTTTTTCTGGCATAACGCTGAAACCCATAAATAAATTAGCTAATCTAGTAAATTACTAAAAATGTTTATTTTAGTTAAATAAAATCTAATTGAATCACAAAAAAAAAATGTGTATTCAAATGTTGTATGATGGTCATTTTGGAGTTGGAATCCTTAAACTTGAAATTTTTGACCAAAGAAGAAATCTGGTTTGCTACTAAAGACTGAAGTCAGAAAAAGTGCTTCAGATTTTACCTTAAACTTTAAATTGTTGACCAAAAAAGAAATCTGGTTTGCTACTAAAGACTGAAGTCAGAAAAGGTGCTTCAGATTTTACCTTAAACTTTAAATTGTTGACCAAAAAAGAAATCTGGTTTGCTACTAAAGACTGAAGTCAGAAAAGGTGCTTCAGATTTTACCTTTATTTCACCAAAACACTTTCCTCGTTGATAAATTTTTTTTCTGAATAACATTTTAATTCTAAAAATAACTGTCGTGACATGTTCATAACGTTTCATAACTAGTTAATTCCTGTCAAAACATTATTTGCATACGAGAGATGGCAACAAGTGTTACAGCAGTACCACCCACCCCAAACTCTAATATAAATCTCATTAAATATATATATTAATCCGATTTTGTTACTAAGGAGTAGCAACCGGCAGGCAGGCCACAACAAATTCTTTGAGAGTTACCTGATGAAGACAAAATATGCCCTTTATTAACCCCAACACTAACCCTAAGTTTAGGGTGACGGTTGAGAATGCCAGGTGGGTAATGTTCTTTATCCGAAAATGGGTACAAATCGGAAATCTGCTCCTCCACAATTTATCGTCTGCATGTCTCGGCAAATTCCGTTATTTGTCGGCGAAATTCTGTCATCTCCGTTAAATTCTTAGATGACTATACTGCATTTATATCCATTTTTAATATTTTTTTTAGAATATATAAATACTAAATTACAATTGTTGACTTTATTTATAACTGACACTTGTGAAGGGTGACATGTTAATTTGGGTTTAATTGTACTATTCCCTATTTCAACTTTTGGATAAAAATTCAATTTTATTGAAGTTGAAAAGCAACTTCAAATTTTCTTTCAGAACAAAAAATGCCATTTTAAATCAAGATTTTATCTGTTAAAACTTATTTTCAATGTTCAAAGTTTATTTTGTGTGTGAACAAATTTTCTGTGTGAGTAATAACATTTTAAAACAATAAAAATTTGATTCTATTTTCTTGTGTGTGCGACTACACGTCAATATGCCCCACCATATTTTTTCAGCAGAAAAAAAGCAACACCCTTAAAAAAAAAACATGCCCTACATTAACCACAAGTCTGAAATGGCAATACAATATATATATATATATATATATATATATACTAGGAATTCTCTAAAAAAAAAAAAATTTAATGGAGGCCATTTTTGACATACTCGTTCTTTCCTATGCTATGTGGTCATTGGTCAAGAACTGGATGATCAATAACGCTTTCTGATCAGGAAGTGAGTTATTATTTTACATTAAATTCATATAATGTGAACCCCATTCTAAAATTATTTATTCAAATTTCCTGGTATTTTCAGGGTATTGACGTGTAATTGCACGAAAAAATAAAATAAAATCTCATTTTTATTTTGTCCATTGGCAGCGTGGGCGAAAAGCGTACAATTTTACCAAAAATAATTTTCAAACATAAAATTAAAAAAACATGGCTGCCAGCGATTAAAACATTGCATTAAAGTTACATTTTCCAGACTTTAAAAAGTAAATTATAATAATACTAACAATCAATTTTATCCAAAATTTTGGCGAAAACCATGCGAAAAAGGTGAGATATTTCAATGATACCTATAGTCAATTGAACCATCTAAGCTAAGGAATTCTTAAAATAAACCAAATTACATTACTCTTACTAGCAAATATATATATTTTTGCTAGTTGTTTAAAGTTACATATTACATACATTACATTTTAAACTAAGTAAAAGGTAAACGCAGGTAAAGTGTTTAGAAAACAAAATCTTTAAATTCTCTTCAATAAATAGAAGAAAGTTGTTAACTGGAAGTTATTTTATTGTTTCAGAAGACGGCGTAACAAAATTTATATTTGGCGGACCTATAGATGACCCACCCTTCAGTCTAAAATCTTGAATTTAAGTGAACAAAAATAAATTAAAATAAATAATTAGATATTAAATCTGATCAACTATAATTTTTTTTATTTATTTTCACTAAATTAATTCTATTTATAATTTTTATTAAGATTATCATCAACGAATTTTTTTTTAAATACATCTGGAAATCTGAAAAAAATCAATCATGAGTGTATATTTGCGAAAATTAATTTTTTAGAAGCTTTAAAACAAATTCATTATGTAAATTTGAAAGACGCGTGATGTTTGGAGAAGTTTGGGAATGGGTATATATAGGAGCGGATAAGTAGATATAAAAAGAGAACGATCAAAACTAATAATATAGTTTCGGCTTCAGACAGATACATAATCTGCATTATTAATAGATGCGTTTTCTAACAACTCATCAATATGAAAATGCCTCAGCGGTTGAGTGTAGGACACTCAAAAACGTTGAATGATTAATTTGATTTTCTTTCAAATGGACACATGTTGATCGCAGGTAAAAGTGCAGTATCTGTTTGGTCCGAGTAGGCAATTCCTCACGGGGAATTATCACCTCTTTTCATAGAGGGTTAATTACCTGTCGCCTGAGGCAGCCCCATTCGAGAGGGGGTGCCGACTAGACTCTACAGGTTATATTTCTGTTTCCAATATAGATTGCCCTCCTTCTTGGGCATCTGAATTTCCCCCTGACATAAAAAAAAAAAAAAAAATGACTAACTTTGTCCTTTTGTAAATAAGGAACACATGTTGATTGTTTTTCTTTGCTTTCAATTTTTGTAATCATAAAACTGACTAAGGAAATCAGGAACTTCTTCAGTCTAGCCCTTTTTCTTATATAACTAGCTATTTCTACTCGGCGTTGCCCGGAAGTTACTTTGTTTTTTTGTTTTTTTTACTTTCACTTTTGTTTCGCTTTTCTTTGTTTTTCACCAAAAATCACGTAAATTAATCAACTAGTTTTTATTTTATAAATATAAATTTTACCGATAAACGAATGAATGTATGCGCTCTGGCCATGCCTTTGCCCCCACACCGCAAGAAACGATGTCCAAATAAACCTCCGTACGCAATAGTTAAGAGTATCTCCCTTGAATATGTCGTAATGGCGGTCGTATTTTTCCGTCATTCGTTTATCGGTAAAATTTAATTTTTATTTATAAAATAAAAACTACTTGATTAATTTAAGTGATTTTTGGTATAGGATATATTCAGCCTGTGACAGGTACGTACATCAAACAGATATTCCTCAGTTTGTTTTTTAGAATATCTCCTTTCATCTGGATAAGCACCAAAAAAATTAGACAAAAAGTTACTAATAATTGCAACAAAAAAAATAAATATAAAAAAAAAAATGATTTTTAAAAATGTATTTATTTTTACATTGGTGGGCTTTTGTCAGTATTTTAATTATTTTTGGATGGCTCTTGTCCTACCACCCAAAATTCAGCTTGAAATTTGGTACCGTTCTGCTACTGGAGCTCCAATTATCGATTCACAGTAAATAGAAATAATAACGTGTACATTATGTAGAGGCGAGAAATTCACACACATAACGACACACGAGAAGTTGTTTTATAATTTCATTAATAGAGATTGTTTCGATCGACAGTGCCATTCATTAGAATTATTTTTGAAAAAATGGAATCTAAAACTTGAATAATTTTCTACGAATTCTCTTTTTTTACCGTTATTGAGCCAAAAAGCGCTAAAATACGGATCGTTGAAATATTTCGCCCACATTTTGAATGAAATTGATTATTGTTATTAAATTGCATTTCTAGTCCTGCAATAAAATTCTAATTTACTTTTTAAAGTCATTAACATCTAATTTTAATTCAATTTTTTAATCGCTGGCGGCCATTTATTTACCCTCTCACATAAATATCTTTACTTTTTTTTTTTAAACAAACTTTTTGATACAAAGAAAAACTTTTAACATTTTTCAAAATAAATTAAGAAATTTAATAAATTTAAAAGCAAAAATCAAGAGATTAAAACATAATAATTGATCATTTCGAACAAGTTGTCAAAAGGAAATGGACACGAAAAGGTACACATTTGGAATAAAAGTTCAATTTTATATACGTAAAAAGGTAAATTACTTTATTTCAGGACAATTAGAGAATAATAATAATCAATTGTATCCCATATTTTGGCGAAATGGAAGAGATATTCACGCGATCCCTATAGGACAATTGAACCAAAGTTTATTTTTAAATAATATTTTATTATTATTATTTAAAGCTTGTTTTCGCGCACTTACAACTAACGAGACTCACCAACCACCGATTCAACGAAAGATTGTCATTTAAGTTTTATATCTTTAATTAAATTTTAATTAATTGATAAAAAAAAAATTCAGTTTTAATTTAATTTCCAGCAAAAAAATAATTTATTTTTTATTACTTCTTTTTCTCTTTTTTTTTTGTTTTAAAGAAAAAAGAATATTTCGTCCGCTCTATAAGTAAAATATCGTTTGTTTTCTTTTTACTTACTTGGGTTTTATTTTCCATACTGCGCCGGTTATGGTCTTATAGGATTGTCATGTATAGAATTCAAAATAATAATAATATCTTTTAAAATGAAGATTAAAAAAATAATGATAAACTTGTTTGATGCGCAAGAAGCGGTCGGCGACTGAAAAATGTGACTGCGACCACAAGGCGAGTGCGTTTATGTGTACACACAATTTGTACACGTCACAACTTTATGCGGGGTTAGTACATGACGTCACTCTTCACCGTACGTTTTTACTCCAAGTTGGACTTTGGCATCGTGGTGCTTTCTCATTGGCTATTATTTTCGACATCTTTTTTTTATTCGGGGGTTTCTCTTTTGTTATATGTCTTTTGATCGTTTCCAAAACACTACGCTGGGTGAGAAATTTATTTTAAAATTTACATCCACAAGAGTGTGGGGGGGGGGGGGGAGGGGGGCTGACATCTCCCCATATTTTATTGACATGCAGAACCTAACTAAACACTCTTTTTTTACACTAATGAGTCACCACGTATCAAGACCAAAAGCTACTTGAAGATAAAGGGCAATGAGATGGATGGATTGTCAGTTGAATGATGAAGAATATTATGAGAGGATTGAAAATGATGAATGGAATGAACATAATTTGATAATTATGAAGACGGTTTATGACAAGTATTTGTTTACATTGGACTTGAAGACGACTATATTGTAATTGGAAGAGAAGCAGTCCCACTGTAATGTGTTTCACAGATGGAAAGTTCTTGGAAAGAAACTCTGTTCATGTGAAATTCTGCCTGGTGTTAGGCACACAGAAGAAAAAAAGAAAGTTCTTTGCAGTTGTGATAAAAGACAAATCCTTGCTGGGAATGTCTTACAAGGATGAGCAAAGATTGGAGCTCAGTCGAGCACCTTCTGTGAAAATAACGATAGAGAAACTAACAAACGTCTCTGTGAGAAAGGGTCTGTAGAGAACAGAAGAGATTACCCTCCACTTGATTTCAAAGTCAATTTGTACTTCGTCAAGGTAAGAAAGGGTGCTCTGAGTGGCACCTCACCAGATGTGGCAACAGTACTTCATCTTAGGATGTATGTATCTCTTATATAGATCCCAATTTAGGCTGACCCCCCCCCCCAACCTTCTCCCCTTTTCTTTTTCTCAGTAGCCCCTTACGACTACAGTGGCGGCCTGCCTTGTTTGGGGTGAACCATGTTAAAAAAAAAAAAATTTTTTTAAAGGTAGAGGTATATAGTCAGGTATTTTTTGCAGTGCTAGAAGGATCCAACCATTTTCCCGCAACCTTAGGAACAAATTGGATATGTCTTCCATTTTAGACGTGGAGTGAAAGTTAGTATTCGGATCTAATCAAAACAAGGGACTGCATAAGGAGGGAGCCATTCATTTCAACTGGGGGAAAGCAAGGATCTGAGCATGTGGTAAAAATAAAGAAAGTTGGTTTTAATGGTATTAAATCTAACAAGCCACTTTTTCCCCATTGCTCCAGATCAGATAAGAGAGAATCACCAAGATTTTGTGTTTGATTTTCTAGGCCTTGTATATTTTACATTATATATATGTATATGATGATGATCATTTTTAATAATCATCCGGACAACACACAAACAGCTAACACCACACTTGTTGTTATGTAAGATTTTAAGAAAAAATAAATAGTAAGTCCCATTTCGAATTCGATTTATTATTTTTGTTCCTTCCAGCTTACATCCTACCTGGGACTTTGCATTGCCCACAGCCTTTTAAAAAACATACTACTACTATTCCCAGCAATGCTTCAAGCAAACTACGATTCTCTATTAATATATATATATATGTATATAAAATGAATAAATGTAAAATTTTCTTTGTTTATCACACCTATATTACAATCAAAACGGGCACTGTTATTTAAATCAATCTTCTTTTTTTGTTTGCTTTAGCATCCCGTTGTCAGATCGATTGAGGAAAGCCATGCTTGCATTTTGTCATCCAGAGCAGCTATGCCGGCTTCGCCGTTGGGTGGTCGGTGTTTTAGATATGACTCGATGGTGTGGTCGACTGTTTGTTCAAGATGACCGCCGTCGCAGACAGCCGAGTCCCTAAGTCCCCATCCTTTCATGGTCACGGCAAAACGGCCGACACCAGTCCTGAGGCGGTTGAGCATTGTTCACTGCCAACGAGAAAGGCCCATGCCCGGTAATTCGTTCAACTCCTCCACGAATCTGTGCAGCCTTGATTAATTTGCTGCATGCCATTTCTCCATCCAGTGACGTTTGAGCCAGATTCGTTTTTTTACGTCACCAGGAGTTGAAAGCAGGAGCTGGTGGGCATGTTCCGCAAATAGATGCTGTGACTTCAGGCGAGCTTGTGGATGAGTCTTTGTGACGAGCTTGTGGAGGAGGTGGTCCTCATCGATGGTGACTTTTCAGGACAGTGCAAGGACAGCTGCTTCACAGCGCAGGGTTAGTAAGGCAGTGTTGAGTGTTATGTCCAGCTTCTTGGTGTGGGAGCTCCTGCACCAGGCTGGTAAGCAGTACTCGGGGCAGAGAAGACCAATGCCTGGGTGGATATGCACAGTGTCTTGATCGAAGAACCCTAGGTGGTACAGGCTAGGCGGCATATTAGGACGACGCGGGCCAATGTCTTGGCGGACAGGGTTTCCAGGTGTTGGCATAACGTCAGCGTGCAGTCAAGCTTGACCCTGAGGTTGTTGTCAACCATGATGTTGAGCTCGTGGCTTGCCTTACTGTTGTTTAGATGGTATGCGGAGGACATGGTCTTGACCACAGAGAGCTTAAAGCGCCAGTTTGTCAGGTAGCTTGACAGGATATTCATATCAGCCATAAGCCTCAGTTCGATCTTGTTGGATAGAAAAGGATGGTCAGGTCGTCAGCATATCCATATTTCTTGGACAGCATGTTTGGGAGGTCATAAATGTATATGTTGAACAGCATCAGAGCGAGTACAGAGCCTTGTGGGACATCAGTTTTGAGTCGTCGGAGCCTGCTGTGTTGGCCGTTGCTGGTTTGAAGGGTGATGCTGTGGTTGGTTAGCATCTCCATGATGAAGCCCGCCATGTGTCGGTCGGGGATCGTATGTATGAACTTTAAATTAATAATACAGCATAGCAATTTGAAATACTGAATATATAGTAGAGACGAAAACCCCAAACACAGATCGTTGCATGCCAATGTTTATAACTTTTTTATTAAAGTTTACAATAAATTAATGTTTTGTGTTATTCATTTGTAATTGTATTGTCCTATTTCCTATATATATATGCAATAACTCTGTCGATATTAACAGTAATTAATTATAGTGATTTAATAAAAAAAAAAGGATAAATTAATAAATTTGTATCAAAATTACTAAAATATTAGTATTTATCTATCTATATGAATAGATGTTAATGTTTATTTATATGAATAAATGCAAAGGTTTTTGACTCGTGTTTACAACAAACTTATAAATGAAATGTTTATCTTAAATTTTTTGTTTAAAGCATTTCAAGAAGTGAATTTTGCAAAGCAAGCTGGCAGAGGCAATTAGAATATATATGACAATACTATTGAGTTTGGTGTTGATCTAAAATGACAATACTATTGAGTTTAGTGTTGATCTAAAATGACAATACTATTGAGTTTAGCATTGATCTAAAATGATAATACTATTGAGTTTAGTGTTGATCTAAAATGACAATACTATTGAGTTTAGTGTTGATCTAAAATGACAATACTATTGAGTTTAGTGTTGATCTAAAATGACAATACTATTGAGTTTAGTGTTGATCTAAAATGACAATACTATTGAGTTTAGTGTTGATCTAAAATGACAATACTATTGAGTTTAGTGTTGATCTAAAATGACAATACTATTGAGTTTGGTGTTGATCTAAAATGACAATACTATTGAGTTTAGTGTTGATCTAAAATGACAATACTATTGAGTTTAGTGTTGATCTAAAATGACAATACTATTGAGTTTAGTGTTGATCTAAAATGACAATACTATTGAGTTTAGTGTTGATCTAAAATGACAATACTATTGAGTTTAGTGTTGATCTAAAATGACAATACTATTGAGTTTAGTGTTGATCTAAAATGACAATACTATTGAGTTAAGTGTTGATCTAAAATGACAATACTATTGAGTTTAGTGTTGATCTAAAATGACAATACTATTGAGCTTTGTGTTTATCTAAAATGATCTGGTCATTTTGGTAAAAGTTTTAATGCTTCAAGTTCGTTATATGTTTAAGTATTTATTCATGGTGTTTGGTTGTTTTGTAGGAGAAAATTGTTGTTTTTGTTTTTGCAGAACATGATTGAGTTTTGCAAAACGAATGGAAAAAAACAATAACATCAATGTTTGGTGCATTTTTGGTCAGGAAGCCAGTATCTTCAGACAGCTTGATCTGGTAGCACCAAAATATGAATTTTGTAACACAACTGCTAGGTGTATGGGTGGGTAATGTGAGATATATTTAGTTTAATTTTGTTTTATGCAAAGTGTGCAAAGAAGGGATGGAAGCCCTTTGTGAAAATTCAGATTCCTTCAATTTTTGTGAAATTTTAACAATAGATATTAGACATGAATTAATAAATGTTCTTCCAATTTCAATTTCTTTGGAGTATTTTAAAGGGGTTTTAGGGGACATTATATGGGCACAACTTCCCATTTGTAAGTTAAAATATATCAGATTTGCATTGAATTTGATCCATAGTCATTAGACATTAATTAAGCAAAATTCCCTAAATTTCAATTTCTTCTTAAGGCCCCTTAATCTTAAGCCTTAAATTTTAGACTTTTTCTAGAATCAAAATCATGTAATGGATTTTGATCAAAATTGAAATAAGGATTCTGGACATAAGGTTTAGTAGAATTATATTTTTTATTTTAATCTTCATAAGAGTGCATAAAAGTGGTGCAAAACTGTTCTGTTCGGGGAATTCTTCTAGGTATTTATAATTTTCAGACCTCTTGGTTGTTGTTATCACAATATTTCGACCGTTTTGCTGTCAAGTCCTCTTCAGGTTCTGTGTGTCGAACTCGGAAACCGTCATGGATTTTGAACCCACCTTTTTATTAGAGTCCTGTGGGTACATATTTAGTGTTCCATTTTTAGGCTTTTTGACATTCTTGCAGTTAACTTGTTAAATCGTCTTGCGGCCTTTACTCATTTCCCATTTTTGACATAATGCACCTGAAGAAGACCAGAGATCAAAACGTTCAAAACGTTGTTATAACAACCAAAATGAGGAAACTGCCAAGCTCCAGCTCCTGTCACATCATCGCAGTGTTGCATCCCTGTGCTTGTTTTGCGAGTACTTCCACGGAATGTGCTCCAATGAACTTACTGCACTTGTACTCCGTCAACAAAAATACATCCGACATCAGATGTGGAGTATTTTGTAATTAATAATTATTTAAAATATCAAATTCATTATTAAGTTAAATATTAAATTAATTATACTTACTTAACAAAAATAACCCGTGGCCCACCCAACTAGCAGCAAAATCCCATCCCTTCACTGTAGAGGTCCCTAGATGTTGGAAGATTTTCTACTCTTTCTTTCCTCAGATCACTCGTTATCACAATATTTGGATCATTTTACCCTCTGGTCTTCGAACTTCCAAAGTTCACAGTCTGCATTCTATTTTTCAGGCCTTGTGATATTCTTTTCATTTAACTTGTTAAAATCGTCTTGTTGCCTTTCCTCAGGATTGAACTCAGAACCTCAAGATAATCTGCACACTTTAACCGGCCATGTGTCTCGGGGATATTATAAATAACTAGCAGGAACACCCGACGTTGCTCGGGATTGAATGAGAAACACTATTATGTCCTTTTTCACTATGCTCATATCACCATATTATTCTCTTTTGTTTACTGCCCTCCCCCGTCGTTTCGCCCTCTAATATAGTCAGAAGAAACTGAAATTTTGAAAACTCTCTGAATTAATGTTTTTTACATATTGTTTAAATTTCATTAAAATCTGATATACATATTTGAAGTTTTAAAAGGTTGCTCACCCCATAGCTTCCTTAGAGGTGCATGTAGAGATTCGGTACACAGAGAGGCATGTTGAGATCCGGAACCACTTCTATTGTTCTATCCAAAAGAAAGATCCAGGTTGTCCTCGATGGCTGTTCATCCAAACATAACATAAATGCAGGTGTACCCTAGGGATCCATCCTTGGACCTCTATTGTTCCTGATTTTCATAAACAACCTCCCTGATGATATTGTGTCTGAGATGGGTATTTTTGCTGACGACACTACGCTCTACTCTTGTCATGTGGGCAAAACAAACGCGCACATATCCGAGGAAATAGCTGGATCCTTAGAAAGTAACCTCCAGTCTGTAGTGGAATGGGGTCATAAATGGATGGTAACATTTAATGCTGCAAAGACAAAGCTCCTTTCTTTCAACAACTACAAGAAACTTCTTCAACCACCGATTGCCATGGCAAATAACACCCTACCTGAGAGTCCAGCGTTCAAACTCCTCAGCTTAACATTCACAGGTAACATCAATTAGAACAAATACATAGAAGACTTGCCAAGGCTGCTGTAAAGAGAGTCATCTTCCTCTACCGTGATAGAAAACTTCTCACACCTGACAGTATCCTATATCTCTATAAAGTCACCATCCGCCCATGCATGAAGTATTGTTGTCACATCTGGGCTGGTGCACCACCCACCAGTCTCTCCCTCTTAGACAAGGTCCCCCCAAAAAAGTATCTAATCTAATAAGTCCCTCACTATCCACCAAGCTCCAGCTCCTGTCCCATTGCCGCAATGTTGCATAGTTATGCTTGTTTTACAAGCAATTCAATGGAATGTGCTCTGATGAACTTGTTGCTCTGGTATCCCCCTCGACGTAAATACACTCGACCAGCCCGACAATAAGCTAAATTCCATTTATTCACTGTGGAAGTTCCTAGATGCCGGAGAGACTTCTACTCCAATAGCTTCTTTCCTCGTGCTGCCGGCCATTGGAACTCCCTCCCTGCTCCGTTTCTCCGACTGTATCGACATGCAGAAATTTAAAACTAATGTGAACAAGCATCTCGCTGCACAGCTCGAAATTTAGGATGATCCCAAAATCTTTCACCCTAATTCTATGCTTACGTCTACAGTGGTAACTTGCCTTGTTTGGGGTGAACTAAGTTTTCAAAAAAAGGTTTTAAGGGGGTGTCTGTCCTTATAGCCCCTTTAGGGGTACACTCAGAGATTCAGGACCACCTCTATTTTCTTCTCCGGAAAATTTTACTTATGAATACACTTTTAGTTTCTATAAGCTTTCATATTTTCTTTCTCCTCTCAACAGAATGCTCATTTGACACATGTAACGTTGCAGTTTACCAATTCTTATCTCCAACAGATTATCCGGATGGCGGCTCATCATGTAGACAGTTAAAGTTGGAGTTTTGTTGGTTTCATGCAAGTTGTTGCTCAGTGGATAGTGACGTCTCTGTTTCTTTCACTTCTTCCTTGTTGTTAAACCGGTGTCATAGTCGAAATGAAAATATAACAGCAGAAGTTTTCTCTTTTCATTTGGTTTTGTAATAAGGTAACAGTTCCTATCTACTTGCCTCCCCAAGAGGGCAAAGTTAGACACACGGTCGGTTTTTAATGTGGGGAAAATCCAGCTCCCCAAAAAGAGGCACTCTGGATTGGAACAAAAATTTAAATTGTCTCAATCTAAAAGGATTTCTCCTTCACTGACCTAGGACAGAATAAACTAAGTGTAACATCAGAACAGATATTACACTTTGTTCCTAGCTAAAAGGCCAAGCAATAAGGTAAGAGTTAGGATTAAAAAAAAAAACACAAACAATATTTTCACTCAAGGGTTCATATTCTTTGTTGCTTTATTCTTTTACAGCACAGCAAAGCTCCACATTACGTAAGCTTCCCATCGATCATGCTCCATGGTGGAGGTGGGAGCGAACAAAGACAGCTTAAAAATTTTCCATTTCTTTGCTTAATTTAACCTTATGTAGAAAATACCGTTTTAATCCCTATTTTTACACATTCATATCTAACTATTGCTAACTATTGATGCACATGTAATCAAATGAATTACAAAATCAATTCGTACAAAAATATATAGAATCTTTATTGACCAATCTTTATTTACAACATGTTACTAACTTTTAAATAATCAAAAAAAAAGTTCAGAGAAAAGAAGAAGAATGGAGTTTGGTTTGTACCTGAAAGAAAATCATTGAAGTAGCAGTAATTTGCGTTGTGTGTCTGCGGTGATCAGTAGTAAGTTTCTCTCTCCCTTTAAACAATTAATCATCTCACTCATACAAGGCAATAGCAGTTCCAACCGGTCTGAGATTGTTGCCATAGTAACTAGTCATGTGTGCTTATACAGACAATATTTTAAAAAGACTGATTTTATCAAACTGATGCATTTGTTTATATATGGATCAGATCAGCTCCCAACCACTGCTGGGAATTGAATGAAACGTCTTTTTTTAAAACAATGTGGAGCATATATTTTCTAGGCCTCTGATTGGGTTGTATAAACATTTTTAAATTTTATCCCGAGCTGTTTAAAAAAAATTTTTTTACACTTTTTTCATGTTTTTTAACTGTTTATTGAACATGAGTTCTATAAAAAACAGATCCTTTATTAAGGTAGGCAATTTTCTCCTCTTTTGCTACAAACATGTATTTGAAAACTGACTTGATTTCAGAATAACAGGTTTTTTTTCATTAATCATTTATACTAGTGGAACCTGTGGAAATTCCACGGTTATTTTCTTCATGTATCTGTATAATTTAATAGTAATGTATGCTGTCTCTGGGGTGAGTTTGTTTAGCAGAAACGTGCAACCGTCGAATAGCTAGCATAAACTCTTATCGACAAACAACCTTTGAGGCACGGTGTATTTTAGACACAGGTTTATTGCTCATCGAAAAAGGTAAAAACGGTGATGCTTAAAATGTCGAGATATTTGAAGAGATAGAAAAGGTCTCCATGAAGGTTCGTGACTAAGGCAGCTACAAGATCTGGATGTTCCAGATCTTGTAGCTGCCTTAGTCACGCACTGGAAAAATCTCACCGTGACGGGTTAGAAGAATCCCTTAAAAAAGAGGGTTGGCAAAGGGAGATAAATGCTAAGGGATTTATTTTACGCTAGACAGAACATAATGATATTTCTTTTGAAATAATAATTGTATGTAAAATCTAATATTTTAAAAAATTGTCTCTTCACCCTGTAAAAATAATTTGTCAGCTAAATATTTTTAACTTTTTTTTTTAATTTTGAACTTCTTTATTTATTTATTGAAAGTTGTAACAACATAAATATTCTTTTTCTTCTAAAATAATTGTCATCTAAATATTTTTTAAGTAAATGAAGCAAACATTTTAACCGTTTCATTTATTTATTGTAACAATTTAAATCTCGTTTAGATAGTCTTTTTCTTCCTACAATAAAAATAATTGTCAGCTAAATATTTTTTAAATAATAACGAATGTCATTATTTTAATTTATTTATTTAAAATTGTAGCAATTAGATTGTATGAAAATTGCATTGAAATAAACAGAATGCAAATAGTAGGTTGTTAAAACTGGTTCAGTCGACAAGACAACTGAATTCGATTTGGGTTAAAGTCAGAATTTCTACCTTAGTGACACAAGTGAATTTTCAATTACTTTACTGATCGGACGATCTCATTTGTAAAATGAGTGTGGAAGGTGATAGCATATGTATATATGCGAATATATTATTATACAAATTTTACATTTGACATTTCTGTTTATTTTCTAGGATTTGAGTTTTTTTATATATATAACTAAAAGAATATCCGTCCCAGAACGGGTAAAATTAATTATCCGAACAGAACAGTTTTGTACCACTTTTCTGTACCCTGATGAAGATTAAAATCAAGATATAATGCTGTTAAACCTTATGTCTACAATCCTATTACAATTTTAATTGAAATACATTACATGATTTTTATTCTAGAAAATGTCTAAAATAAAGAAGAAATTGAAATTCAGGGAATCTTACATAATTGGTATCTAATTACTATGGATCAAATTTAATGCAGATCTGAAATATTTGAATTTTTAAATTATGTCCCTTAAAAACCCTTTAAAATACTTCATAGTAACTAAAATTTGAGAAATATTAATTATTAAGTGATGTCTAATACCTATTGTTAAAATTTCACAAAAATTGGAGGTATCTGAATTTTCAGAAAGGGCTTCTACCCCCTCTTTGCCTCTTTGCATAAAACTAAATTAAACTAAATATATATCACATTACCCACCCGTACACCTAGCAGCTGTTTTCCAAAATTCCTAATGAATGATCGGTTCATTATTTTAGAAGTTTATCCTGTACAACAATATATATATATATATATATATATATATATATATATATATATATATATATAGAGAGAGAGAGAGAGAGAGAGAGAGAGAGAGAGAGAAAGAGAGAGAGATTTAAAATTTAAAACCCAAAATCTTGTAGTAAAAAACAACTGCTGCCCAACCCCAAAACCACTAGAAAGAACCAATATTATTTATAAGTTTAAATGCCCTTGGGAGAATGTAACTCCCATAATAATAATAAAGCTAATAGCTACATTTGTTTTACAACCACTACCCTATCCCGCCGCCTCATCATGCATCTTGTAAACTCTAGCTCAATTTACCAACATCTACAAAAACATAACTGCCCGTCCTCTGATTTAAGACAAATGCTAGTTAATAACACTAAAATAATACATTTCGAAACGAATTTTAAAAAATAAAAAATACTGGAAGCTATCTACATAAATACACAACAACCTAAAATTAATAACATCACATATGAAACCAGTGGCAACATTTTAAAATGCTTAACGTAATGCAATTTTATTCTGTGACGCCACTTTGGTGTCGCTGAATTTAAATCGTCAATGTCTTTCCTGGAACAATGCGAAAAATGTTCTCTGCACGTTTCTCCAACGTCTTTTTAAAAATTCTCTTCTTTCTCCAGCTTTTTTTGTTCATTTGCTTTTGACACCTGAGGATGATTCGACGAAAAATCGAAAACGTTCGTGAAACCTATGGAACATTTATTAATTTTTTTTGATTTTAATAAAAAAAGACCATCAGAAAAATTGAAAAAAATAAAAAAAGTTTAATTAAACCGACGAATTCTGTTATTTGTAACAATGTTTGCATATATATATATATATATATATATATATATATATATATATATATATATATATATATATATATATATTGTCACACACAGCCTTTATCGGGACTACGACGTAGAGTGTGTAGAAATAATGAATATAAAAAACGGTAAAAGTGTCTGGAAGTGGCTCGTAGGTCCATAGGGCCCAATATTATCAACAGAATACAGGGGGAAGGAGATTCTCCAATTCAAAACATCACATAGAAAACAAGGAAGAATAACAAGCAGGTAAAAGATGACTCAAGCACCAAGTTAAGATTCAAACGATATTTATTTATAAAATAGTAAGAGAAAGGATAAATATATATAGAACAAACAAGAAAAACAAAGTAATATTTTAGAGGAGAGGGATAATGTTTAACGTTAACTGATGGCGAGCAAAATCTATAAACAAAATAGTGCCCCAAACAAATCACGGAAGAAAAAGGACTACTCACTCATAGAACGTGGAAGT
This sequence comes from Sepiola atlantica, assembly GCA_963556195.1. NCBI lineage: Eukaryota > Metazoa > Mollusca > Cephalopoda > Sepiida > Sepiolidae > Sepiola > Sepiola atlantica. Next base: position 131,998,515 of record OY744522.1, read on the forward strand.
TTGTTACAAGACTCCCCACAGGAGTTGAAAAGTTCAATTATCCAGGAATGTCACAAGTCACACTCATCCAAGATTCACACTGATCTTTGGATGGAAAAGTCATCAGTAGATATCAAGATGTAAGTGTCTAGAAATCATATATATACTAGTGTAATCATGGAAGTCTCAAATGAGTGCTATGCAATCTTTACATAGGATATATATTCGTCATCTAGGTGGTAGTGTGATATATTTACAATTAACGGCAGGTTGGGTGATGCAATTTCGAAAAATCTTAGTTTTATTAAATTAACCTTCGGTGTAGAAGAAAATCTCACAGCAATCCACACAATTATGGAGTCAGATTCTTTCTCTGCTTCGTTCTTTTCTTCCTCTTCTTCGTCTTTTTCTTCTTCCTTTTCATAGCTCACAGCGCATATGCTGGTGGTAACTGGCTTCTTCGACCAGCGACAGCTCACTGTTTGGCTGACAGGAACTCACTGGTTGATTCGCCAACTCGCTTCTTATATCTTCTCCACCGATATGCATGGGTGGAGAGGTGGGGGTAAAGGGTTGCTTTGACTTTCCAGGCGACGGTACTTTGCACTGATTTGGGGTCACGGCATTCGTGAATGTTAAGGGATGACATGAGATGTTTAACAGACGTTTGACTTCCCTTCGGCTAAGGGTTTAGGATGAGGGAGAGAGTGTCACTAACCGGAAATAAGAGTTAAAAGGCGACGATACTTTCCCTTTGATGTTAGGTCACGACGTTCGTAAATATTTTAAGAGACAACAGTCGAGCAGATGTATCGTCTGACTTCCTCTCAGCTAGATTAAGGATGGGGTGGGATGTAGCTAATAGGACGCAAGATTCGCTTCTCTTAAGTGCAAGGATAAGGGTGGGTTAGACGATGTTGGGATAAGATAGATTTGGCTTGCTTTGATTTAATATTTATGAAATACATTTTATTTCTCTGATAATTTCAATTCAGCTACTCTTTATTTGTAACAATATATATCTGATGGACTCTCCCGTCGATTTTGACATATGAGTGTCTAAATGCAAAATCAGTTCGTTCGTTTTTTGTTTTTATATATATATACATATATATATATATATATATATATATATATATATATATATATATACACACACACACACACACACATACCTAACTTTATATATATGCACCCTCTAAATGTTAAATTTTGCAAAAAGCAATGATGTCCCTATGTTACTACCCATGTTGCCTAGAATATATATTTCAAAATTCATTATGTTCCGTTCATTAGTTTACGAGACTATCCTGTACATAGAAATATAGAAATTTATACACATACCTAACTTTATATAGAGATTGACCCATTCTGTTTCAAATAGTTTTTGAAGAAAAAAAAAGTAAGTGTAACAGCTTTTACCTATTAACGTGATAATAATTGAAAAAAGCAGACAATAGGTGGCCTTAAACGAAGAGTTCATTGCTTCATGACATTTAATTACAATCAAAGCACGTGTATCCATTCATCATTTGTATTTATTGCAATGATTTTTACTTCAAAGTATTCCTCCTACTTTTGTAATTTATTCTTGTTCCAAGATCATTTTCTCAAAGAAAAATTTTAGAACTTCTAATCCTATAACTGTTTGCTACAAGAATCTTTTTCTCTGGGGTTTGCATTTGTTACTTTGGTATTCTTGTGGCATATGTTCATTGGTTGACACGTGTATCTCATAGACGTGGTATCTACATACGTTCCCATGAACACGCAATGCGACAGGAGGTCGTTAAGACGCATGTGCAGACTGTTTCATCTTATATACCTAAAAATAAATATTGGCAGTATTTATAAACCTACACATTTGTCATTGGATGGTTGGCTTTGTTTTACAACACATCAACCCTTTTCAAGTTATTTAAGTCAAATTTTGATGAAAGTTTTTATAGATTCATTTGTTTTATCAGCATATCTAATATATAAAATCATAATTTCCTCTATTTATTTCACCGATATAGTGACGAAAGTTAGATTTAACAAAATTGTTTTTTTTAATGTCTGAGGCTGCTTATTGATTAAAAAAAACAAAGATTTTATTTTCAATCGCTTCCATTGCTTTTGATATTTAGTTTTGCTGAATATTTTTCATACTTAGTCATACAGGAAGTCGGAGGAGTTTTCACTCTCACACTCAGATCTACTGCCACTCGCACACACCGGAAAGATATTCTTGTAAGACGCATACTTTTATAGCACCATTATTATTTATTATTTCAATCTGCGAAGAGTTAATCGACACTTGGGCAGCACAGGTTCCCTTAATACATGTTCATATGCAAGCATTTACAGATGAAACAAAGAAACAACATGGAAACAATAATGTATACAAAAAACATTTATTTTTTGCAAACTCGACAGGGTGCATTTTGTCATTGTGTCCATAAAAATGTGTACAATAAAGTCTGAGAGGGATGTGTGCGGCTGTGTGTGTGTAAGTTGAGGAAAATGTCTTACACACCATGAAGTGTGTGTGTGGAGTGCATACGTGCTGGTTAGTGTGCATTCATCAGACCGGTGGAAAGAGAATAAATTTTCTGTGCGTCGCTTTTTATATTACGGTTTGTAGCACCCTCTACCATCACGAAAGGGGAAATAATTCATGTTTGAAACGTCCTCTGGTGAGTTCATGTGTAAATGTGTAGAAAAAGAAGTTCTCTAATAGAGAACGACCAGCGTTTCCGTGACTTCACATGTTCAACATTCAGGCAGTTCTCGGAAGCGCTCGAGATTTGACGACGCGAACACTGCCAGACGATAAATTGAAAACAGCCAGACGATAAATTCAAGAAAAGTTGCAAATAAAAATAGTTAGACGAAGAAAAAAGTAAAATACATATATAAAAATAAAGAAGGAACAAAGATAGCTAAACAACTGTTATTAATTAGAGATTTATTTTTTTTGTCAAAAGAAACCATTGTCATGCAAATGTTTTTAAAGAAAATGTTTTTGTTTGTGCAACGAAAAGTTTCAAAAAATGATTTTTTTTTATATAACAAACAACAAAACAACTGTTTTTAACCAATTTCTTTTTTTTACCATTTTTAGGGTTACGGTTTAGAGTTAGTCTTTCGCTAGAAGTGACCATTGCTGATAGAACACAATGAGTCCTTAGAGAGATTCAATGCGCTGACAAAGATCATAGAAATTCAATTTTTTTTAACACGCAGCAGATCGTAGGAATTAATTCCTTCCATAAGTTATCGTCTGCTTGCTGCAACCTGATTGTCTAATGCCTGCTGCAACCTGATTGGTTAATAGTTTTGTCAACTCTCGGGTGCTTCTGAGACCTGCCCGAATGTTGACGATGTGAAATGACGGAAACGTGAGTCATTCTCTATAAGAGCACCGAAAAAGGGTAGGTAATGCTACAAATCTTTCATTTGTCCATTACATATCATACATTTTCAAACAAAACATGGGACACTCCGTCTATCTACACATTCTATTCCATAGACGCTTTTTGATTGGTTAATCCATTCTTGCTTACCATAATAAAAATAACATTTGCTGAACACTATTTGGCCCCTGATTATTCTGAACACATTCACATTTTATTTGGCTTATCCATTCTCACTGACCAGAATAAAGGATTAATAGAATTAGATTTGCCAACCATTATTAGCCTATGGCCATTCTAAAAAAAATGGTATTTACCAAATGCAAACATCATGGACACCATTTCAGTTTTGAATAGATTTCACTTATACATTAAAAACGAACTTATTATTGTATTATGCTCAGTGATTCGACTATTATCTATGCATTTGTTTCGAATAGCAAAATAGCAGATTAACAAATCTACTATTATCAAACACCATTTCAGGGTTCCTTATCAACTCTCACTTATCTTCCACCTTTACAGCAAGCAACAAAAATGGTTGAAAAGTTTGATTTTCTTTACATTATCTAGGATTTCATAATTCTTCTGAAGATTAGAAAAAATTACGTTTTCTCTTGAAGTTATTTATCTACCTCCCACAAGGTAAGATGTGACACAAGGTCGGGAAAGTGGGATTAGATAAGCCAGCGCTCGAGAGGTGAGCACTCTGGCCATTTAAAAATTGCCTGGGCAGCCCCGTCGGCATTCCCCGGTAGGGGCGCCTCAGACAGTAAGCAATAAACTTACTCCTCCCCAAAGAGGGGAGGCGAAGCCTGGGAGGGTGCACCTCCTAGAACTGCACAGGACCGACAACCCCCAATAGACCGGCGTAAATCCAGACTCAAAGGCCCGGACAATACTGGTTTATTAGGTGGGGTAAAAATACCCCTGGCTGAATCGACGTTTTCTCTTTAGAGAGAGTGTGTGTACGTGTGTAATGTGTCTTCCTTTCAAACAAATACACTAATCGGTTTTACTTTATCATTTTAAAACCGTAAATAATTTTCTTTATGACAAATTCATTCTAAAATACAAAGGGTCAAGAAGTACTTAATTTTATTTTATTGTAAAAAAATATTTGTTAATCGCTAAACTGATGAAACATAAAAACAAAAATACATGAATTCTTAAACGATATATTGATTAAAAAAAATAAATAAATAAAATTTATGTGATCACATTGAAATAGAAAATCAGTTGATGACAAACATTGTTGGAAACTGGCTGACAGCCAGTGTTCAACCTAGGATAAGATGTTGCCCTAGCTTAGAGACAACTGATGATTATATTTGTCCCTCTCCCTTCTTATGCTTTAAAAGATAACACTCCTTTTTTTGTTAATGTTTAGAGATTTAATTACTAACTACTTATGGGTAAATCACCAAACTTAAGTGGCGTTGAGCCTGGTCAGTACCAGATGGGTGCTAATTTGGGAATACAGGTGTGGTAATCCGTATACATATCAAACCATTAGAAAAAAAAACATGACAAAGTCACAGCACCACCTTTGGAGCTTGGAATTTGTCAATGGTTCACCTACGCCTACTGGCATAGGATGACTGAAGTCAAGAGACGACACAGAAATTGTGCTTTTTTTTCTTTTCTTTTTTCTTTTTGGCATCCTCTTTCTGTCACAAAACTTTTACAGTTTACAATACTATGTATAACATGTGTCAGTTTAATATTTTTTATTTAAAGACAAAAAATAAAAACAAACAATGGAAATAAAAAAGAATCCTGCATAACGCCATGTAGGCAAAGCTAGTATTTTATAAATAACTAATCTGCAAACGATAGATTTTATTCAACCCACAGATGGGACACCCTAACAGGTACTACCACTTCGCATTAAAGTGAACCTGAGGGATAATGAGTGACTCCACACACTCAAAAGTTCTCAAATTGGCACCTCACTACTAGACGCAGTTTTATGTCATACCTAAAACTGCTTGGGATAGAGAAAACTTGAGAAGTTGATAAGGTTTGGAAATAGAGTAGGCAGAAAGTGGACTTCTGGGTGGTGGCATAGGGTAGAGACGAACAGCTTGCTCAAGGGTGTTCGGGGCAGTCGGGGACAACTTCCATTTAATGAATGTCTGCCTTTCTACGACCAGGTTGGGAGAAGGTGATGTCATAGGCGGATGTGAATAAAGTGACTTCTGTTTTCTGGTTTACTTGTTTGTTTTGCCCTGGATTTCTGAAGAGCTGGATGTGTCTGTCCGCGGCTTGTGAAACAATTTTAAACTGAAACACTAAGGGTCACAGAGCCACTCAGTACCTAGAGAAGAGTGTGTCAGAGTTATTGACAATTTGGCATGTCACATCCAGATGTGCTTGCAACACAAAGGTGCACATTTGGAGCATATTATTGAAGGGCAAGAAGAAAAGATTGTTGGAGATTCATGACTGAACTTGGTTGACAAGTCAGGCAGAGACTGATGTTTATTTGTACTAAATAGGGTTGGATTGTGGAAAGGATTTATAAAAGATTTACATAAGGAGCTACTGTGATTAGGGTCCAGATTTATAAGGAGCATCCTAAGTGGGGAGTTGTGCAGAAAGATGTTTGTTCACATTACATTTAAATTTCTGCATGTTGGTACAGTCAGGGTAGCAGAGAGGGAATTCCAAAGGAGGTAGTTCGAGGAATTAAGCTATTAGAGTAGGTTTTCCAGCATCTGGGGACCTCTACATTGAAGGGGTGGAATTTTGCTGTTAGTCAGGTTGGTTGGTTGGTTGGTTGGTTGGTTGGTTGGTTGGTTGGGGATATTTATGTTGAGGGTGTATAAGTGTAGCAAGTTCATCGGAGCACATTCTGTGGAAGTATTTATAAAACAAGCACAAGAATGCAACATTGCAGCGATGGGGCTGGAACTTGGTATACAGTGCAGGACCTATTAGATTAGAGACTCTTTTTTGCACCCTGTCCAAGAGGGAGAGACTAGTGGTTGTTGTACCAGCCCAGATGTGGCAACAACACCTCATGCATGGGCGAATAGTGGCTGTATAGAGATATAGGATACTGGCAGGTGTGAGAAGTTTTCTAAGGGAGTTCACCTTCTTTGCAGCATATTTGGCAGTATCTTCTCTATATTTATTCCAATTCATGTTGCCTGTTAATGTTAGGTCGAGGAGTTTGAACGTTGGACTCTCAGGAAGAGTGCTATCAGCCATATCGGTGGTTGGAAAGGTTTTTATAATTGTTAAAGGAAAGGAGCTTTATCTTGGTAGCATTGAATGTAACCATCCATCTTTGGCCTCATTCTACTCACTTGGCCTTTTGGCTAAGATCAAAGTGTAGTATCTGTTCCGATGGATACTGCACCCCATGCTGGTGTTGTCTTGGCCTTCGGATCTTGATTTACACCGGTCAATGGGTCTGTCCTGTGCAGTTCTGGGAGGTCCACCTTCCCAGGCTTTGCCTCCCCTCTTTGGGGAGGAGTAAGTTTATTGCTTACTGTCTGAGGCGCCTCTACCGGGGAATGCCGACGGGGCTGCCCAGGCAATTTTTAAACCCCACTTTCCCGACCCGACCTTGGGTCACATCTTACTTGTGGGAGTAAGATAAAAACTGGCCTTGTGCCTAACTCCTGGAGAGGAGTAAATCAATACTAGACTAAAGATTCAGTCATTGTTTTGTATATCTGTGTACTCAATTTGCCCATATGTCGAGGATAAATCATGGTGTCATCAGCGATTGCATCAGGGAGGTCGTTTACTGTGAATTTTATTAACGGTTTCATTTTTTTTTGTTCACGCTTTTTCGGATCACCAAAGAGCATTTTCACTGGTCATTAATGTTCCCGTTTGAAATAGCATTTTCGTCAGTCTGTCACGCTTCAGTTTAAAACAGCATTTTCGTTGGTCTGTCACACTTACATTTAAAATAGCATCTTGGTTGGTCTGTCATGCTTCAGTTTGAAATAGTATTTTAGTTGGTCTGTCACGTTTCAGTTTAAAATAGCATTTTCGTTGGTCTGTCACAGTGCAGGTAAAATAGCATTTTCGTTGGTCTGTCACATTTCATTCAGTTTTAAATAGTATTTTCGTTGTCTGTCACACTGCAGTTTTAAATAGTATTTTTGTTTGTCTGTCATGCTTCAGTTTGAAGTAGTATTTTGATTGGTCTGTCCTGCTTTAGTTTGAAATAGCATTTTTATTGGTCTGCCACACTTTAGTTTGAATTAAGATTTTAGTTTGTCTGTCATGCTTCAGTTTGAAATAGCATTTTTGGCGGTCTGTCATGCTTCAGCTTGAAATAGCATTTTTGGCGGTCTGTCATGTTTCAGTTTGAAATAGCATTTTTGTTTGTCTACAAAACACATCTTCAGAATATTTGTACTTGTTTCTTTTTATAATCTGAAAATTTGGAGCTTAATATTCCAAAGAATGAAAAAAATAAAAATCAGTAAAAAGTTTTTAGAGGGAGATGTATCATATACAATGTGCAGACGATATTTGTTCACAATTTTACTTTTTTGTCAGTCATGTCTTCATGAAGACAGTGACTATATTACCATTGTATTTTTTTTTGTTGTGCAGGATAATTATGGACAATTTCGAGGAGGATGGTAGAAAAGTCAGAAAAGAAATTGAAAGATTTAGGATTCGACTATGAGTCAACATCAGAGAGAAAAACGCATGATCAACGATATGATGCTGAAGTTTGTCGCTGAAGGTGATGTCATGCAACACCACTTCTTCCTGGAGGGCCTCAGGTTGAACACTGATGGCTACATCCAGTTTCTGAGTAAGGTATTGAAACCCTGGATCGACCAGGTAGCTGTAGGTAGGCTGTATGTGTGACAGCAAGACTTAACACCCTACTATACCAGCTAGAAGATCTAGGCATCTGACCTCCCAGTTCGCCTGACTACAACTCCCTAAACTTCTTTGTGTGGGGCTCAGTAAAGCAATACACCAAAAGATTCAGTTGCAATACAAAAAAAGAGCTAAAGGCCAGAATCATCAGAGCCTTTGGGAGTCTAAGTCAGGAGACAGTGACAAAGGCCTGAAGACAAACTGATCCAAGTTTGATGAATAAATCGAAAAAAAAATTAAACTACTATGTTATTAGAAATGCTCACAAAAAAATTAAATTTTAGATTTTGCTATAAAAAAAATAGGATATTTATAAAATATAAATTGGTCTCAGACTTCTAGTTTTTAAATTATCAAAATTCATCGATAACTTTTTAAATATAATCATTTCAAGTTGAAAAATTAAAAAAAATATTTTTCCAAAATTAGAAAAAAATGGTTTTACGATATTCATATTTTTTTTTTTATCTCACCTGATAAAAAGTTATAAAAATAAAATACACATAAATATCATTGATAACTTATAGATAAATTAATTTTTTTGTTTGATGTATGGGTTGAGAGGATCTAATGGGTTTATAGCGATTTTATGAGTGTTTTTCCGATGGACCCCACCTCTCCAAAAATGCTGTTATAATGACGTTTTACATGCAGTGAGCATTGCTAATGCTATTTTTTTCTAGACAGTAAACGAAAAAAAATACAAACAGTTAATTTATCAATGATCATCTGATAACAGAGATTTTGTTTGGCATTGGCATGAGATCCGCTTAAGAATTTGATGCATGACTTGATTTTCACTCTGTGCAGCTTGCCATAATATTTCCATATCATTTTCCATTTTTCTGAAATGAGAAAATGGCAACAATAAAAATTAATAAAAAAATCAGAAAGTGAACGTGTGAATTAGATAAGCAGGTCATGTGTAGTGATGGGACGATTCCAATATTTTTCCCGATTTCGATACAATTATCAGTTCTGTTCTAAATTCCCAATTCCGATATAATTACTGATTCCGATTTTAAAATCGTCTAAAAAAGTAGAATTTCATTTGGGGAGGAGGGGATTTAGCGGAAAGTCCTCATCTACTTTTAAATGTAGATAAAATTTTCTTTATAATTTGACAAACTTCCTATTATAATGTTTTCCTATTATTTATTGTATCCAAGATTTTGATAAAATCATTGTAAGATTTTTATCTATATTTTTCACTAGTGCCATTTTTTCCTATTTATCCATTTTTACCAGGCCATTTTTTCTGGCGCTATTTTTACCTAAATTCGTTATTATGATCTAGAAATTTTAGTTTCACTGGTAGCTTAAAATTAATAAATATTTATTATTTTATAATTAGTACTATCAATAGAAAATTAAGTTTTAAACAAAAAAAATTAAAAGAATCGGTTTTGGAATCAGAAATTAGGCTAACATTTTTCCAATTCCGATACCTCAAAAAGTTTCAATTTTTTGATCCCCGATTATGATTACGATTAATTGTCTTAACAATAGTCATGTGACATGTCTTTGCACACATCTTCACAAATAGATGACGTTACCATGTCGACATGCAGAATATCGCCAACTACAAACTCAAAAAAACTAGTGAAAAATTGAAAGAAAGAAATTTGAGTTTCTAACCAATAGGAATCCTTCCCAGCTAATTCAAATGGAGCCGACTGATAGATATATCAGGCACATATGCGCACAGAACTCCACATTGCATACAGGATTACTTGTCAAAGTGCTGCACACCCTTTCTTTGGTAAACATGCTGTGTACAAAATTAGGTGTTTAATTCCGGCATCCTCATCCTCATGGTGATCGAAAAAAGCAGGATAGTACATAAGAGGTATTACCTAGATTGTAACGAGATGTAGTACAGGGGTGTGGGTAAATGTCGCACTTGGAATGTGACTGTGATTGCTGTGATAATTTCAAGTTTGAGACGAAAATTGAAAGTATAAACATCTTATTGTTTTTATTTTTTTGCGTCTGCCGATTTGAGGAATGTGTTAAAAACAATGGTCAGAATTACGTTATCGATCGAGAGAGAATCAGAAAAAACCGAGAGAGCAAACTTTCCAGTCGAAGTGAGCAGACGTACAATCTTTTGCTCCCTCCAGCTGGGAGCTGGAGAGTTGACTGCATCTGTAAGGCAGGAGAGGATTAAGCGAATGTCGACATTCTACTAAAAATAATTGTAAGCTATAAAATCACTTTCTTGTTTCGATTTTTTATCTTTGCTGCAACATTTTTCGCATTTTGGTATCAGTAAAGAACGGAGCATAACATTAGACTGCTTCGACGGAACAAAACAGGTAATATCTAAATAAGCAACATTACTGTAAACTTATCTCTCATTCAATTTATGACTGTTGTATGTTTTATCTACTGGAGAACTGAAAAATGCATGCTCCAAATAGGCACTAAAGATAAATGCAAAATAATGACCGCTAAAGTCGATCGTGACATCAAAATCAACCCCAAAACATTGAAAAGGTTGATAATTTCTGTTTTCTCGGATCCTCAAACAATGTAAACAGAAGGATTGACTTAGCCTCCTCTCTGCCTTTAGCAGACGGTAAAAAACTCTCCGGAGCAGAAAAGATTTGTCTTATACTTTGAAACTCACACTCTACAATGCACTTGTGGTTCCAATAGCTACATATGCTTCTGAGACTTTAATGTTAAAAACAGAGGATGAGCGCAGGTTCTCTGTATTTGAAAACGACTGTCTGAGAACTATGGTCAACAAAAACCCGTCTGGATCAGTGTAGGATAACTCAAATTAAAGGAACTCTTGGGTTTCAAAATGACATCATCAAAGTTATCAAGAAAAGAAGAATGGACAAAGTTTTATTACTGATCGGAACGGTTTTTGACAAGTATTTGTTAACATTGGATTTGAAGATGACTGTTGTAGTTTGCATGGAAGCAATTCTATGGTAATGTGTGTTCCACATACGGGAAGTTATGTCCATGGAAATTCCACCTGATGCTAAGCACACAGAGGAAGAAAAAAAACTGAATCCAAACCTTGACAATATCAAATGAATCAATGGGGTTCATTCTATTAATGTTTATTAGCAATACTCCAGATGCATTCCACATTTCTTCACTGAAATTACTTTTTTTTTCAAAGTTTCAAATATTATAAAATCTAAAAATTACACGTTGTACCCCACTCCCCACAAAATAAATACCACTTATGGATTCGTGAATAAAATTCACAATACTTTCTGCAACCCAACCATATTTGATACAAACAAATTTTAGTCTATATCTTACTTACTAAGTCTCAGTCATGAATCTCCAACAGTCTTTGTTTTATCACCATTCAATAATATGCGAGGACACTTTAGTAATCGTCTCATCAGTAGGTGTGATTCTGAATGGGCTTCACACTCACCTGACCTTAACCACCAGATTTTTATTCTTAAAGTGAAGAGGACCATCACAGCCAAAAATCAGGGCAATGTCAAGAGGGGAGCGTGTCAGAGTTAGTGACAATTTTACACATCGTATTCAGGTGTGCTTGCAATGCAGAAGGAGTATGTCATTGAACAGCAATAAAACAAAGATTGTTGGACATTCCTGACTGAAACTTGGTGGACAAGTCACGCATTATATTATTATATTATTAAATATGTTTGGATTGCAAAACGAATTGAGAATTTTATTTATTAACAATTCTGTTGTATCCTACACATACAGTTAAAAGAATAAATACATTTGAACACAAAATTAAACTATATATGTTTTCATTCTCCTTCTCACATAACACAATAGCGAATACAATACATACAATTTATAGTCCTTTTTGGACTTAGTCCATTATTGTAATGAGGGGTGTTATCACTCCAAAACCCACTCCATAGGTGCTATTTTTGTATGTGTGTGTGTGGGTGTGGGGGGATATAGGTCACCCTGTATAACTAAAATAATTGTTTTTAGTATTATAAAATTGAAAATAGAAGCCTTTATCAATGCAAGATTAATTTTTTTTTTTTTACTTATTAATTATTAATTTCAGAATAATATTTCATCATCAGAGTTGACCAGTATTGTGTCATTTTTTTTCAAAAAACAAAAACAAAAATAAACAAACTTTTTTTTTGTTTTTTGACATAGTGTATCCACGGTGATGTTGGCAGTTATGAATTCAAATTCTGGTTGTAGAACGAAGAAAGCATTGGCATGCTCGATATTTATAATACTGACACACCAATGCTTTTAAATGAACAACCCATTTTCTTAAACTTCGAGCATGCCAATGCTTTCTTTGTTCTACAACCAGAATTTGAATTCATAACTGCCAACAACATCACCGCGGATACACCCATAACAAGGACATGATATCAAAAAAACTAAAAAAGTTTTGTTTTTTTTGTTTTTGTTTTTTGAAAAAAATGACACAATACTGGTCAACTCTGATGATGGAATATTATTCCGAAATTAATAAGATTAAAATAAAAAAATAATAATAATAATAAATTAATCTTGCATTGATAAAAGCTTCTATTTTCAATTTTATAATAATGACCCACCAATGATTTTGAATATACGACCCATTTTCTTAATTATTTTTAGCTTTATTTTGTTACACATGTTTCTTCTACAAATTTTGTTTGATAATTTTCTTAGCAAAAATTTTGTAATTAAATTAACTTGAAAAAAAAGCAGTTGTCTCCCGCTTCTTGTTTACATCTACAAAGAAAACTGTATTATTTCTACTACTATATGCTAACTTACTAAGGGAGGGAGAAGGAAAATTATTATAGAAATATTAATATCCTTGTAAAACCAATTTAGCACAGAAGAGACGTTGCTAGTCTCTCTCTACTCTATCATTATTTCCATGGAAGTTATTCGACTGAGCCTCAATCTCTGGTTCCCCTTGTAAGACATTCACAGCAAGAACTTGTTTTATCATCACAATGGAAAAGAATTTTCCTTTCTCCCTCTGTGTGCTTAGCATCAGTGTGAACATGCATGCGTACGTTCACTGACACTGACCGCGATCGTCCCACACATTGTGCTGGTCCAAAGTTGTTGTTCGACTCAGTCAGTGCTGCAATAAAGAATGTTCATTCCAAGTAAGGCCACAAGTCCAGTTTATGAACAAGTAACAGGTTTATTTGTTGGAGGTTACAAATGATACTTGTGTTCCTAGGTTGAATGGCAGACTTGCAAAATGAGATTCCTTATCCCGGCAAAATAAAGTATAAGTTCAGTCCTTTGGCTAAGAGCCCCAAATGGGACCACCTTGCCTGAAGAAGCACACAGTTCTAACTGATTGTCAGCTCCCTCAGAAAACCCAACTTCCTGTCATGCTCAGAGGGCTAGGCCTCCCCCTACCATCTCCTGGAGTTCTTTCCTCCTGACCGGCAATCTTGAGTTCCAGTCTTTCTCAGCGGTCACCACCCGAACATCCAAGCACTGGCTACTTCAGATATTCACTAGAGATAATGGCCAGACAGTTCACTCAAGGGGGCTTATCACAGAGCCGATCTACGAAAATTACTTGTTGGTCTCAGCATGATTCGCTGTTTAATGAGACACTTATTTCATTTCAAAGAGAAATAAGATTCTGGGTGGCCCGATATAAAATCAGAGATATTTTTAATTTTTTCTGTGCCCCCCCCCTTCCTTTGGCCGAGCATCTATTATTTGCACCGTCTTCCACTCTCATGCACCACTAAAACATGCAGCCTACTCCATTTTTACATCAGGTGGAATTTCCATGGACAGAACTTCTTTGCAAGGGCTTCCCATATGTGAAACACATTACCATAGAACTGCTTAACTGCAGACTACAGCATGGTCATCTTCAAATCCAATGTAAACAAATATTTGTCATAAACCGTTCCGTTCAGTAATCAAACTTAGTTCAGTCCATTAATCATTTTCAATCTTCTCATAATATTTTTTATCTTTCAACTGACAATCATTCCATCTCTTTAACCCTTATCCTCGAGTGGCTTTTTGCCTTGGTAAGTGATGAACCATTAGTACGAAGAAAAACAGAAAAGAAAGGTAAAATCCATGTAAACAATAAAGGATGACACCAAACTTATGAAACTATTAAACAACATTTTTATTAATGCGGAAAGTAGCAAGCTTTAGTGAATGTGAATTTTTTTTACATTTTACATTGAATGATGACAAAATGAATGTTTTTATTGTAACATGTTAACCCATCTCACCAAGTGAATAAACTTGACGATGAAATGTGCTAACGTAAAAACTCTCCGCCAGATTACATTGGAGACGAGACAATTTCTGCTGACCACACATTAATTGTTTTCTTCTAATTGTGTGAATGTTTCCGTCAGGCTTTTATTTTTTATTTTTTTATGGAAATCGCTCCAGACAAGACATGAAGCCACTTGATGTAAGGAGCGAAAAAAATACTACTTAAAGGTCAAAAACTAGCCAATGATAAGATAGATAGATTTCGACCCAGAAAACAGAAATATTCCCCCCTTTGTGAGAAATATCGCTTATGGAATGTGACGAGAAAAGGACAAAATAAGGGAAGCGAGAGTTACGAGGCTGCTGAAAATAAACCCATGGTTCACTTTCTACTCTCCTTATATGGAAGTAATCATAATAGTGAATGTTGCTTGCTGGAAAGTTGACGATACCAAACATCACTAAAGCAAAAAGCTTGTTCCCCCACTCCCCTCAAAACATCAACCAGTCGAATTCAAAAACATAAATTTTATATATGAATCAGATTATTTTTGTTAATTCTGTATAATTTTTAAATTATACTACTTAATTTCAGTTATAAATACTATTTGTTACTTTCTGAAGTCGGCTAAACATTTTTTTATGCTTTTTTTCGTCATTTATGTTTTGGATTTTTTAATTTGTTTTTAACTAAATAATAAAACTAAAAAATAATAACCTTTATGCAAATAACAATTTTAGGGATGAATCTATGAAAAAAAAGGCTGTTTTATTTGAAAAAATATTTTTGGTGTTAGTGGTATTAGTGATTGCCTCTTTTTTTTTTGGGGG
>OY744522.1:132018780-132286280 GCA_963556195.1 Sepiola atlantica
GCAGTTACTTGCTTGGCAGATCTTCAGGGAAATTAAATGTCTGGAATACTGGTTTCAACTGCCGACAAAACACAATGTGGCGTTGTAATAGTTGAGGTCACTTAAGAAGAGAAGAGGAAAAAAATAAAAATAAAAATAAAAGTCAAACTTAAAAAGCAAGGAAGAACAACGATAAAAAAAGAAAGTCCTAGAAAAGTCTTAGAAAAGTAGCTCGTGCATTATTTCTTCCACCAAGCCAACAAGCAAATAATCGGTCCCAAATACATTCAATAAAACCACAAAACCGGAACAATGTGCGATAATACACTTTCACGTCGGCCGGTACAATGATGAATAAATCCCCCCCCCCCCACAAGAAGGGTAATAAATCAACAATTGAAATAAGACTCTTTGAACTCGGACGAACATTTGTGTTGACTTTTCTTTGTGAGAAGTTGGATTTAGAATTCCCATACTATCATTGGATTGGAATGGTAACTTGTGAGCGGTATCTTGAATGATTTAGTTCTTTTGTTTTCTTGTGGGGGGGGGGGGATTTATTCATCATTGTACCGGCCGACGTGAAAGTGTATTATCGCACATTGTTCCGGTTTTGTGGTTTTATTGAATGTATTTGGGACCGATTATTTGCTTGTTGGCTTGGTGGAAGAAATAATGCACGAGCTACTTTTCTAAGACTTTTCTAGGACTTTCTTTTTTTATCGTTGTTCTTCCTTGCTTTTTAAGTTTGACTTTTATTTTTATTTTTATTTTTTTCCTCTTCTCTTCTTAAGTGACCTCAACTATTACAACGCCACATTGTGTTTTGTCGGCAGTTGAAACCAGTATTCCAGACATTTAATTTCCCTGAAGATCTGCCAAGCAAGTAACTGCTTGGTAGTGAAACACGTGTAGGAAAAAACATTTAATTTGAATAAATAGTATTTGTAAGAAAAAATATCTTTAATGGTGATCATTGGTGTCTTGAAAGGAATGCTTTGGTAAGCCTTCATAAAATCACATATAAATGCTCTGTACTCTGTAATCGAGTATCATCGAGCTTGTTTTTTATTGGAACAACCCCGGTCTTCACTGAATGATCTATTTTATAAGTGAAAAATCTAAATCTATATATATAAAAATATATATATATATAGCATAACATTAAAACCAAACTTTTTATTTTAATATACAGGTCATATTTAGTCGCTCTTTGCATGAGAGTCATCCATGAATTTAAACACCTATTAATTCTAAGCTGATTATCTTGTCTAAATATGACATGTAAATTAAGAAAAAATGAAAAGTAAAGAAAAACAATAACAAATTTTTTTTTTTTTAAATATTATGCTTAATTCGGGCATTTTAGTTTTCATTTTAACAGTAGTTTTTTCGGATTGATTTCTGGTCAATTTTCTTTCTTTTCTCAGGTTTAAAATGGTTTTCTTTTTTTACATAGTCAGCTCTCTTGTCTTTTGGTGTTGGTTTATCCTTTTAAATAAGAAATGTGAAATCTATTACTAAAACCAAGAATAGCCCATATTTACTTGCTTCCCCATGAGGGCAGAATTAGGTACAAGGTAGGTTTTTAATGTGGGGAAAATCCAGTTTGCCAAAAAGGGGCAGTCTAGATTGGGACAAAAACTTAAACTTGAAGGATTTCTCATTCACTGACTAAGGACAGGAAAAATGAAGTGTAGTATCAGAACATATACTACATTTTGCTCCTAGCTAAAAGGTCATGTTGAGTAGTCATTCAGATTGTTTATTTAATATTTAAATAATCAATCTAAAAGGCAACACATGGACAACAAGAAACACATGCCAGTCTCGTGTTCCAATAGTTTTGCTTCCCTGCAAAATGGGTGATTCAAACAAAAGATGGTTTGTCCCAAGTTGATTAACACATCTAAAGGTAAAATTCTGAGTTATTGTTGCATATTCATGTTTAGATTTTAACCTCAAATGTCATCAGTTAACAACTGGAAGAAATGAATTGACCTATTGTTCCAATACTTTTCGAAAAAAAAAACTGTATATATTACATCGGTTTATCTTACACCGTTCTGTACAGCTTCTCGGGTACTGTCAAAAGTAGGTGCTATACAGAATGATGAAACTTATTGTTAGTTGTAGTAAGATGTACATATACTAGAAAAATACCCGTCCTGAACAGTTTTGCACTGCCTTTATGTCCGCTTATGAAGATTAAAATAAACATATAATGCTACTAATCCTTATGCGTAGAATCCTTATTCCAATTTTGCTTAAAATCAAATTATATGATTTTGATTCGAGAAAATGTTTAAAATTTAAGAGATCTTAAGAATTTAAAATTCAGGGAATCTTGCTTAATTGATATCTAATGACTATGGATCAAATTTAATGCAAATCTGAAATATTTAAATTTTTAAATGGGAGGTTGTGCTCATATTATTCCCCTTAAAACCGTTTGAAATACTCCAAAGAAACTGAAATTTGGAGAATATTTATTAATTGATGTCTAATACCTATTGTTAAAATTTCATAAAAATAAGAGAATTTTAACAAAGGGCTTACATTCTTTTCCTCCTTTACATAAAATGAAATTTAACTAAATATAGCCCACATTATGTACTCTTATGCTTAGCAGATGTGTTTCAAACTTCATAATGATAGGTCAATACATACAAATATATAAACTTTATATAAATAGAGATAAACGATCATCAAAACACTCAATTTCAACCACATATTCAATTTCAATGAAACCACTCTAATAAAGCCTATACATAATAAAAGTTTTTGTCGATTCACTGAATCCATCATTATTTCTCAATCTTTCTACAAACAACGAATAAGTTTCTACCATATCACACTTACTTTAACCAAAATCATAATTTGAGAAAACAACATTGAGTCAGACAATGGTTAAAAAATTATATATCTACACATCTATTTTTCCAAAATATAAAAATAATTTGTTTTCAATGCCATCCATTACTTTCATCTTCTCCCTCCCTCTTTTTCTTTTTTCTCATCAACATCATAGATATACAAAAATAATTATATTTTGCAACAAATAAAAAAAAAATGGGATTGAAGAAAAATTAATAGTATCATCAGTCGCATATTAATTATCAAGTTCCTGAAGGGAGTCCTAAATCCGTTCAGACTACCAGCCAAAGAAAATTATTTTACTATCTTCATCACTACATGTCACTTGGTACTTCCTGTCCATGACGTCATATCCTGAACATGTCAGCTTAATTTCTATTACAAGATTTTCTGAAATTTTTTCCTTTACTTAATAAAGGGATTGAAGAAGAAAAATTAATTGTGTCATCAGTTCTACAGAGATGTTAATTATCAAGTTCTTGAGGAGTCCTGGCCGAATTCTTAAAAAATCTGTTTGTAATGCCAACGCTTAATTAATCAGCAAAAATTAAAACAAAAACTTCTCTCCTGTTCTGTTAATATGATTTCCTTAGAAAGAAGAAATCCCTCAAACTCTGCTTCACTTTTATTGTCTGACATGTTTCACTGAGCACAAACAAGTGTGACAAAGAACTGTAATTCCTCAAAATTTTCAAATCACAATATCAGTGGATAGGGCTTCTAGTAGATCATGTGTCGTGCATTGAAATACTATGTGACTTGATTGCAAGCACTCTGAGAGTGCGTGTTTATATATTTTTATCCGTTTCATTATATAAACACGTCTTTCTGTAAAAAAACATTGATTAAATAAAAAAATAAAAGATAGAATTAAATGACAGTAGCTCCATCCACTCTTTAAAAGTTTTTATTCATTTTTTTTATCTTTCAGATTATTATCAATTGACTCCTTCCCTTTCCCTTTTTTAAAATTACCCATTTAAAACAATGCAGTTTTTTTTATTTTCTTAATTATTCCTTTTATATTTGGTTAAATTAATTTTTATAAAATTATCCATATTTTGGAAGTTATATGGGTTTCAAATTTATCCTGTTATTATTATCTCCAGTATTCTCAGTATAGACATTGCACACCCACACACACACACACATATATATATATATATATATATATATATATATATATATATATATATATATATATATATATATATATATATATATATATATATATATTCTTCTATATTATTATTATATATAATAAAGTAAACTCGATTTTCCCCTGCAACTACAGTCATTATAGGAAAATGACCTACTAAACTGACCCACTAAGCAATTATCCTGGATCTTCATGGGTGTTTCCAGAAATTATCCATTAGTTTTACATCTTTTCAATTATTGTTACATTTTATCCACGAAATCTCTCACACTTCAAACTTCTAAAGAGAAAGTAGCTACACATTTTACCCACTTCTAATTTTCTACTCTAATCGCTACCCAACTCACCGTGTCCTTTGTTTATAGAAGTGACATTCTGTTACCACACCGCTACATTCCAGATTCAGAGAATTAAATTCTGTAATTTTGGTGGCTTGAAACTTATACGTTTTGGGTAACCGGATTAAGTTTTAATGAACATGTCGATGCCGGCCATATTTCAGATCACAAGCAAGTACATTTTTTACGTTGATTTTTCTATTTTTATTACTTATTTTCGACAATATATTTTT
This sequence comes from Sepiola atlantica, assembly GCA_963556195.1. Classification (NCBI taxonomy): domain Eukaryota; kingdom Metazoa; phylum Mollusca; class Cephalopoda; order Sepiida; family Sepiolidae; genus Sepiola; species Sepiola atlantica. Next base: position 132,023,367 of record OY744522.1, read on the forward strand.
TTATAATTTATTTTTTATATTTTATTTTTTATATACTTTTTTAAATAACACAAACAGCTCAAAGTTATGTAGCTATGCAGTTACGTGTGGTAATTTATGCTCTCTCAACCAAAATAAACAGTGGGATTTGTTTGTAGACCGAATAGAATAATTTTCTTCAGAAATATTCTGCATTGGATACTATGTCGTTAAAAAACAATAAAATAATTATTCTAATAAATAAAAAAATATTATGACTAAACAGTAATGTTTGCTTGCATTATTTGTCAGATAAAAATATACTACATTTCCGAATATAAATGGATGTTTGCTTTTCTTTTATTTACTATATTACTTGTGGAAAATCTCGCTATCAAAACAAATTAAACATTATTTTGGTCTAGAAAGATTTTTCTTATGTGAATAAATATCAAATATCTTCAGGATTATTCTGTTTTGAATACGTTTTATAAACGTATTTAACTTTCTATTAGTTAGTTTCCACAAATTGTTTATATATACTTTTTTTAATAACACAAATAGGTCACAAACATGCATCTACAAAGTTACCCAATGTAAAAAATCATGTTCTACAAACAAAATAAACACTGAGATTTCTAAACGAATTATTTAGCACATATAAACATTATTAATTTTGTTTTCATTATCCAAATTTCAGAATTGTAACGACTTTTATTCAAAAATTATTATTTAAAATTAACTACACAATGCTCGCCAGCAATAAAAATACTTAATTAACGTTCAATTTTCACGTAATTATCAAGTAAATTGAAGTCTGATCAGCAAATTGTGACGTTTCACTATTGTAGAATTGAACGTATTATTTATTGCACTGAAAACTTTGATATTCGTTTTCCTTAATGACATTTTCAAGTTTAAGCTAAAGTTTGTTTTATCGACTTTTATTCGAAAATTATAATAAAATAAACAGTTTTTGGCACAATTACAAATAAACTTAGATTTTGTTTTATTTTTTACTTCAATTTTCTCTCTTTTGCTAGGTCGAGGGCATGATATCATAATGAACAAACTGCATACACTGACCCCCTCCCCACAGGAAGAAGTAATGACTAAGATGATTATATCATGACGAACGAACACTACCCCTTCCCCCCAAAAGAGGAGTTAATGCCTGGGGGGATGATATCATGAAACAAAATAGATAGTAAACTACCCCGACCCCATAAAAAAGGGAGAAAGTCATCCTGGGACGATATCGTGAAGAACGAACATATATTATCTGCCCCCCCCCCCCCCACCAAAAAAAAAAAGAAACGGTAATGACCGGGAGGAATGTATTACTAGGAATAAAAATATACTACACAAACCCCCAAAGAAGAAGATAAAGCATCGGAGTATCCCCCCAAAAAAGGATGTGGTTATGCCTGGTCGGAAATCCCCACTCCAAGATAGAGGTAATACCTGGGAGTAATAAAACTTGCCATACCATACTTGCAGGCATTACCTTCTCCTTTTATGGGGTGACCCCATAAAAAAAGAAGGTAATGCCTGAAAGTATGGTATGGCAAGTTTTATTGTACTCATAAAATGCCGAAATATAAAGTGGGCTGAAAAATATAGTCACCATCTTTATAAACAAAGAGAAGTATGCAAGCTAAGGAAATACGATAACTTCCTTTCATATTTTTTTAATTAAAAAAGACATGTTTATAACCCTGAGTAATCGTTCTTCTTTAGCTAGCCTCTTACTTGACTTGTTTAGATGGCGACTATATTTTTCAGATCTAATTTTTATTTTGGCGTTTAACGTGTACAATGAAAATTGATATAACTTAGGTTTTTTAATGTTTTTTTTTGTTTGTTTTTTTTTACTAAAACATGGTTTAGATAAAAAAACAAAATATATAAGTTTATTATGAGTAATGCCGAAACTTATTTCACTTTAAATAATTTACGTGACTGAAATAGGAATTAATGCCAAATGAAAGGAAAAATACCCCTTTTCCTAAAGAGTAGGGGTTAATTAAAAAAAGTCAGCATGTCTGTTTTTTATTTATTTAATAATAATGGGGTTGGAGAAATTTATTAAGAAGTGAAAGAAAACTTTAAATTAAAAAAAGCTTGGAATTTAAACAGAAAGTCCAATTTTATTGGTTTGTATTTTAAGTTTATTTCAAACTTTATATTGATATATTTTTGCTCTTTTATTTCGTAAATAAATCATAAAAATTCAAAAACAATGAAAGAAAAAGAAAATCTATCGTCGCTAGAAAAGGGGAGAGTGAGACAGGAGGGGAAGGACAGGTAGTGATGACGACGCCAAATTTTATTTTTTATTATTTTTAAAAGAGAGAGAGAGAGAGAGAGAGAGAGAAACCAATCACCTCCCCTTTTCTGTGAACTCGGTATATGTTTCTAGCTAGCTAAGACATCTTAGTTTCATCTAAATTATCTCCCTTGATATTTTAAGAATGTTTTTTCGTAATTTATTAATTAATAACTGTTAATTTACACAAAACTATTGTAGATACACAGGGAAAATAAAATAGTATAATCATAAATGAATAATAGCAAACATTAATTAATTATAAACGGTTAAAAAAGAAGTTATGCAAATTAGACAGATATTTGAATGTCTATATGTTTCTTTAGTAAGATATATACCGTATTTGAAAGCATAAGATCAAAGTGTGAAGTGTAGTATCTGTTCCGATGGATACTGCACGCCTGTCCTGTGCAGTTCTAGGAGGTCCACCCTCCCAGGCTTTGCTTACTGTCTGAGGCGCCCCTACCGGGGAATGCCGACGGGGCTGCCCAGGCAATTTTTAAATGGCCAGAGTGCTCACCTCTCGAGCGCTGGCTTTTAACCCCACTTTCTCGACCCAAGCTGTGGTCACATCTTACTTGTGGGAGTAAGATAAAACTGGCCTTGTGCCTAACTCCGGGAGGAGTAAATAAAGATCAAAGTGTGAAGTTCAACAATTTTTGGTCTTTTGGCTAAGATCAAAGTGTAGTATCTGTTCCGATGGATACTGCACCCCATAGACTGGTATTGTCTTGGCCTCCGGGGCTTGATTTACGCCGGTCTATGGGATTGTCCTGTGCAGTTCTAGGAGGTCCACCCTCCCAGGCTTCGCCTCCCCTCTTTGGGGAGGAGTAAGTTTATTGCTTACTGTCTGAGGCGCCCCTACCGGGGAATGCCGACGGGGCTGCCCAGGCAATTTTTAAATGGCGAGAGTGCTCACCTCGCGAGCGCTGGCTTTTAACCCCACATACTCGACCCGATCTTGGGTCACATCTTACCTGTGGGAGTAAGATAAAACTGGCCTTGTGCCTAACTCCTGGGGAGGAGTAAATACCTCAAAGTGTGAAGTGCACGCCTGTCCTGTGCAGTTCTAGGAGGTCCCAGGCTTCGCCTCCCCTCTTTGGGGAGGAATAAGTTTATTGCTTACTGTCTGAGGCGCCCCTACCGGGGAATGCCGACGGGGCTGCCCAGGCAATTTTTAAATGGCCAGAGTGCTCACCTCTCGAGCGCTGGCTTTTAACCCCACTTACTCGACCCAGCTGTGGTCACATCTTACTTGTGGGAGTAAGATAAAACTGGCCTTGTGCCTAACTCCGCGAGGAGTAAATAAATATTAAGCCAGCGCCCGAGAGGTGAGCACTCTGGCCATTTTTAAATGGCCAGAGTGCTCACCTCTCGGGCGCTGGCTTTTAACCCCACTTACTCGACCCGATCTTGGGTCACATCTTACTTGTGGGAGTAAGATAAAACTGGCCTTGTGCCTAACTCCGCGAGGAGTAAATAAATATTGCTCGGCCTAGGAAGTAAGTGTAGTATCTGTTCCGATGGATACTGCACCCTATAGACGGATGTCGTCTTGTCCTTCGGGGCTTGATTCCACCTGTCTGTGGGTTTGTCCTGTGCAGTTCTAGGAGGTCCACACTCCCAGGCTTCGCCTCCCCTCTTTGGGGAGGAGTAAGTTTATTGCTTACTGCTTGAGGCGCCTCTACCGGGGAATGCCGACGGGGCTGCCCAGGCAATTTTTAATGGCCAGAGTGCTCACTTTCTCGGGCGCTGGCTTTTCAAACCCCACTTACTCGACCCAAGCTGTGGTCACATCTTACTTGTGGGAGTAAGATAAAACTGGCCTTGTGCCTAACTCCGGGAGGAGTAAATAAAGATCAAAGTGTGAAGTTCAACAATTTTTGGTCTTTTGGCTAAGATCAAAGTGTAGTATCTGTTCCGATGGATACTGCACCCCATAGACTGGTATTGTCTTGGCCTCCGGGGCTTGATTTACGCCGGTCTATGGGATTGTCCTGTGCAGTTCTAGGAGGTCCACCCTCCCAGGCTTCGCCTCCCCTCTTTGGGGAGGAGTAAGTTTATTGCTTACTGTCTGAGGCGCCCCTACCGGGGAATGCCGACGGGGCTGCCCAGGCAATTTTTAAATGGCCAGAGTGCTCACCTCTCGAGCGCTGGCTTTTAACCCCACATACTCGACCCGATCTTGGGTCACATCTTACCTGTGGGAGTAAGATAAAACTGGCCTTGTGCCTAACTCCTGGGGAGGAGTAAATACCTCAAAGTGTGAAGTGCACGCCTGTCCTGTGCAGTTCTAGGAGGTCCCAGGCTTCGCCTCCCCTCTTTGGGGGAGGAGTAAGTTTATTGCTTACTGTCTGAGGCGCCCCTACCGGGGAATGCCGACGGGGCTGCCCAGGCAATTTTTAAATGGCCAGAGTGCTCACCTCTCGAGCGCTGGCTTTTAACCCCACTTACTCGACCCAGCTGTGGTCACATCTTACTTGTGGGAGTAAGATAAAACTGGCCTTGTGCCTAACTCCGCGAGGAGTAAATAAATATTAAGCCAGCGCCCGAGAGGTGAGCACTCTGGCCATTTTTAAATGGCCAGAGTGCTCACCTCTCGGGCGCTGGCTTTTAACCCCACTTACTCGACCCGATCTTGGGTCACATCTTACTTGTGGGAGTAAGATAAAACTGGCCTTGTGCCTAACTCCGCGAGGAGTAAATAAATATTGCTCGGCCTAGGAAGTAAGTGTAGTATCTGTTCCGATGGATACTGCACCCTATAGACGGATGTCGTCTTGTCCTTCGGGGCTTGATTCCACCTGTCTGTGGGTTTGTCCTGTGCAGTTCTAGGAGGTCCACACTCCCAGGCTTCGCCTCCCCTCTTTGGGGAGGAGTAAGTTTATTGCTTACTGCTTGAGGCGCCTCTACCGGGGAATGCCGACGGGGCTGCCCAGGCAATTTTTAATGGCCAGAGTGCTCACTTTCTCGGGCGCTGGCTTTTCAAACCCCACTTACTCGACCCAAGCTGTGGTCACATCTTACTTGTGGGAGTAAGATAAAACTGCAGAGGAGTAAATAAATATTGATTAAAATAACATTATCCTGTTTTGATTATAATATAGGAGTGATAAATAAAAAAAACTTTCACATTTATTCATTTAGATTATGCCAAAAACTGTTTCATTTATATTTATATTTCCCATGGCATTAGTTTTATTAAGTGAAATTTTACTTTCAAATGAAATCGTGATCTTTTTCTCAGTATCTGTTACAATTGTTAATTTTGAATTCGATACAGAAATAAACTATTTTATAATATTATTTTATATTTAGAAAATAGTAGCTAAAACAACACAATTGCTAAAAGAAATAATTTTTAAAAATTAATTTCAAAATAAATTTAAGAAAAAACAGAGCGAGACTTATTGCACTGCACAAAGCAGTAAAAGTTCTCAAGACTCATAGAAAACAGGAAATTATTGGCAAACAAAGCATCACGGGTAAGTAATTTTAGTTTCAGTGATAGAATGCTTATACTCAAGATTGTAAAAGAAAATGTTCAGAATGTCTGGAGATAATCAGGGCTGAGATTCAACACCAAATTTTCATATTAAAAAACAAACTTCCTAAAATGTTCTAATTGCAGCATGTCATTTTGCATTTGTTCATTCAGTAGATGGCATCTGTGGTTAATCACATGAGGGATGTCAATGTTGCATATTGAAATACAGTGCAACCAGATTGCAGATACATTCAAGCACTCCTAGACTGCACACCAGTGAGATTTATTTTATCATTTTCATTATATTGTTGGTTCAGTATTATCAGGCAATGATCTCTCTCAGACCGGATGAAAGTGATCTCTCCTGAGTGATTACTTACCAATGAAAGAATGCGATCTTCTACTTCCAGAAAAAAAATCAAATTCCACTAACGTCTGAATGTAAATACTGAATAAGTTCTTCTTTCCGGCTTGGACATGGTCCGAGGTGTTGTCAGTCTTGACAGACCTTTCACTAATTCAGGTAGGAGTTGTTTTCCTGACTCCCAGATCAAACCAGCGATCTCCATGGCCTTTACTTGTCTCAGCTATAAACTGCCAGATATCATCAATGCAGTCATATTTACATATACATTACTCATGCATTTCTTTATTCATTTACCCAGGCAATACATGTTCTTTTCGATTGTGTTCAGACAATTAATGTAGTCTTTCCTTTAGTAATTTACGTGATTTTTTTACTCCATTTTGTGTATTATGTTTCGTATATCTCTCTTACGTCTTTGACAAACTATGTGAGAATATATAAATTAACTGTATCTTCATTATTGTCGTTTTGCATTTTTTATTCCGACTTTGTGTGAACTCAAGAAAAAACAACACAAGATGGTGACCACATGTCTTGGAAAGAAACCCAAACACCTGATTGCTACGAAAGCATTAAAATATGAATATCAAATAATCTAATTCTTCAATATAAACATATTTTTCTGTAAAAAAAAAAAGTTAATTTATGAAAAGAAAAAAATGGGGAATTTAAAAATGTTATTATTCTATTTTTTTGTTGGTAAATCCTGAGATTAATAAATTTTCAGATTAAAATAAAACCCTTTTTTTTACAAAGTCAGCTTTTTTAATGACGTTTCTGCATAGATGGTGCCTCGAGTTGATTATATAACAGGTTTTAATGGTGCTATTGAAACACAGTGCAACTCAATGACTTCTGCAGTAATATGCTTTTTGAATTAAATGTAGATGTGTTTTGCCAAATTCATAAACTTACTTAGGCGTGTTTTATAAGGTTTGATATCAGATTCACCTATCACCTGATACAAAGGTAGATTTACTTGTTTTGTTTGATGGCATGTCAACCCTTTCGAGTTATTTAATGCCAAAACCAGTGATTTGGGTGAAAGATATTATGCTTCAAGTTTTTAATATCTTAAAATATTTATTCATGGTTTTTACTTTAAGTTTGCATATATACCACCAGATGCAGTTTCATAGACAAGTCCTATTTAACACATAGATGGGACTCTGACAGGTATTACCACTTTGTAGAAGAGTGGACCTGTGAGTAATGCCAACTAAGAAGTGAAGGGAGGAGGAGAAAAGAGTGAGAAGCGAAAAAGAAAGAGAGAGAGGAGAATGGAAGAGAGAGAGAGAGAGAGAAAAAAAGGAGGTGAAAGAGAGGAAGTGAGATAGAGAGGACAGAAGTGAGAAAGAGTGTGAGGCAAAGAGAGAGAGTGAGAGAGAGCGTGATGCAGAGACAGAAAGAGAGAGGGAGGTAAAGAGAGAAAGAGAGGGAGGTGAAGAGAGAAAGCGAGGGAGGTAAAGAAAGAGAGGAAGGGAGAGGCAGAAAGAAAGAGAGGGAACCAAAGAAAGAGAGGGAGCTGAAGAGAGAGAGAGGGTGAAACTGAAGAGAGAGAGAGAACGGGGTGGTAGAGAAAGAGAGAGAGAGAGAGTAAACAAAAAAATCTTGTTAAAGGAAAAACAAAGTATTAAAGAATTTCCCTGTCAAGATGAAATACTTACTCATCTGAAAGTTTTTCCTTGTAAACCTGAAATAAAAAAGAAGACAATTTTATTTGGAAAAAAATCAAACAATCCACTTTATCAGAATTAAAATTAAAACAAGGCCTTTGTGGGTATATTTGGATCATGAGGCTTGGCAGGCCGAGAGCAGACTCAAAGTGTTCCCTTGAATAATGGCAATAGAGAGGAACTCCTAGAGCTAAGTCAATTCACGATGGTTCCTGGCGTGTCATTAATAGACCCTGGTGGGACCAATTGTCTCGACGGCGATCGATTGGAATACAAATCTGTAGAGAAGACCGGTGTATTTTGATCACTTGTAATCCTTTGCTGTCACTGTTACATGACTAAGGTTTGTCATCATTTTCTGTTATTGACTAAGGTACAAAAAATGTTGACACATGTCACATCCCATATTAGCAACCTGTCGTTTGAAAGAGGAAACACTGTCAGACCGTCGGGCCATTTGCCATCTCCCTTTTCATTAACATCTAATTATCATTCCCATAATATTTAATTGAGTTCAGTCATAGATAAATTAATTAAATTAATTAAATTGCAGTAGATTTCATGAGGTATTGATACATGCTGAGAACAAGGACAAAAACAATACAAGCTATCTTGGTTCTCTCTATCTCTTGATTGACCTTTCCCATTAGTATAATGGGAAGGTAATCTTAAATATTCTGGTGGTTGAGTTAGCTAGTAAATACATTAGCAGTTAAAATAGACAAGGGATAAAAAGGTCAGCAGGGACTGGGAATCCGGAATCGTGGGAACGGAAATCTATCATACAAGTAAGTGGGAAATTTCATTTATTTATTTTATTTTTTAACAACTTTCGTTCACCCCAAACAAGCCATACTGCCACTAAAGCATAAGAGGCTACTGTGATATGGGCCATATTTATAGGGGGACAATCTGTGTGGGGAGTTGGGCAGAAAGATCTCTGTTCACATTGCATTTAAATTTCTGCATGTTGGTACGATCGAGGAAACAGGAGCAGAATTCCAAAAGCAAGTGGTCTGAGGAAAGAAGCTATCAAAATAGAAAATCTCCGGCATCTAGAGATCTCTTCAATGAAGCAGTGTGATTTTGCTGCTAGTCGGGTAGATTGGGGGTACTTTTGTTGAGGAGGGACAAGTGCAGTAAGTTAATCAAATCACATTTCGTTGAAGTACTATAAAATAACCACAGGTATGCATTGTACAGCAATGCGACAGGGGCTGGAGTTTGGCAGATAGTGTGGGACCTATTAGGTTAGAAATTCATTTTTGTATATGTACAAGAGGGTAGTGGTTGGTGCACCAGCCCAGATGCGGCAACTATACTTAATTACATCATACTCTCCAATTTCTACTCTGTACAATCTTGTCCAATCACTGGATATACCCACAAAGGCTTTCTTTTGTTTTAATTTTCATTCTGACAAAGTGGATTGTTTGAAAGAAAATATATACGCATAGAAATATGTTTTAAATAAGTAGCTTAATTTTAACAAAGTTCATAGCCAATTTAAGTGGTCTAATGCTTAAGAGACTGACCTCTGACTAAGGAGGCTACATTTTAAAGTGTTTCATGTTATGTGTGTGCATGTATAAATTGACTTTTTAAAATTGATGCTTGACAGAATCTCAACAGGCATTGTTAACAATGACGTCAGCAAATTAAAGACTGTTTACCCTAATTAGGTCGTCTGAAGCAAAGTAATCTCATGTTTAAGAGACCCGAAGCATCTTGTGATCTCAGTAAAAAATTGTTGACAACACTGCCCGATGCATTCGTCAAGTGCATCTTGCTAACTCTGCACCTTCATGAACCAGGTCTTAACTTGGACACATCCAGTTACAAAATCATTAAAGATATAGAAAATGATTTTACTTTATAGAAAACAGCAAATAAAGAAAGAATTATTTATTATATAAAGTAAAGTCAGTCTCTTTTTCGATGTTGGTCATCAATAGCTTTCTTCCTACAAAATCAATATTTAATTTGCGTTCATCAGTTCTTTTGGTGGATCGTTAAGAACAATAAAAGGTAATTCTATTTAATTCCTTACAGAAAATACTTTGAACATGTCAGAATTATTTTCATATGGACATAATCTTAAAAAAAGGGGACATAACTCTGTATTCGTCAATACAGAATTACTTACATTCACAAAAAAATTTGCAAGTAAAAACACTACCAAGCATCGCCGGGTAAGTACAGCTAGTAGTTTTATAAAACTGTGTTTCTTTGTTATCCACAACTTGAGTATATAACCGTTGCTGTCAAACGAAACAGAAATCTCTGGGCAGATAACTCATCATTATTCCTGACTAACTCTCCCATCAAAACAACACCAAATTTCAACATCTGTAGCTTTTCTCAAGGTCATGCATTTGATCAACCAATCAGCGCAGTCCACTCATCATTTCTGCCGACTAGCTTTTTAATAACGTCTATTTTTCACTTCCAGTCAAAAGAGGTAAACCATTTCCTTTTATCCACACTTAATGCACATTACATGTACTCTCTTGGATTGCCGCGATCACTCATCGCCAAAGCTTTTCTGCCCTTTTTCCCACTGCAATAACACAAGCATTAGCAGGGGGGGGGGGGTATTTTAAGATTAGGAAGGCCAAATGGAAATGAAGAAACCTATATTCTAACCTTGATTTTATTTTTCATTTGTTTCTTTTCCTCGGTCGATTTTGCCTGTTTTTCAACGATTTTTTGTACAACTTCTTCGGTGAGTCGAAACTAGAGAAAAAAACAAAACAAAATGACAAAAGTAAAACACAAAAAGTAATAATTTAATAGAATCATATGTAAATTTACACCCCAGTTATCTGGATAGTTTAAAAGGAACAAGTTTTGCATGACACAGTATCCGACGTAACTCAGATGCAAGATCTTCAAAAATGTAAATAAAACAGAACACGAAGCATATTGCTAATCATATACTTTTGAAGCATAGATATAGTTCTTCAGGTTCCATTCTTTATCCTGGATGATTGATGAGAGATGATGCCTGGGTCAATTAGAAATAAACATGGAAAGTAGATATCTGATTGCTTAGTTTAACTACATGGCACAAGAGAAATTTGAAGATTAAAATTAAATTCAGTTGTTGCCAGAATTTTAGCTAAGCCACACGCCATGTAAGGTCCAGAAATATAGGGAACGTTAAGACCCCTCAATCACTAACTCACTCATGAAGATAGTTCCGACTAGTTAAGGAATAAGAGATCCATTTAGTTAAGTATATTAAATCTACTTTACAGTTAAAATATTTATTACTCCCTTCTTAAAAGAATATATCATCCTTCTCTAGTAAAAGAAACAAGAACATCTTTGCCTCAAGATATGAGATAGTGCTAGGAGTAAAAAACAAGAATCATTATATATATATATATATATATATATATATATATATATATATATATATATATATATATTCCATGATAAATGCCAGTATACTGAAATCATATGCCCTTAATAGGGTTAAGATGAAAATTCATATACACTAAATGTACAAAAGCAAGGAAATTCCCAAATGTTTACACTTTTATTGTCATTAAGGGTATGCGAGCACAACAGGGCTATGTATTTTACTTGTAGGAATTTTTCTTCAGCGCACCTCACACACTTCATCCACTCATGCATAGAGATTTATACTGTAGTGATGTGATAATGAAATGGTTTGGTTGATATGTATTCATACCCTTAATGACAATAAAAGTATAAAAATTTGGGAATTTCCTTGCTTTTGTACATTTAGTGCATATGAATTTTCATCTTAACCCTATTAAGGGCATATGATTTCAGTATACTGGCATTTATCATGGAATGTCACTACTTTTGTAAAGGCTATGCCTCAAGACAATGGTCATTTTTAAGTTTTTTTTGAATTTTCTAGAAAACTAAGGTATATGGTAAACTGAAATTAAAATGCCATCAACTAGACGCTAGAACCTCTATCTCTGCCAAAAATCAGCTGAATTCATCAAATAGTTGATGAGATACAGGGTGGCACACACGTACGTACGTACATACGTACACACGGATAACACAAAATCACTCCTAACCTTTCTGGATCTCTGGGTTGCCTCGACTAATGATGCTGAAATTCGACACACTTATAGAACCTATCAAATGAAAATTTTGTGCAAAGTTTTAACTAATTTGGTGCATTGGTTTTTGAGTTATGACTGATCAAAGAAATGAGATTTCTAGCATATGTCGTTTTTGAAGTCTATTAAGGGATAGAGCGCTATCGCGCCTCCCTTGATATATATATATATATATATATATATATATATATATATATATATATATATATATATATATATATATATATATATATATCCACTATGCTTAAAGTAGTTTAAACAACTCAAAACTTTTTTTCCTCTTTCCGTAAAGATGTCCTACCTAACATTTAAAAGGGATCTGTTACTTATAAATTCCTTTGTCAGTGTGGAGCTGATTATGTAGGTAGTACTACCAAATATTTACAGATTAGAATATCCCAACACATCCCATGTACCATTTGCATGCACAAGGTATTGAGAATATTTAGGAACTAACAGGCCCAGGATTCTGCAATCAGGGACCATTTGCCTGCTTCTATTTATCTTCCTCCCACAAGGTAAGATGTGACACAAGGTCGGGAAAGTGGGAAAGAACCAGCGCTCGAGAATTTGAGCACTCTGGCTGTTTAAAAATTGCCTGGGCAGCCCCGTCGGCATTCCCGGTAGGGGCGCCTCAGACAGTAAGCAATAAACTTACTCCTCCCCAAAGAGGGGAGGAAAAGCCTGGGAGGGTGTACCTCCTAGAACTGCACAGGACCGACAACCCCCAATAGACCGGCATAAATCCAGACCCAAAGGCCCGGACGATACCGGTCTATTAGGCGGGGTAAAAACCCCTGGACCATTTGCCTGCTATAAACACTTGTTCCAGCAAATAATCCAATGATTGTTTCTCACAAGGCTAGGGCGAACTTTCACCTCAATATACTTGAGGCTATTGCTATCAACATCTCTTGGTCTAGCTTGTGGAAACAAAGAGAATAAAAACGCAGATTGGAGATTTTCCATGATTTTTTAAATCCATCACATGATTTGAGAGATTTACGTTTTTCCTTTCTCACTGAAGCTATCACCAAAATAAGTAAATTAATCTATTTCTTTCATGCTTATTGATTTTAGGTTTCAGAATTTTTTAGATAACGATTAATAGTTTGTATTACTTGGATTATTCGGATTACTGTTCTCATTTTGGATGTTATTCTCACAATTTTTTGACCGATGTAACCTCTGACCTTCTTCAGGTGCGTCTTGTCGAACTCTGGAATCTGTACAGAATTCCGAACCGGACTTTTTATTTAATCAATTGGGCTAGCTTGTTCTAGTTCTGTCAGTCATGACCGAGTAGAAGCCTTAAGTAATTCTTAATTATATTCTCAGTATCACCCGTACTGAGGATTGAACCTTCAACCTCCAGAAGACTGTCACTTAAAACTGATTTTTACATAGCACTTTATCTGTTGCATCACAGGTCTATGGCTGACAAAACGAAAACAAGCCATGCCAGTTCAAAATTCTGTACAGATTCTAGAGTTCAACATAAATATTCCCGAGTTCGACAAGATGCACCTGAAGAAGGTTTGGAGGTTACATCGTCCAAAACGTTGTGAGAATAACCTCCAAGATGATAACAGTAGTCCGAACAATGTAGATAATACAAATCATTCATTTTAGTTTTTAGTCGTTAAATAATGTTCTACCGGTTTGTATGAAACATTTTCTGTTCCAAGCTCAGCCTTTGAAAAAAAAACATTTATGCTACAGTAAAAAAATATGCAGCATTACTTCCGGTTTGGTTTGATCACAACAGATGCATTCAGACAAAACCGGGTGGAAAATGCTAAGAAAAAAAGTTAGCAAAATAAAACACTAATATCTATTAAGAAAAAGAATAGATGCAAAAAAAGTCAGAACTCAAACTGTATTTATGAAAGTATAAAAGCAAAAAATACATTCATAGAAGAAGGAAAAAATGTAATTAAAATGAATTAATAAAAGTAAAACAAATCTGTTTTAATTACAGGTTTTGATTTTCTTTCTTTCTTTTAATTGCATTTTTTTTTTCAGGTCAAACATACAATAAACTGATTATTTAAAAATTCACATTAACCTTTATGAATTTCTTTTTCAATTTTAAAGAGGAGTGAAATTAAATATGCCATACTTAACTTATTTTGCATTTTCATTTTTCTACACATAAATTACGAACTAGCGACCGTTATTCAATTTGAAACTTTCATATTCATAGTTTCTTTTGTAATTTACCCGTTGGTGTCTTACATTATTATTGTGAGGTCTGAGATCACACCGAGCAGCCATAGACAACAATTAAATCGTTGTAATTTCTTTCATTTATAATTTCAACATTTATATTATTATACAAATTCAAAAAATAAGAAAAAAATAGTAAAAATTATTTACACATTGGAATACTGTAATATTTTCTGATGAGTAACGATTTGCTTTATTTTCAGACAGTGTTAAAGTGTGAGCCTGAAGACTCTGTAATCAAGACTTTGACATCAAAAGACATGGTTGTCCACAGTGAAACATGGTGGTTATTCTGTTATGGTATACAGTGATTTTTGGAATGATGGTCATTTGGAGTTAGTGAAATACCAGGGAACATCACTTCTGTTAAATATCTTTCCATATTGCAGGAAGTGTTCCTTCTAATATTCTCAAGTTCTAAAATCTGAATAAGGATTCTAGGCATAAGGTTTAGTATCATTATATCTTGATTTTAAACTTCGTAAGGGGACATGAAAGTGGTGCAAAACTGTTTTGTTTGGGGAATGAATTTACCCATCTTGGGACGAGTATTCTTCTAATTACCAATAAATGTTACTTATTTAATGATAAGTCATTTAGAATTAGTTTTATTCTAATAAAACGTTTATTGATTAAAAAATAATTACCAATAAATGTTACTTATTTAATGATAAGTCATTTAGAATTAGTTATTTTATTCTAATAAAACGTTTATTGATTAAAAAATAATTACCAATAAATGTTACTTATTTAATCATAAGTCATTTAGAATTAGTTTTATTCTAATAAAACGTTTATTGATTAAAAAATAAGAATAATTTTTTATTATTTTTATTACAATTTAAAGGTTATGTTTACGTGCAGAAGAGGAACATTTGTGTTGAGAGGTACTTCAGCTAGTTTCAGCTAGTTATACGTTGGAATACTGTAATACATTCTGATGAGTTGCGATTTGCTTTATTTTCAGACAGTTTTAAAGTGTGAGCCTGGGGACTCTGTAAGCAAGAGTTTGACATCAAAAGAGATGGCAGACAACAATGAAACATCGTTGCTATTCTGTTATGGTATAATAAGTGCTATTTGGAATGATGGTTGTTTGAGAGCTGGTGAAGTACCAAGGTAGCATTACTTCTGTTAAATATGTTTCCATGTTGCAAGAAAGTCTCCAATATTCTCAGCTGGTAAAGGATGGGAGATGGGTTGGTGGTATATACCCCCCCCCCCCTCTCGAAATTGTTGTTAAACTCAAATGATTTTGTGCTGTCAATATTTACAATCGCTGCTACTCATTAACACACATGACAGAACAACAAGGAAAAAGAAGAGGAGAGAGAATGAACCACTGCTACATATCATCTACACAATAAGGCTCCAGCTCCCTATGCGATGAGTCACCACCCGGATAATCATCTGTGATCAAAGAATTAGTCCCCATGGTGCTACACAATTGCATGATAATTAATACATTTTTGTGTACTTCTTCAGATTAGGACCCGAGCTAACTTTGACCCCAACCCTGACTCTGACCCTAACCCTAATGACGGGGTCAAAGTTCGCTCGGGTCCTAATCTGAAGAAACACAAGACACATTGCCACTGAGACGTAAGGGACTACTGAGAATTAGGGACCAGATTTATAGGGACATCCTATGTGGAGAGTTGTGCAACAAGATGTTTGTTCACATTACATTTAAATTTCTGCATGTTGGTACAGTTGGGGAAACAGGGAGCAGGAAGGGTCCATCGTTTGGCATCAAAGTTAGAGTGCATTAAATCTTGGTCAGTATAAGTTGGTCCATCACTGCAATCACTGAGGATGTCTGTCTGGGATTTCTACAAGGACAGTTGCTTGTTGTTGCTGGTCCCCACCTGTTAAGTTTGCTGACTGTCCTTCCAAACTTTGCTCTTGCTCGGTTCAGGATCCACCAGTCCTTCTTTGGGGGATCCATTTCATGTGGGAAATGTTCTCTGGGTTCTTGGATAGCTTTGTTCAAGTAGTCATTCTAATGATGCCATCTGTCAATGCGGTAGTTCTGTGACTGTGTAGGGTGAAGGTTCTCTTCGGTCATGAAATTGCTTTCTGATTTCAATCTGCCTCTTTGATGTCATAGGCCAAGTAGGGGGTGTCTTCTGTCGGTTTCATATTTGTGTTTTTGGATTCTCACATGGATATCCATTATGTATGTATACTGTAGAAGAAAAGTGAAAACAAATAAAAAAACAAAATATTTTTTAAACCCAAATGATTTTGTGCTGGCATTTTTTATAACTACTGCTAGTAATCAACATGCATCATGATGGAACAACAAGGAAAAAGAAGAGGAGAAAGAACGAACTGCTGCGAGTCACCGCCCAGATAATCTGCTGAGATCAAATAAGTGATCCCCATAGTGCGACAACAGTATAATTGAACACAATAGACCTTGCTGATTCCATAGTCTATATCGGTATCCATTACATGACTTGTGACTCCACATCTCCCTTAAGGAGGTCAACAGAAATTAAAATAGGATTATAAAGAAACAGAACTTACTTTTTGCAGTTGTTCTTGAGAAAGGTATTCCATGTTCTGTGTCAGTTTCAAAGCTTCAACAAGTTTCCGATTTGCTGTTTCAGTGTCCCTGGTAATATAAAAAAGTAAGACATTATATCTATATATATGAAAGAGAAAGTTTGTTCGTTCTCTCTAAAAATGAATATGGTTGCACCAAATCATGTTTAAACTAGCAAATCAAATGTAACCTTTCACAAAGAATCTTATAGTGTGCATGAAAGTAATATATAAAGAGGTCTGATGCAATAAGATTAGAGGCGGGTATGTAAAATAATGTTAAAAACGGAATTTTCCACATAAGGTTAGAGTAGTGGAAAATTCTATTAAAAGAATGGCATCACAAACAGGAAGTCAGTAGTGACATGTAATAGATAAGCTGATGAGATCTTTCTCTTTTATTCTGAACGATGCAAGAGAACGGTCGTGTTTGGGACAGCTGCTCTTATTTCCCCATGGGGGATATGTTGGGGGTATTATGTGTGTATACTGTAGAAGAAAAATGAAAACGTCAAAAGCATTGTTAAACTCCATATGATTTTGTGCTGTCATTTTTAATAACTTTTGTTATTAAGAAGGAGACAACTGCAACAAGAAGAAAGAGACAAAAAATAGAGACATCACTATCTACTGAGCAACAACTTATGATGTGTCAACAAAACAAGACTTCAGACAAGATGCCGGCTGGAGATATTTTTGTTTCAATCTGGAATCAAAAGAATCAGCCCAATGTAGTGCTACACCAAGACAGAGTATGGCACCTTCTCCACTGAAAGTTTTTTACCTCTAATTTTAATGCAATTTAAATTGTAGATAAATTATGCTAGATTATGCTGATTCAGAAAGTTTGAACAAATTTTTATCACTTTAAAACTCTCTAATGACTGATGGAGAAGATATATACTGTAGTCAGTTTAAAACATTTTGGCAGAGGAAACTATGTAAAAGCTATGCAAAAGGATTAATTAGATGAAATCAACTATAATAAATTACAGTACAATGAAATGAATGATAAACTCATAAATAATGGAAAAAGAATGAATTTTAGTCTATCTGATGAAATATTTAATCTATATATTCCTATTATATATTTTGTTAGATTCAAAAAAATTTGAACAGACTTAGTAAATAGTCATACTACTTTGATGGAGTTTTGGCTTCAGACAGACAGACAGATACATAAACTCCATTATATATATATATATATATATATATATATATATATATATATATATATATATATTGCTCTGACTCCAGCAGCGCCTACTCAAGCTCCTTCCTGCGGCTCCTGCACCAGCTCCTTCCAACGATTCTTGCTCCAGCTGCTTCCTGTGTCTCCTGCTCCTTCCAGCGGTTCCTGTAACAGTGGCTTCAGCTCCTTTCCTGCAGCTCCTGTTCCTGTTGATCCAGCGCTTGGTCACTGACTGGACCTACCTGAGGCATCTCATTACACCTCAGGGACGTCCACTGTGATCTCTGTGTAATGTTATCCCATGCTGTCCAGGTTCCAATTTCCCTGTTCCTGTCGATCCAGCCTTTCCTGCTGTCCACGTTCCGAAAACGTCTTTCCTGCAGTTCACATTCCAGTTTCCTCACTCCTGTTGGATCCAGCCCTTCCTGCTGTCCAGGTTCCAGTTTTTTCATTCCTGTCTTTCCAGTCTTCCTGTTTCCAGAGACATCATCAATCTTCTTCCTCCAGTTGTTTATCCTTATTTCCTCTTGTACCTATTATGCAATAAATACAACCTCCATTTTACAATTGTTCATCTGCGTTTGTTTTCTCTTCTTTGTCATTGCAACACATCCTCCCTCTTTTCTCCACCATTTAATTATTTGGGGGATTATGTAATAGATACTAACTTGTAAATAAAAATATTATATGTTTCTGTACAGATTACTTTTGTAATTTATGTGATTATAGCGAATGTCTCTTCAAATTTGTTTCTTCATATGCAACTTACAAATGTGGTAGTAAATTAAAGCACTTATGTGTAACCAATGAAAGTGAAAATAGTGTATATAGTTTAGTAAGTTTTAGTTTAAAACAAAGAAATGTAGGGTCCGTTTTGCTATGTATATTCTAAGAATGTCCTTAAGAAGAAGATTTTTGAGTTTCTTTTTGAATTTTTAATCAGAAAATGGATTTTTTAAAGTTTTTTTATTAGCAGCTTAATTATTAGTTGGTGTAGTAATTAATATGAAGTTATCTAACACATGATGTAATACGAAAAAGTGACCCTAATTAAATTTATAGCACTTTTTAATGGTGTTATGGGTCGAAAGATGAGGACTTAGTACTGTGGGGGGTTTATAACTCCTACTCCTACACTGAATTTATTAATCCAAGAGAAAACGGCTGATCAGATAAAATGTAAAAATCGATGAATTTAAATGAAAATAAATTTATTTTTAAATACATACCAATAATTAGCCTAAATTGCGTACAAAGCAGATTTTTATATGTAGCTTTTGTTTATGAAGCTATACTGGTCAATCAAATAAGGGAAATCTTATTTATTTCATATGATGATTTAGTAGTCATAAGTCTCTGACAATAACAATTTCTTTCCTTGAAATAAAATCTCTAATCATCCAACCAATCGTTTTATTTGTCTTTTACAATTAAAAATTTAACAAATAACAAATAAAATGAACTCACTTTGCTTTTGTCTTAAGGGATTTTATGGTGTTATGCATACGTTCAATTTTATCCTTGCATTGAGCCTGGACATTAAGAAATGTTTCTTTGTCTTTATAACATGACTGAAATGGAAACATAAGGAGAAAGAAAAACATTAGGAACTTTACAATTAAAGTTGAAGGAACAGATATAGTCACAATCAATGGTACAATACAATATAATACAACTGCATTTTTTTTTTTACTAGAAGGGTCACAACTTACCAAGATCAAAAGCCACTCGAGGATAAGGTTTAATGAGATGGAATGATTGATGGAAGTGACAGAGTTCGAATACTTGACAGGAATCTGCTGACATTGGATTTGAAGATGACCGTGTTGTAATTTGAAGGGAAGCAGTCCGTGACAATATTTTCCACAGACAGAAAACCCTTGAGATGACTCTCAGTTCATGGCAATTCCGTCTGATACTAGACACACGGAGGAAAAAAAAGAGAGCTTTTTTGTGCTCTGGTAGTAAAACAAGTTCTTGCTGTGAATATCTTACAAGGAGGAACCAGAGATTGGGGCTCAGTCGCGCACCTTTCTTATAAATAATGATAGGGTAAAGAGAGACTAGCACGTCTCTTCTGTGAGAAAGGGGCTGTAAGAAAGAGAAGAGATCATCCCCCACTAGATTTCGGAGTTGATTTTGAACCTTGTCTAAGCAACAAAAAGTCCTCTGAGTGGTGCCAATTATACAAGTCAAAGCAAAAACATAAGTCAATGTACAGAAAAAATTAAGTGTAATGATATGTCTGAAGGAGGGAATGTACGTTTCCGTCACTGGGTGAAATGTGAAGACGTTGTATTTAATTTTCAATCTTGATCTAAGCAATCTACAGAACATGGCAATAAAAGAAAAATATTAAAAAAACATGTTTTAATGATCTGATGGGTGGTGCGTGATACTGTTTCTAAGTCCCTTATCAAAAATAATACATAGTAAGTGAGGACGAGCAAATTTATCCATCATCTAACTCAGCCCCAACCTCAACCTTCCCCCTTTAGTCATTGACACCCTCAGTCTACTGCCTATTGAATCTCTCACTATTTCTTTATTGCATTTGATTTGTTGCAAAGAAGACATCCTCTACCTACTTCTGTTTTAAAACAACTTCACTTGGACTTCTATGAAATCAATCCGTCATCACCAGACACTGGCCGGTGCAAATCACAATGAACGTCCAAGGACTGTTCATTATAGTTGCAGATTAATAGTCAGTTCTCAGCTTGCAAGTCCACTAGGACTTGGTTTTATATATAGCAACTGGTATTCTTAAATGGTCACCTATGCATAATCTGACCAAGCTTAACTTTGGTGATCTTACTGGAATCAGTGTGTCAATGTGTTTGTAGCCGTAGAACTTTTATCACCATTTTTGAGCACATAAATTGATAAAAACTAAATACTTTCCAGAATATGTTGGAGACAAAAAGTCTCTTATCATCAAAAAGGAAATTTTATGACAAGCTTTTGTTTAGAAATATCTATTTATATTTTTTAATTACTTTCTGGGCAAGGCCCTACCGTACTGCACATATATTATAGCAGAAAAAGAATAGTCTTTTTTTTTGTGGCCTGCGATCAAAGTATAGTGTCTGTTCAGTCCTGTCTCAGAGAAGTAGAACTCTTTCTTGACTGGGACAATTTTAATTTTTGTCTTATCCAGAGTGCTGGATCTTCCCCACATAAAAAACGACCTTGTGCCTAACTTTACTTTGTAGGAAGACAAGTAAATAGGGACTTAGTTACAGTCAACTTTATCGCCTCCTTTAAGTCTGATATGACTTGGAATCTTCTTGCAATAAGTTTTATAATTTGTAAATAATTGAGAAAATAGAAAAGAAACCTATCAAAAACGATTTCAATTGTAGTGAAAAAATTTTCTGGTATGTCCACAAGAATCAAGATGGCATGTATTTTTGGCAACATAATAAAAAAGAAAAATGTTATACATCAGACCAGAAGTAAAAAAACAACATTCTGTATGAAAAAGAAATAAAGTCAGTCCAGTTTTTAAAACATTTTACATGCGTTTATTGGCTGGTTTCCTGTCCAATCGGCAGTGGTCTGTTATATTAAAAACTCACAAAGCTTGAACATCGGAGAGTTTGTTTTGTATTTCACACTATGGAGTGAGGAAGCATTCTTCCAATAATCAGTGTTTAGAATTGTTTTATAGGGATTTATCTTCTGTCAACTGATGTTCTGGTATCTGATCAAAGTCAGTTTTGTAAAGATTCATCTTGTGATGAATAACCAACAACAAAAATCACCACAAAACAGAGGCTTTATTAGACATTAAATTGCTAGTAATTTTATTGCTATTATAGCATGAAAGGCAGCCATCTCTGAATTTTCAGAGTTCTTTTAAGAGTTCCGTTAAAGGGGGATAATCCTGGAAGTTTATCATAAAACATCTTTTACGAACTGTAGTCTTGTCAATAGATCGTGTGTATATCGGTGTTATGAGAGAATTTGTGCCTATTTATCTTTTTTTCCTGTGTGATGAGTATTGGATTTTATTTTGCATTATGAACTTCTTCAATTGAAAGAGCCACTCTCTTTCTTTTCTCGATTTGTTTCATTCATTTCTGTTCGTTCCTCCAATAAAGAGACATTATTTTACTTACCTCAAGTTTTGCCATTAATTCACTTTTAGACTTTTCATGTTCTGCGATGAATTCTTGGTGTTTCCTCAAAAGAAAAAGAAGAAAAGAAAATATTATGACAAGCTTTTTCAAGTTTATTTATATTTAAGATTGTTCCAAACATGTCCAAATTTTCAACTATTATTCATTAGTTTTTAACAATATTTTCAAACTAACTTAAAAGTTTAAAGTCAAACTGTTAGAATGATAAAAGGATTAAAGTAGTAATATTAGGATAAGGTCTATAAAACTAGTTGTTGATGGGCAGAAGTCTGAAGCACACAGTATCAATGTTGGCATGACTCAAGGATCCATTCTGGGACCTACTCTCTTCCTTATCTTCATCAATAATCTTTAAAATCATATTCTGAGATCATTAGTTGACATCTCTGTTAATGGCTGCAGTTTGAAGAGCATTGTTAATCAAGATCTTCCGACCTGGAGCACGTGGTGCAATGAGGAAAAAAGTTGCGTGTTACTTATCACACCTCTAAAACCAAGCTTCTCTCCTTTCACCACCAACATTCGGATTCTCATTTTGCCTCAGTTCAAATGAATGGCTCACTTCTTGATGAAGCCCCTTGCCTTGATAAGCTCCTATCGTTATTTTCATAGTAGATGCTTAACTGAACTCCAATCTCTGGTTCCCTCGTATAAAACATTCACAGCAAGAACCTGTCTAGCTACCACCACTACAAAGAACTTTCCTTTCTTCCTCTATGTACCTAAAACTAAACTAACTCCCACAAAAAGAATTTCTTTCCAAAAAATTTCCATCTGTGGAACACAATAACATGGGACTGCTTCCCTGCTGACTACAACATGGTACTTACTTAACGAGCTGTCCTCTTAAATAATCAAATTCTTTCCTTTCCACCCATTATTACTAATCCTCTCGTGGTGTTGATCCTCATCCAACTGACAATCCTTTTAATCCTTATCCTCGAGTGGCTTTTGGCCTTGTGAAGTGGTGGCTCATCAGTATAAAAAAATTGTTTTAATAAGACAATAATTTTTAATCTTTGAGATAAAAAAACGCAATATATTAAAAATATGATGTAATATCTTTGAGAATTATAATGTAGACATCAAATAGTAACAAGAAAAATAATATTAGTTCTGCTTTTCTAAATGAGGCACATATGTCCTCAAAATCAACCCTCTAACCTTCTCTTCCACTTCTCACACAATTTTCTTTAGCTCTCCACTCTTCAATATCCACAAGACAGGAGCGTACCGACAAATGCCACCGTTATATATCCGTGGCCCATCCCTATAGATTGACTATGATTGACTAACAATGAAGCACCACCAATCCTATGCAAATTACTGTCTCAATTGTAGTGAACAGATTAATAGCAATACCAACTATGGTGAGAAACAATTTTCTTGAATATTCCAATATTTTTTTAGCTTTGCTTCAGAGGATCTTTGCACACTTTCTAGATACACAATCCTTCCGTATTGTTTGATGCTTTGATAATCTTTTCAACATTAGCAAAGGAGGCTGTGGTGGTTTGGTAGTTTTGTTTTACGGCATATCAACCCTTTTTGGGTTATTTAATGCCGAATCTGGTCATTATAGTAAAAGATTTATGCTTCAAGTTCTTTATATCTTCAAATGTTTAATCATCGTTTTTGGTTTGGTAGTTTTGTTTTACGGCATATCAACCCTTTTTGGGTTATTTAATGCCGAATCTGGTCATTATAGTAAAAGTTTTTATGCTTCAAGTTCTTTATATCTTCAAATGTTTAATCATCGTTTTTGGTTTGGTAGTTTTGTTTTACGGCATATCAACCCTTTTTGGGTTATTTAATGCCGAATCTGGTCATTATAGTAAAAGATTTATGCTTCAAGTTCTAAAAATAAAATAAAAAAGGGGAGGGAGAAAGGGAGAGGGGCTGTTGTTTTTGTTTTTGTTTTTGGTTTTGTAGAACATAATTAAGTTTTATAAAAAAAAAAAAAAAAAAAAAAAACGTCAATGTAGGTAAATTTCGTCTCAGGGAGCCACAGGGCAGCCTGATCAAAGGAGGCTGTGGATCTGGTCAGTCCAGCACTTTGGTAAACATTGCTTTCAGGACCTCTTCTGATGACGTAATCAAACCAGTTCATTCTTCTTTTCTTGATAATCTTGATTATGTCATTCCGAAACCCAGTTCCTTTAATTTGGCTTATCCCACAATGATCCAGACAGGTTTTGCTGATCATGGTTCTCAGACAGTCGTTTTCAAATACAGAGAGCCTGCATTCATCCTCTGCTTTTAACGTCCAAATCTCAGGAGCACATGTAGCTATTGGAACCACAAATGCATTGTAGAGTCTGAGTTTCAAAGTATAAAACAAATCTTTCTGTTCCAGATGGTTTTCTTTAGTCTCCCAAAGTCAGTGGAGGTGAACGCAATCCTTCTGTTTATGTCATTTAAAACATTCAGAACTGAGAAAAACAAAATTATCAACCTTTTCAATATTGTTTTGGTTGATTTTGACGCCACAGTTAAGCCAAAATTAAGTGAGTTTTGTTTTCAAGCTTGGATCAAAGTGTAGTATCTGTTCTGTCTTCAGTCAGTGAAGGAAAAATCAATATAGACTGAGGCAATTTTTATTATTGTTCTAATCCAGAGTGGCCTTTTTTGGAGAGCTGTATTTTCCCCATATTAAAAACTGACCTCGTGTGTAACTTTACCTTCACGGGGAGGCAAGTAAATAGAAACTAAACGGGAAGAGGCAACTTACTTGTTGAGGGATTCAAGAATATTTTTATGTTCTGTCAAAGCAATTTTATTTTGGTTCTCGGATTCCAATCTGTCCAAACTTATTTTGAGTTCCTGGTTCTTCTGCACTTCTTGGATAATGTCCTCTTCCAATTTGCTGCATCTCTCGTTCTTCTGTTGAACATGATCTTTCAGTTCTTGGACTGAAAGAAAAAATAAGAATGAATCCATTTGTAAGATGCGTCCATTCAATCATCATCATCATCATCATCATCATCATCATCATCAGTTTAACATCCATGACGGTTTTTAGAAATTGACTTCCAAACTAACCTATCTCTAATCAAGTCTTTATTTATCCCTCTTTCTCTCAAGTCCATTTTTATCACTTCCTCCCATGTTTTCCTTGACCTTTCCCTGCCAACTGAATCTGCTACCTCAACTGTTCTACATCTACTAACCAAAACCTCTCACCCATTCTTTCAACGTGACCATACCAACAAAGTCTCCTGTTCTGCACATATCTCCCGATACTGTTCAGATTTAATTTTCTTTTGCGGTCATCGTATCTAAGCCTGTCTTTATAACTCATATTAGACATTCATCATATCATTCTCATATTATTTCTCTCCATGCAACGCATGTTCTCAATACTCACTGGCCAGGTTTCACTTCCATAAATCATCACACTGTGTATACATGCCTGATAGACTCTTCCTTTGGTCGACAGTAGTAATGCTCTGCTGGTTAGTAATGGCAGAAGTTCCCTGAACTTACTCCATCTACTCCTAATTCTTGCAATCACATTACCACATGCTCCACCTTGTACTCCAATGGTATCACCATAGTAACAAAGATTCTTGACAAACTCAATAGTGTTGTCATCTAGATGTATTTTCTCGACATCTGAGTTCTCATCCATCTCAATTGTCTTACACCTTTTGCACAGAAACTGGTTATCCTCTCTCAACCTACCAGTAATTCCACTGCATTTCTGGTGTACCCAATGCTAGTAATGGCAGAAGTTCCCTGAACTTACTTCATCCACTCCTAACTCTTGCAATCATAGTAGCACCTGCTCTACCCTGTGCTTTAAGTGTGAGAGACTAAAGAAAATGCTATTTTAGATTTAAGTCTAACAGACAAACCAATGGACAGAGACGTACCCAAAATAAGACACATTCATTCAATCTATATGTTTAGCAATGAAAATGCTATTTTAAACTAAAGTGTGACAGACTGACTAACCAAGAGTCAAAACCTCTCAAAGATGTGAGGATGAAATAAAATCACAGATGACCATTATCATCATCAGTGCCAAATTACCATAGTCTGAGATAATATCTATTAGACCAATTATGGTCAGTTTTATACTTGCGATGATCATTGACTTCCCATAAACCCCCCTACCTGGGCGAGTTGAACTGGCTTCCTCCAAAGGAGGACGTTTCATGACAGTATCAAATTCATGAGAGTATCAAATTCACGAGTGGTCTCCAGTCACATGTCTATCCCGGTTAGGGGAAATGACAACATTGGGTTTTTGTAGTTTTTGCAGGGAGGTGTCAACATCCTCCTATATACAGTGCCTGGTATTCCCAAATGGTCACTCATCAGGTATTAACCAGGCTCAACGTTGCTTAACTTTGATAATCTAACAAGAACCGGTGTGTCAACATGATTATACCGTATATATATTCCCCATAAACATCAAGTATTCGAACCAGCCTTGTCTGAAACAATATTATTCTATATTTTGCACACGTATCTATGCTCTCTCCGGTGACGGGTCTGAAGGAATCTCCTAAGAAAAAAGGGCCGGCAAAGGGAGATAAATGCTAGGGGATCTATTCTACACTAGACAGAACAGTATTTACGTACAGTTTTTCTTACCTTAAAATATTCATAGATCAATTTGTTTTATAGTTGTATATTTTTTAAATAAATAGTCTGCAAATGGTGGATTCTATTTAATCCTTTCATGCATACTTAAGGGAGCTTATCTTAGCATGAATAGTAAGACAAACTCCTATAATATTCTTTGTAACAACACGGACGTCAATGAAAGAAAAACAACACTCTTTTTTTAACAACAAGTATTTATTTATGTTACCGACACCATTCGGTGTAGGTTGGCGCAAGTTAAGACAGTGTCTCAGTGAAAGAAGCAATAATACAGTAAGAAAGTTTGGCTGTCGAAAGTCTTCTTGGAGGAATATATCTTCAGTGAAGATCGCTTCAACGTGGCCATACAATTAAAGTCTCCTGTTCTGCACACATCTACCTATATTGTTCAGATTTAATCTTTCTCTGAAGGCATCAGATCTAATCCTGTCTTTAAGACTCACATTACACATCCATGCTTGATAGACTCTTCCCTTGGTTAACAGCAGTAATGCTCTATTGGTTAATAAAGTCAGAAGTTCCCAAAACTTATTCCATCCACTCCTAACACACTAGCACCAGATCCTACCTGTGCTCCAATAGTATCACCAAAGTAATAAAAAATTCTTAAAAGTTTTTTAAAAAATAAAATAACAAATTAATTAAAACTAAAATGGACTTCCTTACCTTCTGATGAGTGAGAGTATACAATATCTCGATTCTTCGTCTTTTCGGATTTTATCTGCTCCAAAAGAATCAAATTCTCTGCTGTGAGTAGATCGAGCCGCTGTTCCATAATGGATCTGACAAAATCCCAAAAAACAAAAAGATAAAGGTATTGCGATTAATGGAAATCTTTTATAATCTTTTATAATTTGTAAACACAATTCAGAATTTGAAAGAGAAAATGGATATTCTTAAGGTGCAGCCATTCAATCTATGTATTTAGCAATGAAAATTCTATTTGAAACATTAGCGTGACAGACCAGCAAAAATGCTATTTTAAGCATAAGCATGATAGACCAACAAAAATGATATTTCAAGTGTCCACGTGACAGACCAACAAGCATGACTGACCAACAAAAATGCTATTCTAAGCATAAGTGTGAAAAAACAATAAAAATGCTATTTCAAGCACAAGTATGACAGACCAACAGAAATGCTATTTCAAATATGAGCGTGACAGACCAACAAAAATGCTATTTCAAACGGAAGCATGACAGACCAACAAAAATGCTATTTCACACTTAATTATGAATAGACTGACCAACGGACAGAGCCTTTAATATAGATGACTGGATGCATCTTAAAATAAGATTTGTCAATTCAATCATTTGCGTTTAGCGATAAAAATGCTATTCCAAACTGATCGCCAGACGGACAGAGCTTCTTATAAAGATGCTTGGATGAATCTAAAAAAGTACAATTTTTAAATGTTTTTCTTCTTCAAAGAATGCAATTGATATAATTTCTTCATCGTTAATTAAGTTTAAGTGGAGTTGAATGAAAACTTATTTTCTTGTTGTTGGACAGTCCTTCAAAAAAAAAACAAATGAAACGGTTCACGCCCCCAAACAATTTTATTGGGGGTTATGACACTATAAAGATAATCATCTAATTAAGGTAAGACTCATCCATTCTTACCTTAGGATGTGTAAATCTAAAGCAGAAATGGGTTATTTCTTTTTCTGACTATTCCATTGAACTAAAAATAGAATGGAAGGATATTGTTGTATTTATTTACATCCTCTTCAGGAGGTTAGACACAAGGTCAGGTGTGGTTTTGAAAAGCCAGCACACTAGGATTAGCAGGCTCTGGTCTACAAAAAATGCCTGAGCAGCCCTGTCGGCATTCCCCGGTATAGAGCTCCTCAGGCGATTAGCAATAACCTCTTCTCAAAGAGAAGGTAAAGCATGGGAGGATGGACCTCCTAAGACTGAACAGAACCATACCTCAGCCCGACAGCAACACAGTCAGTGTCGGACTGATTTTCAAAGATGTATTCCCTGATACAGTATCAGAACAGATACTACCCTTTGCTCCTAACCAAAAGGCTTGCTTAAACTAATGACGACAAACACTGATGTATAAAAATATAATGATTTATCTTTATTGTCGGTTGCGGTGAAGAAGTGTGGCGAGTAAGAAAGGAGAACGCATAGGAATTGTCGGAGTGGTTTTTTCAAACTCAATCGCCAGTTGATCTCTTGATCTCAATTTCGGGTTAGTTTATATAATAATTTGTGACACCCATGCATTTACTTGTAAACACCCATTCTGGGATTTCACCTTTGCTGTCAATGTAGTCATGCCCCTAGGACATTTATTTAGCGATGGGGTATTCCCATCTACAGCTAACCTTTGTAGATAAGGATAACCTTTGCAAGTGGTTTCCAACAATCAATCATGTTTTGTTTCTTCCCGCCGAGTGCATGTCTGTGTCAAATACGTATTATACCTGCCAGGTGACATTCCCGGTACATCCAGACCGATATTCAACATTTTATCACTGTGCTAGCTATTTGAAGCAGTTCACTCATAAAGATAGTTTTAGTTTAGTTTTAAATAAATATATAATTCATTTATTTTAACTTTCTTGTTATATTTTCACATTCTTTCTCCATCTTCATCATTTCGAATTTGAACTATCCTAACGTGGGTCTGTCTCAAATCTGTGATGTGATACATCATTTTGAAGTTTAATAAATGAAGAAAATACACTGTGTCTGCTGATATATATATATATATATATATATATATATATATATATATATATATATATATATATATATTATAGTTGCATTCCAATGACCATAGGAAAAATCAATCCAAAACCATAATTTTCATTTATTGTTTCAATTTCTTTATTTTTATATTTCAGCGAATACCTGTATTTCCTCTTTTGTTTCACAAAACAAAATTTTTTATTTATTTTTTCTAAATTTAATACTTTTTCTTATGCGCGTTTCACAGCAAAGTCAAGAGAAATATATAGTCGTTAGTATAACTTTCCTGATCATCAGAGCAATAGTTAATTTAATGGTAATAGGAAAACATATTATCCCAAACACTGTGTGTATATATATATATATATATATATATATATATATATATATATATATATATATATATATAGCATAAAGTATATATGCTCTGAAGCTTGTAATACAACCTCATTGAGCTTGCAATTTGAAACATTTTCGGATATTATAAGGAGTATATACTTAAATATATATTTTTTATAAGAACTCACAAATATATATATATATATATATATATATATATATATATATATATATATCTGCAAAGAAATTTTATTTATTTCTCCGTGTGCCTAACATCAAACAAAAAATTTTCATGAACAAAGTTTGTTTCCAAGAATTTCCCATCTGTGGAACACGTTGCCATAAGATTACTTCCCTAAGTGCTACAACATGATCCTCTTCAAATCTAATGTCAATAAACATTTGTCATAAGTCATTAACTTTTATCCTCTAGTGGTTCTTAGTCTTGATAAAGGGTGACTCATCAATAAAAAAAGGACCTAGTTCAAATGGAGCTAAAATTGGATAGTCACATTCGATGCTATCGAGACAAAGCTCCTTTCCATTAATGATTATAAGAAACCTTTCCAACCACCGATTGCCATGGCTGATAGCACCGTTCCCGACAGTCAAATGTTCAAACTCCTCAGTAACATTCACAGGCAACATGAATTGGAATAAATACATAGTAGATATTGCCAAGTCTGCTGCAAAGAAGTGGGCTCCCTCTACCGGACTAGAAAGCTTCTCAGACTTGCCAGTATCCAATATAAAGTAACCATTCACCTATGCATGGAGTATTGTTGCAACATCTGGGCACGTCAACATAAATACCCCCAACCAACCCAACTAGCAGCAAAATCCCACCCCTTCCACTGTAGAGGTCCAAAGATACCGAAAAGATTTCTATTCAAATAGGTTCTTTCCTCAGACTGCTTGTCTTTGAAAATTCCCTCCCTGCTCCCTGTTTTCCCGACTGTACCAACATGCAGAAATTTAAATGTAAATGAACAAACATCTTGCTGCACAACTCCCCACTTAGGATGCCCCTATAAATATGGCCCCTAATCACAGTAGCCCCTTATATCTCAGTGGCAATATGTCTTGTTTGGGGTAAAATAAAGTTTTAAAAGATAAATAAATAAAAAATTGAAAAAATTGATAGCTGCAAGAATTGCTTTTATTTCATCATCTCTTGTGTTAGCCTTTAACACGGCCTTGTGAACTAACAAGTCATTAAAACTTAAGATTACTTTAAAAGGGTTATTTTTTAATGAATTTCCCTGCAGTCTGTGATAGTAATTAACATGAAAATAAATGAAGTCATGTTTCATTCCCCCCCCCCCCCCGTAAATTCCTGTCTATTGAGTAAAATGATTTATCAATGTTATATATATATGTGTGTGTGTGTGTGTGTGTGTGTGATGCCATCCAGCATTGCTGAATTTAAATAGTCAACGACTTCTATGCACGTTTCTCTAACATCTTTTTAAAATTCTTTTCTTTTTCCAGCTTTTGTGTTCATTCAACGAAGAATCAAAAATGTTCGTGAAACCTGTGTTTTTTTTATTTTGATACAAAAAAGACCATCAGAAAAATTGAAAGAATAAAAAAAGGTATAATTAAACAGACGAATTCTGTTATTTTTAACAATGTTTGCATAATCGAAACAGTTTTTCATGGTAAACAACTGATGATCCCTTAAAATAGTGTTAGAAACAAACTAATATAATAACTGTAAAAAATAAATTGACTTACATGAGTGATTTTCCACTGAAAGACTTGGGACTATAATTTTTTTTTTTTTTTTTTTTTCTTTCATATAGTTTTAATGGTTGAGAAACTTCCGAGACTATATATATATATATAAGGGAAAAAAATATATGTAACCTTTCTAGAAGATGGCCGCTTCCGGAGGTTAGCTTCTCCAGTTTTTCATGAAGGGTTTCATTTTCAGTGATCAACTCAGTACAGTGTTTCGATGTTTTTTCAAATTCATTCTGACAAGAAAAGAGAAAATTACTTTATTAATTATCTGTACCCTCCCGGGTTTACCTGGGAGTTTTTTACTTTCGTTTTTGTTCTGATTTTTTTTTAACCAAATTATTATTTTTTTAAATAGGCTTTTGAAAGGTAAATTTAATTATTATGATATCATTTGATCATTTAATTATTAACTGAACCAAATTTCTATAAAACTGTAACTAATGCTTTGTTAAGGTAATGTTTTAATCTCTCTATATAAAATTAATGAGTGTAAATAGCTTCCAAAATTTTCAATCCTTTAATGCATGAGGATTTGCTAAGAATTTTAAAGCTAGTTTAAATTTCACAGTGTAAATGTTTCCAAATTCCGTTCAAATTTCAAAATAATTAAATCTTTTTTTCCACTATTAAAGGATTAAAATAACTGACTTGTTTACAAATAAACCAAAATGCATTCTGATGGATTTAATTTTGCAAATATTCGCTTTATTTTATGCCGTTGCATTTTAGATTTTAATAAATATAGTATAGGGAGATGTGTACAGAACATGAGATTACATTGGTTCGGTCACATTGAAAGAATGGATGGGAATTCTTTGGTTAGTATATGTAGAGAAGTTGAAGTAGCAGGGTCAATTTGCAGGGAAAGACCAAGGAAAACATGAGAGGAAGTGATAAGGATGGATTTGAGAGATGGAGGGATAAATAAAGACCTGGCAAGAGATAGGTTAGTTTGGAAGTCAATTTCTAAAAGCTGTTTAACACATGCCAGAATGTAAAACAGACGTTAAACCAAATATGATGATGTACATGTAGAAATAGATATCATAAAAGGTATCATAAGTGGATAGGTAGGTATTTATATATTCCTTCTGTTATCTGAGAAATAAAAAGAAGAGATGTGAACACTTCTGGGTAACGTCTTCTTGAATCACTTGTTGTTGTGTACCAGGGATTTGAAAAATAATGGAGACACAAACATCAAGACAAAAGAATTTAGAGAAGGGCATGGTGGAATAACGAAACAAAAGACAAACAAAAACAGTAAACATACTTTTCTTCATTTCTTTCTTCCGACAATTCATCACATTTCCATTGTTTTTCTTAAATTTTAAATTAAAAAAAGAATGTCTAAATTAGGCCTCAACTTGAAAATTCTTTTACTAACGGTGAATACCGAAAACGGTATTGTATTAAATTTTTTCCACAGTGGCCATGGTGAGAGTAGGAATATGTGTGACTAAGGGAGTAAAAACTCTGCTTCCTTTGTCTAAATATGACTTAAAAATGATAAAACATTGATCAAAATTAAATATAAAAATCAATGAAATTGATTAAAATTAAATTTTGTGTTTTAAAAAACACTGGCCAATATTTTCTATATCTGACTAACAAAACAGATCTTTTATCTACTTTTTGTTTAATAACAATATACAGTAAAGACGATAACATATACAGTAAAGATGACTTTTTCTTCATTTTGTTGACATTAATAGCTTTAATAAGCTATTAATGTCAACAAAATGAAGAAAAAAATCGTCTTTACTGTATATATATATATATTCAAATGAAATATGCTTACCTTATACATATCAACATTGGCTTCTAGTTTTTCAATTTGTTCTCCATATTCCATAACAAGCGGAGAGAGATATTTCGTGCTAATCTGAGAAATAAAGACATTTAAAACAAATATCAATGTCAAGATTTATAAAAAAAAAAAGGTAGATGACTTAAATTTTCAAAAAATGTCACTTACAAGCCAGGAAGGAATTGGGCCTTGCGTTGGTAAACCCTCAATGTTTTGACACTGGAACAAAAATAGAATTTGTTGGTGGAAAGTTGAAAAATGCTTGCAAAAAAAATAAATATTTTGATACAAACTCGTACCTTTAATTAGCTCTAAAGTGTTCAACATATATATATATATATATATATATATATATATATATATATATATATATTAGTGTCATATTGAAATAAATTTCAGAAGGAAATCCGAGTATAGTAACATGGAATCACATAATCGGTAATTATGTGATTCCGTGTTACTTTACTTTACTTTATTTTATATATATAATTATAAACATTTGTTTTTTTTATCTACATACATATATGTTTCATCCTTTCGGGGATCGTTAGTGTAGAGATAATTATTCATACCAGTCACAGGACGAACCCCGGAACACAAGTCATGTTTTAACTCAAATTCCGAGGCTTTAGCCCACACGGCCATTATAAACGGCCATTATAAACAACCTGATAAATCAGCGAGAGATTAAACCTATTAAAGGCAGCCGCCATCAAGAGTTTTTGACTGCTGAAGGAACGTGCATTAGAGCTACGATGACGGCTGTGTTAATAATACTACTCATATATATATATATATATATATATAGTAAAGCATGAAAATATATTTATAGCAATTAAGCTACACAGAGGCAGGGAATCGTCAGACTAAGTGCACACATTTTTTGTTAAATCTATGCACAATATATTATATCACCTCATAATATTATACATGAAATAATAATAATATATATATATATATATATATATATATATAAATCCAATGACCATTGATATGTATCACACAGGCACGTAGCCAGACTTCTAACTTAGGGGGGGCATGGCATTTTTAGGGGGGGGGGAGGCATTTTTAGGGGGGGGGGCAAATTCTAATATGAGTGACGTTTTGGTTCAGTGTGTGTGTGTACTGATATATAAATATAAATAAGTAGATACAAAATTTCAATTTCTTTTATATAACCTAAATATATTGTTGTGTATTTCGGTAGGTACATGTAAATAACAACATCAGCATAGTAAAGCACATAAAGCATAGTAAACACAGTAATAATAACATAAAGTTCGTAAAATAAGGTAGCTACTTGCTAGCTCTACAGAATTCTATTATAATCTTCTATTTGTACGTGGGGTGTATACCCTACCAATGCTGTTTTTTTCTTTCAACTTCATCTCGGATGAAATCTGAGATTTTTTTCTATGTTAATTTCAAAAATGTTGAATGTAATATTCACAATTTTTTAAATTAATAGTTGCAACTGACAACAAAAAGAAAAAAACGTATTTGAGATTGTGATAAAATACAAAAATAATTTTTTAAACTAATTCCCACTTTCATTTGAAAATAATTTAGGTTGCTAGTATTCATTTCTATCTTTTGAATGAAGACAACACTTTCTTTTATAAATTTAAAAAATATCTTTAAAAGAAGCTGGCAGAACAACAACGTGAATTCATTTTGTTTATATTACATCATTTGGATTATAATTATTTAATTGATAATTTATAATATTAAATAGTGTGAATTAATAATATTTAAAAATATATATTTGGTAAGTTGACAAAAAAAGACAGATACACTGACAATCTCTTTCACCAAGCAGGAAACAGGTGAAAAGCATCGAGGCTTTGTTTCCCTCACCACTTGATCTGAAACTAGCGAAGTTATGTTTCAGTTTGAGAACGCGTACATTTTAATTTTCTTTCTTTTTACAAGGTAACATAAATTTAAATCATATTTAGATGTTATTATGGTCAATAGTTTTATTTTAACTGGTAGTTTAAAATCCGTAAATATTTATTATGGTATCATTAGTACCAGGAATGGAAAATTAAGTTTTAAACAAAATAAAATAAAAAGAAGCGTTTTTGAAATCGGAAATTGTGTTAAACATTGGTGGGTGGTCCCCTCTTGGTGGGTGGCCTAGGGCCCCAGCCCCTTGCCCCCTTAATCCGGCCCTGCTGTAAAATATATTACACAAAAGTAAATACTGGTTCATAATGAAGAAGTATAGTTGACCACGAAATATAAGAATATTCCATGAAAAATGCCAGTATACTGAAATCATATGCCCTTAATAGGGTTAAGATGAAAATTCATATACACTAAGTATACAAAAGCAAGGAAATTCCCAAATTTTTACACTTTTATTGTCATTAAGGGTATGACTACATATCAACCAAACTATTTCATTATCACATCACTACATTATAAATCTCTATGCATGAATGGATGAAGTGTGTGAGGTGCGCTGAAGAAAAATTCCTACCAGTAAAATACATAGACCTGTTGTGCTCGCATACCCTTAATGACAATAAAAGTGTAAAAATTTGGGAATTTCCTTGCTTTTGTACATTTAGTGTATATGAATTTTCATCTTAACCCTATTAAGGGCATATGATTTCAGTATACTGGCATTTATCATGGAATGTCACTACTTTTGTAAAGGCTATGCCTCAATACAATGCCTTCTCATAACTGATATAGTTGGTAGTTTGACTAATCAAGGTGTATGGTAAACTGAAATTAAAATGCCATCAACTAGACACTAGAACCTTTATCTTTGCCAAAAATCAGCTGAATCCATCAAATGGTCGATAAGATATAGAATAAAGTGTATGAATACTAGTCATTTTTAAGGTTTTTTTGAATTTTCTGGAAAACTAAGGTATATGGTAAACTTAAATTAAAATGCCATCAACTAGACCCTAGACCCTCTATCTCTGCCAAATATCAGCTGAATCCATTAAATAGTTGATGAGATACATGGTGGCACATACGTACGTATGTACACACAGATAACATGATTTCATGATTGAACTTTCTGGATCTCTGGGTTGCCTTGACTAATGATGCTACACACTTATAGAACTTATCAATTAAAAATTTTGTGCAAAGTTTTAACTAATTTGGTTTATTGGTTTTTGAGTTATGATTGATCAAAGAAATGAGATTTCCAGCATAGACCATTCGTGAGTCTATTAAGGGATAGAGTGCTCTCGCGCCACCCTTGATTTATATTTATAATATTTTTTGGATCACAAATTTCAGGGGGTGCAAATGTAATTGCAGGGGGGGGGGGGGGCCTTGCACCCCCTGGCAACGTGGGGGGTATCACATGAAATTTTTTACGACTGTTTCATCCTAAAAAATGCTGCATAAAATTACCTGTATTATCTTACACACTCTAATATCAGTACTTGCAAATCTTATGCGTAGATGTCCACAAAAATCACCAATGTTGAACTCTGTAACCTTCTCTCCACATCTCCTGTAATCGTCTTCGGCTCTCCACTCTTCAACACACGCAAGACAAGAGCAATCTCGCTTCCACTGACAAATCAGATTTGGTTTATAGAAAATTTACTACACCTGTTACTCTCGTCTGATGCCCAATTGGAATCGCTGTATGCAATTAGTTTTCATGTCTTCATGTAACACAGTTCATATTGTGTTGTGCCTTTTAAATACATCAGTACATGCTTATCTGTTATCCTGTGTTGTTCATGTGGTTTGAATAAATATAGTAAGTAATAAGGATAGTTTACCAACAATATAACTGAAGTTTGGCCTGGTGCAGGTTATTAAATAGAGCAAACCTGATCATTTCACATTTTCAGTTCAACCAGATTATTGGTGTTAGTGAAATCTAGCTTCATTTCACATGGCATTGTTCTTGGTTTGCAGTTTGAAATATCAAATTTTCTCAGTAATTTCACTATGTATTTTCTCTGACTCATTTTCACTAACCCTAGGGTTATGTGAAAGTCTTTCTCGAGGAAATGATTAAATTGTCTGAGGTTCTTTCATCTTGAAGACAGAAAGAGCCTTTAATAGAAATGTTTGGACACTTCTTAAAATGATATTTCAAACTTAAGTGTGACTGACAGAACCTTTCATAGAGATGTGTGGACGCATCTATTATATAAAGGAAATCATCATTTCTGTCTGTCTGCGGCTGGCTAAAATTCAGAAACCACCAAAGATACACTTACACCATTTATATTTTCTTTTGCTTGAAGTCATTAGGGACTCAATTAATCCATTTTTAGTGAAATTCTCATTCGAGAAAAAATTACTTTCATTCTTACTGATAAATGTTCAAAAACAGCACTGAAACTAGGTCAAACAGTTGGTTGCTGATTTTAAAAAAAAATCTTTTATTATATTGAGGCAGTTACAAAAGTTTGTGCATGAATGAGAAAAAGACAGAGAGTGGGCAGTTGGAGAGTGAGGTGTGTTCACATAGTAGAGAGAGAGAGAAGTTTTAAAAGAAAGATGTTACCCATCTAAAACAGGCATAAGACAAAACTGCTTACTTGGTTGATACTTTTAGTGCTGCAGCATTTCGCCTGGTATTTACTGAGCTCAACATTGAGTCGATGGACAATGTCTCGCAAACTGATGATCTCTTCCTTCAGCTTCTGTTCACGACCACGATCTGATTCTGAACAAAGAAAAAACAGATCAATGTTTAGGGACTAAAACGGATATCTATTAATAAGAGAGTATCAAAATTACAGGGTGAGAAGATCCTTTAATCGGGAGTATTAGTATTTTGACATGCGTTTAAATATTGAGAAATCAAAACAAAAAATAGCCTTCAGTAAAGCACATACTTCTACCAAAGCTCAGCATTAAAAAAAAAAAAACAAACAAAAAAAATCATCATCATCATGAACAACAACAAATATCTTTTTAACGTTATTTTCTACGATCAGTGGTCTGACGTTTTCTGACAGCCTGCAATCTTAATCTCCAAGCTTGGCAGTCTTGATGATTGATTCTGTTCAAATTCCACTGTCTAAGATCCTTGTTGATGGTTTACATCCAAGTTTTCTTGGATCGGCTAACTTTCCTCCGGCCTTCTACTTCAAGGTCTCTGCATTTTCTTATCCAAGAGTTGCTCCTCTCAACATGGTCAAACCAACGTAGCTGACTGATCGTCAGGAGTTCATCAAGCTTTGGTGTATTCAGCCTTGCCAACAGAGTATCAGAGCTAATATGTCAGATATGATCTGAGCTGATATTGCATATCCATCTGATCGTTGCTCTGTCATTATGCTGAAGACAGGCAAATGAGGACTAGGAAGAGCCTCAGCACTCACTTACATACAGCATCACTCTCCTAACACAACTGCTATATAGCCTCCCCTTGGTAGTGAGAGGGATAAATTGAAGAAATAAAATAGAAATAAACAAGCCGCGCGTGCGTGGTCCCCCTCTGTATGTGACTCGATGTGGCGAGTGTAAAATGCAATAAATTTGGGCAATTTGGGGCAATTTTAACCCCCCTTTGACCTCTTGGGGGCGCGAACCAGAATTTTTCTGAGGTCAAGGATGCTCATTTTATATCCAGAACAATTGCCTCTACATTTTGGCCAAGTTTCAGAAAAATTGAATGGATGGATCAAACGTTATGGGAGAAAAGGGTAATTTTTTGCCATTTTGGGGCTTTTGATCCCCTGGGGGCACGAACCAGATTTTTTCCAAGGTCAGCGATACTTTTTTCTATTAGGAACAATTGCCTCCACATTTTGGCCAAGTTTCAGAGAAATTGAATGAATGGATGAAAAGTTATGGGGCGAAAAATGTCATTTTTTGCCATTTCGGGGCCTTTTGACCCCCTGTGGGGCTAACCAGATTTTTTTTTTAAATCGGAGAATGTCACTTTCTAACCTGACCAAAGTTACAACTTCATGCAAAATTTCAGAGAAATTCAATGGATGGTTGCGGAGAAAAATCCTGAC
This sequence comes from Sepiola atlantica, assembly GCA_963556195.1. NCBI lineage: Eukaryota > Metazoa > Mollusca > Cephalopoda > Sepiida > Sepiolidae > Sepiola > Sepiola atlantica. Next base: position 132,062,590 of record OY744522.1, read on the forward strand.
GGACGGACATGCCTCAGAAAATAAGATTTATAAAATCGGGGGACCAATAAATTTAAGAATAACTCCCTGAGTAAGACTATAAAGTTTCAGTTTTTTATAAATTCAAATTCAATTTCTATAAATTCAAATAAATATTCTAATGATAAAATAATAACAAAAGGGGAAAGTTCCAACTGCTGTTGAGTTAACAAACTAGTAAATAGGATGTATTATTTGGATTGTTCGGACTATTGCTCTCATTTTAGGTGTTGTTCTCACAACGTTTCCACCGATATAACCTCCGACTTTCTTCAGGTGTATTTTGACCATGGCTGTTATTGGCGAATAGTGGAAAAAATATTTTTATTCTTTGTTCGCACGCACCATCGTCGATAAAATTTCAAAATCTGTGATGTAATTATGAAACGGAAAAAGTGTTGAGTAGTTTCCATTTCTGTATCGATTCACGTCCGTACACATTTTGCATTAAATTTTTTGAATTTTTGTTTTTGAGATAAAGATTGATAATATGTATTATTTGGATTGTTCGGACTATTGATGATGAGAGAAATAGTCTGAACAATCCAAATAATACATATTATCAATCCTCATCTCAAAAACAAAAATTCAAAAAATTTAATAGTAAATAGGAATTAACAAGTTTAATGTGGTTGGAATAAGTGTATTGTTTCTTCTTGACCTTGTGCAGCATGCACTCTGGGCGTGTTGATCCGGCTTCCTTCAAAGGAAGAAGTTTCTAAAGCAGATTAAATTCACAGGCGATCTTCAGTTGTATGTGTATCCCGGTTTGGTTTGGTTTGGTTTGGTTTGGTTTGGTTTGGTCGTTTTGTTTTACAGCATATCAACCCTTTTCATTAAATAATGCCAAATCCGGTCATGGTCAAAAACTATCCAATGATAAGTGTTAAATGGGTAGATTCCGACCCAGAAAACAGCACTTCTTCCCCCCTTTGTCAGAAACATCACTCCTGAAATGTGAGGACTAAAGGATAACATAAGGAAAGCGAGAGTTACGAGGCTGCCAAAAGTAAATCGAAGGTCCACTTTCTACTCTCCTAACATGGCGTGGATATCTGTCTATCTATATGTCTGTCTATCTATATGTCTATCTATCTCTGGCATATAAAAATAACCTGTCTCTGTGACTGTTCTTCTTTTGTTTGTTTGTTTGTTTGTTTGTTTTGTTTTACGGCATATCAACCTTTTCAAGGTCATGTAATGCCGAATCAAGTAGTATTTTTTTAAATACTTTGCAAAGTAAACAAAATTCTTTAGACAAAAAAAAAAATAAAAATAAAAAATAGTATTTTGAAAACATTCGTTAAACGTTTTTCCTTTTTGTAACGGCATATCATCCTTTCTCAGTTCATTTAATGCCAAATCAAGCTAACCTTATTAAAAGCTGAACGTTGGTGTCCGAGTGGTTTTCTGTCCACAGACAATCAACAATCTAGGTTCCCAACGATGACACGGGTGTATAAAAGGTTTTATACATGCTCGGTAAGTGAAAGTGCAACAAGGTGATTTTAACGACGTTAGTTTTTGCAGGGAGGTGTCGTCCCCTCCCATATACAGCACCTGGTATTCTCAAATGGTCACCCATCTGGTACTGCTCGGGCTCAACATTGCTTAACATCACGCTGTTAACAGTTTTATATAGAGGATAACTCTTATTTGCAGTTGTCAGTCTGCAATCTGTTTTAACAACATTAGTTTTTGCAGGGAGGTGTCGTCCTTCTTCCATATACGGCGCCTGGTATTACCGAATGGTCACCCACCTGGTACTGACCAGGCTCAACGTCCTTTAACTTTGGTGATCTAATGAAATGTATTGTTTACCTAGGTATGATTAAACAAATACAACTAATTTAATTCACACCATGAAAAGAAAAATTAAAACAGGTTAATTATTTTCCCCATTCATAACTACAAAAATAGTAAATTCTTATTTCAGATAATCTTTTAATTATTGTTTATTTTAAATTAAGATTAAAAACTGATATAGTGATAAAAAAGTTACAAACATCAATGTGATTGTAAAAAGCTTTAGTAATATAAATTTAGATTCTTCGTTAAAATCTGCTTTTGGAGATTCATATAAAAAGTGAATGACAACATTCAAAAATTTCTTTCACAAATTGTTTGCTTGGTTTTTTCTGTTTTATGGCATATCAACCCATTTTAGATTATTTCATACTGATACGGTGCCCATTACAAACAATTCATTGTATACGACTAATTGAACACAAGTTGCTATTTTAACTGTAGTTGTGTGTGGTGAATGTGATAAGCAAGAACCTGGACTGAGTAGTGGAAATAATTTTGATTTACCTTACCGCCACCATTAAAGAGTCCGTCTTTGTCTAGCACGTAGAGTCTTGATGTGAGAAAGAACAAGTACATTTTAGAACAAGAGTATTTATACATATTAACAACGTGTGACCGGCGTGCTTTGCTATCCACAAAAAAAACAGGCTTAATGGAAATCTATGATGACGTTTTAACACTGAAAGGGTTAAGTCATTGAGTGTTAGAGATTGGTATTGAAAATGGTGTTGTCGGAGAAAAGTATACTACGTGATAAAGATCTAATGACAAGCACTTTGTTGCATTGAATATAGTGTCACCGGAGAAAAGTATACCACATAAAAAAGTTCCAGTGACGAGTATGTTGCTTCTATTATCCGAGACCATCTTTCCCTTGAAGACATACATTGCATGGAGAGAAATGATGTGAAAATGATACAATGGACATGTAATGCGAGTCTTAAAGACAAGCTTAGTTCTGATGACCTTAGAGGAAGATTTAATCTGGACAGTATAGGGAAATATGTGCAGAACAGAAGACTTTGTTGGTATGGTCATGTTGAAAGAATAGATGAAAGTTCTTCGGTTAGTAGATGTAAAACAGTTGAGGTAGCAGGTTCAGTTCACAGGGGAAGACCAAGGAAAATATGAGAGGAAGTGATAAAAATGGACTTGAGGAAAAGAGATAAATAAAAACCTGGCCAGAGATAGGTTACTGTAGAAGTCAATTTCTTAAAGCCGTCCAACGCATGCCAGAATGTAAAATGGATGTTAAACTAAATATGTTGATAATGACGCTGATGATGATGGGGGGGGGGGGGGGATTACAGGTTCATTAATTTCCTGAGAGTATTAGTGCTAAGTTTTGAACACCATAGTCTGCAATGATATCCATTATACCAATCACACGCACCCTTTTTCACAAAACAATGCAATAAAATTTAAATATTTCTCACCGATCTGATTTGCCGGTTCCATTTGCTGTACTTTTTCTTCATTTCTCGTTTGTTTTGTCGGTTCAAAAATCATTCTTTGATTTTCTTCTTCTGTTTCTTGAACAAAAGGCACAATTTCCTTAAAAAATGAAAGACAAAAATGCATGAACGAATTTTTCATAAAAGAAAAGAAAATATCAGTATTGTTTACACAAATCACAGGAACACAGATTTCCTCAAAATGATGAATGTTCAACTCTCCGACCTTCTCTTCCACTTCTTCTATCATAGTCTTTGACTCTTGCATTAAATTTTAAAGTTTATTTAAATTTAATACAAAATTATTCATTTGAATTATATCAATAAATGTAAAAAAAAAATTAAGCACTAACTAAACATGTCTCTTTTTACCAAGCAAAAGTAAAAAAAATATTGCAGAAAGTTGTTTAATTTACATATTTTCCATTAATAAATTAATGTTGGTTATTAATTTTTGTTTATTATCAATTTTTATGCTTTATAATATATCAATTTAATTCATTAAAATGAGCATTTAAATAAACACTTTTATTAAATTAGTTTTTAATTTTATCTTATATACAGGGTGGGCAAAAATAAGGGTCCTATTTTTAAAAATTTATAACTTTTTTATTTATTGATTTTTTTAATTTTTTTTTTTTAGAATAAGTAAAGGACCCCTTCCGAAGCAAGCATGAGCCGTATTAGCCCTAAGGAACGTACCCTCATTTAGAAAACATTATTTTTGCTTAAAAAACTCAAAACAGTGTAAAAAACAATACTTTAGTTTTTGTAAGTTTTAAGAAGTGTTTTTCGGCTAAAATTTGTTTTGTTTATTTCAAAAAATCTCGGAAGGGTCAGTCTACACACACATAAAGTTTGGTGATTTTAACTTTTATTTTGTGGAAGTTATTCAAATTCAAGTTATTCAAATTTAAAGATAGGACCCTTATTTTGGCCCACCCTGTATAAAATAAAGTGAGATTTTCTCACATTAATCTATTTAACTATTTAGTCCAGATCGTTATTTCCGTTTTTTGTCTGATAAAGAGAAATTTGGTTGCATTTTCATCCTCCCAATAACATATACTTTGCTTCACCACTTGCTAACTCTATGAATGTGCATTATAGTCATAATCTATCACATTTTCTAACATTAACACATTTAACTTATGAATTTTTAAAAAGATTTTCTGCTAATTATTTAACTTATTTAATTCACGTAAAAGAAACAGAATATTTATTCGTCATAATTTTCACATTAATTCACTTTAGAAATATTTAAGGTACAACTCAAACACATGTTATATAAAATCAACAGATAAAAGCATTACGACTATTTTTACGCATTCGTGCCACCATACATTATATTCAGCTTTATCGTACAGAATGAGTTGAGAATTTGAGAAAAATTATATCAGCTAAAAACTGTATGTTTAAATTTTAATAAAACCCTTTTTTTCGTTGAGGGGAAGTATTAGCCGTCATTTCCTTCTTGTTGTTAAGTAAGTAATGCTTAAATTAAAGTTTAAAACCCTTTTTTTGTTCAAACGAATGACAGATTTTTCATTTACTCTTAGTTTCCTTACATGTTTTTAGCGATCCATTTATAAATTAAAGGTTTACAAAAAAACCCACTCCCAGGTGATTTCCTTTATTTTCACCTGATACGGAAGAATGAAACAAAAAATAAACACATTCAGACATTTAACATAAAAAACGTAGGTAAAAAAAATAAGCGATAACGATGTAAAAAGTGACTCACGATTTTTTTAAGGACTTTTTTTAATGGAAATCGCTTTAGACAGGGCATGAAGCCACTTTATGTAAGGAGCTAAAAAAATACTACTTCAAGGTAAAAAACTAGCCAACAATAAGTGTTAGATTGATAGATTCCGACGCAGAAAACAGTTTGTTAGAAACATCGCTTATGAAATTTGAAGACTATATGACAAAATAAGGGAAGCAAGAGTTACAAGGATGCCGAAAGTAAACCCAAGGTCCACTTAATATCATTCCATCCAAAATCATCTGAGTAACAATTAAAAACAACAACAAAAATACTTACTTCCGAGCTTGATAAAAAAATACTTTAAAAAGTTAGAGAAAATGTCAAATTCCGTTGAAAACATACAAAATATAGTTATTCGCTTTTAAACTTTCAGATTTACAGTTGAATGTTTTTCCCCGTTGGGGTTTTACAGTAATATTGTGGGGTCTGCATTGTCACCGGACAACTATAAACAGCAAAGAAAACGTTTATTTTTTTCGGGCAATGCCGGGACAAAGGTCTCACTAGTTTATGATAAAATTGTGATGAATCAGTTTCATGTTCAGTTCACTATTGGGTAAATAAAATAAAAGAGAGAAAAAAAAAACTCAACAATGGAATATTAAATTGATGTAAGTATACATTTAAATTTAATAAAATATACACATTTTTATTATATCAATAAATAATAAAAATTAACTGGACTGATAAAATGTTTTGTTTTTTGTTTTTAGCAGATGAATCGAAACAAAAGAAATAGCAACATTATGTTGCTGAATGTAAAGTACTTTTTTCAATACACATTTTTCCATTGATAAATTAAATTTTGATTTTTTTTTCTTGTCACTTTATTTTTTCTAATATGTTTATTTAATTCATTGAGCTAAACATTTAAATAAATAAAAAAATTAAACAAATTTATGAAAAGTATTTAACATTTATTTAAAATTAAATTACAATAAATCTCAGCAGTGTTTATTGTAAGAGTAGAAAAGCTGCCTATCCATTCACTCCTGTTACAATGTAAACTTAAAGTAAATTATTTAACTAAATAATAAAGTAAATAAAATTACAGTCATAAATGAATAAATGAAATGAAATAAATTATGCACTTGTTAATTTTATTTTCAAAAAATGTAGATTATAAACCCGTTTTTATTTATCTAAAAATAAATACATAACACCACGAAGATTAAATCATAGGTTAAAAAAATCTGTCTTTCAACTGATGTTCCAAATGTAATAATATTTAGATGCGGGTGTGTAAAAGTAAGGTTAAAATGGAAAATTTCCACGTTAGAATTTAGTAGAGTGGAATTTTCCATTAGAAGTTTAGTGAAAGCTACGTGTCCTAGCAGTTACGTCACAGACACCAAGTTGCTACGGTGACGTGGAAAATGAGCAGTTCAGATATTTCTCTTTTCACTGAATTGGCAGAGAAAGAGAGAGCGGTCAGATTTTGTGATAGCTGCTATCTTCTCCAATGTGAAAGGGGTTGGGAGTATAATATATATGTATATATATATACTGTCAAGAAAAAAATAAAACCCCAAAAAGATTGTTAAAACTCAAGTGAATTTGTTTCTGAATTTTTTAGATGAGGATTGATAATTTGTATAATTTGGATTATTCTAACTACTGTTCTCATCTTGAGTGTTATTATCATGTTTCAGCCATTGTAACCTCCACAAGGACCCGTGGCGCAGTAGATATAGTACTAAGTAAAATTCAGTTCTTAGTGATAGTCATTTGAAGGTGAAAGGCTCAATCCTCGGTGCAAGCGATACAAAGTATTGCAAATTATTGAAGACTTCTCCCAGTCATGGCTGACGGAACGAGGGCATGCTACCCCCGTGAATTAAATAAAGGGTTCCATTCGAAATTTCGTTCAGATTCCCGAGTTTGACAGAAATATTCCCGAGTTCAAAAAGATACACCTGAAGAAGGCCGGAGGTTACAGCGGCCGAAACATTGTGATAATAACACTCAAGATGAGAACAGTAGTCCGAATAATTCAAGTGAATTTTAACTGTTCTTTTTTTAATAATGTTCACAAGAACTGTTATTGAAAAGAAGAAGTCTACAACGAGAGAAAAGAGGAGAAGAAAATTACACGGCGTCTACTAACAAGACTCAAGCTATTGACGTGCCGAGCTGCTGTCCGAATAATCGGTGGGGATCAAAGCAATGGTCACCATAGAGCAACACAATGACATACTTAAGACATTCAGTTTTGAATAGATAGTTTTAGGTTTGAACAAGACGATTTATGCATAGAAGGACACACATACTTTAGCTCAATTATATAATAGACTAGACCACCCGTGACCCGTTGGGTCAGTTTGTTATATTAGCTATGGAATTCATGTATGTGCGTGACACTTGTGGAGAAAACAAAAAAACTATTTGATGAAATTAAATGTAATTGTTTAAAAAAGAATATAGATAGATTTCTATGCGTCGTTCTGTTTATTATAATTGTTTTTTTTTTAAATTATAGTTACTGAATTATAAGTGGTTGGCCATACTTATAGGTAAATATGCACTGAACAGGTGAGAAAGGAAGGGGGTACAACCGGCTGTCTCGCGTACGTAACGAAAACAGAGGGAGTAGGAGTGGTGAAATCTGTGAGAGGAAAAGTGGGAGGTGGTTTCGTTCATCGCTGCTATTGATATTAATAATGATTGTTGTTGTTTTGTTTGTTTGTTTTTGTTTTTTAAAAGGGTGGAGCTTTTTTGAAACTGCGACAGACTTTACAAAGTCCTGCCGTTGAATGTTTTTAGCCGTGGAGAAAACAAAAAAACTATTTGATGAAATGAAATGTAATTGTTTTATATTTAAAGCGATATAAACATTTCCAGAATGAAAAATTTCATGCGTTCGTTAAAACGTTTAAAAAAAACGAAAATAAAAAAAGAAAAATGATGGAGGTATATTAAACATCTATTATATAAAGGGCATCTTTAATAAAAAGAATCAGTGCAAATGGCGATTTGAGAAAGGAAGGGAGTACAACAGGCTTTCTCGCGTACGTAACGAAAACAGAGGGAGTAGGAGTGGTGAAATCTATGTGAGGAAAAGTGGGAGGTGGTTTCGTTGACCGCCCGCTAATAATGAGTGTGTTGTTTTTTTGTTTGTTTGTTTTTGTTTTTTAAAAGGGAGGAGTTTTTTTGAAACTGCGGCAGACCTTACGAAGTCCTACCGTGAAGAAAACAAAAAAACTATTTGATGAAATTAAATGAAATTGTTTATATTAAAAGCGATATAAAAATTTCCAAAATGAAAAATTTCATGCGTTCGTTAATCATAAGAGATTAACGGAATTAGATTAACAGATTGGAAGACGATGCTATTTACGCATGCGCAACCGGATGTTGAAAACCGGAAAGCTGAAAGCTGATTGCAAACATACAAGACCCATAGACTTTTAGTAGTATATAGATTAGCAGGATCTGTGGAAATTTCACAGTTGTACCCTTCATCTGTTGTATATTACTGCCATGCTTAAAAGAAGTCTGTTATATATTTCGATTCTATGGACGTCCGGTGCAGATCCCACAATATTATTGCACAATCTTTGGACAAAACATATACTACACCTTGATCCTAGTTTGAAGGCGTTTTTGTTCAACAACAAATAAAAAAATTTTTAAATTACTTTTTTGCATCTTCAGCGATTGGGTGATCCTATCTTTTGGAAAAGGTGTGGAGGTTGATTACATACATACGGACATGAAATTGCTTTAGCGTATTATTATAGAGATGAATATTCAATGTTGTTCAGGCACATTCATTCATCCCAAACAAGCTTCCACTTAGACAAGATCACTGGCGAATGAATATCGAACAATGTTGTTCCAACCAGAAGAGTAGGCAACAAGGATTTGGCTTTCTGGCTTTATATTATATATCGGGCCTTTTCAGGTTATATAGTGTAGAAAAACAACACTCATTAGAAAACAATCTCTCTATATATATAAATTTAGGTATGTGTATATATTCATATATTTCTATATACAGGATAATCTTCTAAACTAAACGGAGAATAATGAATATTGGAATTTATATTCTAGGCAACATGGTGAGTAACATGGACACATTGTTTTTTGTAAACTTTAACATTTAGGGGGTGTATGTATATAAAGTAAGGTATGTGTATATGTTGATATATATATATCGTTGTACAGAATAAAAATTAATTCATATGGTATTACTGGACGAATATTTAATATAAATAGATCCTTCCTATCCAAAAGAAAGATTCAGGTTGTCCCGATGGCCATTTATCCAAACAACATGAAATAAATGCAGGTGTATCCCAGGGATCGATCCTTAGATCTTTATTGTTCCTGATTTTCATAAACGACCTCCCTGATGACATTGTGTCTGAGATGGGTATATTTGCTGACGACTCTACTCTCGTCATGTGGGTAAAACGAACACGCAAATATCCGAGACAATGGCTGAATCCTTAGAAAGTGACCTCCACTCTGTAGTGGAATGGGGTCATAAATGGATAGTAACATTTAATGCTGCAAGGACAAAGCTCCTTTCATTCAACAACTACAAGAAACCTCTTCAACCACCAATTGTCATGGCAAATAACATCCTACCTGAGAGTCCAACATTCAAACTCCTTGACCTAACATTCACAGGTAACATGAATTGGAATAAATACATAGAAGATATGGCCAAGTCTGCTGCAAAAAGGTGGGCTCCCTCTACCTGGCTAGAAAACTTCTCACATCTGCTGGTATCCTATATCTCTACAAAGCCACCATCCGCCCATGCATGGAGTATTGTTGTCACATCTGGGCTGGTGCACCATCCACCAGTCTCTCCCTCTTAGACAAGATCCAAAAAAGAGTACCTAATCTAATAGGTCTTTCACTATCCACTAAGCTCCAACACCTGTCCCATCGCCGCAATGTTGCATCCTTGTGCTTCTTTTACAAGTACTTCGATGGAATGTGTTCCGATGAACTTGCTGCTCTGCTGCCCCCTCGACGTAAATACACTCAACCAACCCGATAATCAGCTAAATCCCATCTATTCACTGTGGAGGTCCCCAGATGCCGGAGAGCCTTCTACTCCAAAAGCCTTTGGAACTTCCTCCCTGCTCCCTGTTTCCCCGACTGTACCGACATGCAGAAATTTAAAACTAATTTGAACAAGCATCTCGCTGCACAGCTTCCAATTTAGGATTACCCCTAAAACTTTCATCTTAATTCTCAGTAGCCCCTTATGTCTACAGTAGCAACTTGCCTTGTTTGGGGTGAACTAAGTTAAAAAATCCTAAACTAATGAACCGATCATATTTTGGAAAATATATTCTCCACAACACAGTGAGTAACATTGGCACATTCTTTTTTTTTTGTAAATTATAACATTTAGGGTGTGCATGTATATGAAGTTAGATATGTGTATATGTTTATATACTTCTATGTATAGGATTCGCTCCTAAACTAATTAACTGATCATTATCAATTTTTAGACACAGCTTTTAGGTGTAAGGGTGGATAATATGTTAGTTTAATTTAGTTGTGTGCAAGGGTGGCAAAAAGGGGTTGGAAGCTTAAGGTGTCTTAAATTTTAGACTTTTTCTAGAATCAAAATCATGTAATAGCTTTTAATCAAAATTGGAACAAGGATTCTAGACATAAGGTTTAGTAGCATTATATGTTGATTTTAATCTTAGTAAGGGGACATAAAAGTGGTGCAAAACTGTTTTGTTCTGGGAATTAATTTTACCCGTCCTCGGACGAGTATTCATTTCATTATAAATGATTCTTTAAACACAAAATATTTTACTTCTAGCTGGGTGGGGATGGGGGTGGTAAACCAAAGAACCTCATGACAGAAAGAGAAATAGGATGATTACTTACCTCTTCTTGAACTTCTTCAGATGCATAATAATTTCGAGCTAACAAAGTTTCTTCCCAAATTGGATAAAACGAGTGCTGGGTTTTTTTTGTTGAGTTCTTTTATAAAAAAAAAAGAGGGGAAAAAATAGAAGAAACAGAAATAATTAAACATTTTAACTCAACCAAAGACAAAATTTTCTTTTTTTTCCAGCTCCTTTCCCAACTACTTATTCATGGAGTAAATGCAGATGGCTACAACATTTAAAAAGGAAACGGATTCTTAACACATGTTCATTTAATCAGCGCATTCAAAAATGCTATTTCAAACTGAAGCATGACAGAACAAAGAAAATGCTATTCCAATCTAATGTGTGACAGATCAAACTGAAACGTGACAAACGAAGGTAAGTGCTACTTCAAACTGAAGCGTGACAAAACAAAGTAAGTAAAAGATATTTAACACTTCTGCATAAAAAGGCACCCGTGAAATATAGCGGTTAAAAATAAAATAACAGTAAAACTTTATGAAGTACTTATTTGGTATTGAAAAGTATTGCCATACACCGAAAATTACGGAAAATTATTGAGTATTTTTATTTATGAAATTCAACTATACATTATAGTCCAGAGAAGTCTGCTCTTATCAGATTTTCGTCTTAGTTAATGACTCAAGACTCACTGATTGTCTCCCCTTGGTGTCAACAGCGTAAAATCACTAAATTAATTTTATTTTTTATTAAAATTCTACTTGATCATTTTCTGTAATTTTCGGTGTACGGTAATATTTTTAAGTACCAAGTAAGTACTTCATAAAGTTTTACTGTTATTTAATTTTTTAACTCCCATGTTTCACAGGTGCATTCCTATGCACAAGCACCAGATATTCAAACTGAAATGAGGAAGTGTTGAACAAGATTGAATTCAGCATAAAGAGGTAAAAAAGATGTTCCATAAAAATAATTGTGGTGTTTGTTTTTTTGGCGTATCAACCCTTTTTGGAGTTATTTAATGGTGAAACAAGATAACTATTGTATACGATTCATTAAAAAGAGGTTTCTACTTCAACGATAGCTGAGAGAACCTGACATTTCATAGGAATTATACTCTTACCTATGCAAATTGTTGTACTATCTTTTTTTTATATATATATGACCTCTCTCCCCACCCCCCGGCTTGAACTCTGTCTAATTTTAATGTGATTTAAACCATCGTTAAATGGCACAGAATGATGCTGATTCTTAAAATTGGAGAAAATAAGTGAAACTAGGCCAGTGAGAGTTGAGGATATGCATTGCATAGAGAGAAAAATGATATGAGAATGATATGATGGATGTGTAATGTAAGTCTTAAAGACAGACTTCGTTCTAATGACCTCAGAGGAAGATTAAATCTGGACAGTACAGTGAGATGTGTGCAGAACAGGAGATTTCGATGGTATGGCCACATTGAAAGAATGAATGAGAGTTCTTGAGTCAGTAGGTGTAGAACAGTCAAGGTAGAAGGTCCAGTTCACAGAGGAAAGCCAAGGAAAACATGGGAGGAAGTAATAAAAATGGATAAATAAAGACCTGGCTAGAGATAGGTTAGTTTGGAAGTCAATTACTTAAAGCTGTCAAACACATGCCAACATGTATCGTGAACGTTAAACCGAAGAAGAAAATTTTCTAATTGCTTAACTCAACAAAATTTGTGGCGTAACCTATCGTCACGTGCCAGATATGGTCGGGTGTGTCACTGTCATAACATCTGATAATGTGATCATTATCATTGTACGTGAACTGTCCATAATCAATACTTGTTTGATTTTAGTGCATAGCTATGGTGATATGCCTGGTTAGCTGGAATAAAAAGTTTTCATGAAGTGACAATGCTGTTTAACAATCAATAACTTTTATTAATGTAGTTGATATTTCTTGGTGCGATCCAGAGTGTTTGTATTTTGTAATATGGATAGATATTCATAAAAAATGTTGGATCACAAGAATTCAACAGCCAGAATTAAAAACAAATCTTCCCATTTAGGCAGCAACAGTTCACCAAGTCCAACTCAAAACTCAATTTGTCTGTCCAGCCCAGAATCCAAGACCTCACTACCTTGATGATGGCTTTCTCTAAAGTCTGATAACTTGCATAGACATTATCATTCATGTTTAATTATTTCACCCCAAAACCTTCAGTGTCTCTTAAAATACTAGCTAACATTAAAGGAGAGATGGAAAGGGTGTAACCTCAATATTAGAATGTATTTTTGGCGTTAAAATATATCACAATGGGTGCGTTCAGCTGAAGTGACCAAATATTACAAATTATTAATCCTCATCTAAAAAGTTCCAAAAACAAATAGTTTTTATTTTACTTTAAAATTTTACTTACTATATAATAGCATTACATATGTTGCTATGTTGTCTTTGTAAAAAGAAGTCTCCATTTTTAGGCCTTGTTTAATAAGAAAAAGGGGTTACCTTAGATCGAATATAAAGACAAACTCTTCCTCCACATTTTAAATCAGTTTTATTCATACATCGCTTCACCAACAAACAGCAAGGGACCATAAATGAGTTTAAGTAACAAGAAATATCATAACATGCTGAGTCAGTGTGTGCGCGTACATCTGCCCAATGGGTTGGGTCTTGCATCCACTTGTCTTGCGCATGTCAACTCTTCGTTTCGGCCGAGACGGAAACATTGCACATCTTTTCAGCTTGACGTCAAAAATCCAATTATCTGAAAAGCGGGTGTACAAACAGTTCATGCAAAGTGTTCTGATTAGATAATGTATCAATCACTCGGCGTGGAAGTGTAAACTTGCGCAAAAGAAAATAGTTTGTCACGTATAACTGCTACATGTCTGCATAAAACTATGGCAGCACAAAATGTTTGCTGTATTTAATTGGAAATAATAGTGAATGTTTCATCTTTTTTTTGTTTCTTTTTACTTATATTCATCCCAAACAAGGCACATTGACACTAAGACATAAGGGGCTACTGAGAATTAGGAACCAGATTTATAAAGGGGTCCTTCATGTTGGTACTGCCAGGGAAACAGGGAACAGGGAGGGAATTACAAAGACAAACAGTTGGAGGAAAGAAACTATTAGAGTAGAAAGCTTTCCGGCATATGGTGATCTCTACAGTGAAGGGGTGGGATTTTGCTTATTGACGGGTTGGTCAGGGGTATTTATGTTGAGGGGGTCACAAGTGCAGCAAGTTCGTCGGGGCACATTCCATTGTAGTACTTGTAGGACAAGCACAGGGATGCAACATTGCGGCGATGGGACAGCAGCTGGAGTTTGGTATTATCAATGTTTATGGTGACGCAGGTAATCTCATCAGGCAATAAATAAAAGCACAAATTAAAATAAAAACTATTTGTTTATTATCAAAATGGATCTAGATTTGAAGAATTCATAACAATTGGAGTATCTATTTTGCTAAAGATTTGACTATTTGAAAAAAAAAAAATTTTCTGTTTTCTTTTGTTTTTTTCATGGCGTGCTTGCTAATTGTTAAAGAAGTTCTGATATTTCTAGATATAAAAAGAAAAAGGAATAAAAAATAAATTACCGAAGAGTTTATGTTACTTTCCTCAGCTTCATCGGATCTTTGTAGAAATGAACTTATTTTTTCGTCAGAATCCGTTTCGTTTATGAATTTCTGTGGGCTTTTCTCAGGATCCAGTTCTCCAAATGGAATCGTCAGATAGCTAAAGGGAAAAGAATAGGACAAAAATTGCTGAAAAGATTATTTCATTTGAAATTCTAAAAATTTCAATGTTTACCCTCCTCCTCTCTTACCATATAGTTGCTTGATTGTCTTGTTTTATGACATATCAACTCTTTTTGGATTATTTCATGTGAAAGGCAGTCATTTTGGAAACAGCTTTTATGCTTCAAGTTTATAATATCTTCAAATATTTATAAATCAATTTTTGTGTATATATATATATATATATATATATATATATATATATATATATATATAAACAATAAAAAGTTAGATTCCAATAACCATGTTTTTATTCATTTTTAAAAAGTTCAGATCTTGACAGACCGTTTCATTGTCACTTAGACAACAAAAATATATATCTAGTTATATATCTTGGATTTTCTATGACTACAACTTGTGAGAAGGAGAGTCCAAAAACCGTGTCCAAAACATAATATAAGAAATATTGGCACTTTTTTATAAGTATCGTTTCGTATTCGAATACTAAATTTTGAAAAAACTAAAAACGATATATGCTTTTTTTCTTTAAAATAAACATTTATTTACCTTAAAGTAAAAGTACTTTACTTTAATGTAAATAAATGTTTATTTTAAAGAAAAAAAAGCATATATCGTTTTTGGCTTTCTCAAAATTTTATATATATATATATATATATATATATATATATATATATATATATATTGTAAATAAATATTTTGCTAACGATAGATTCTATTTAACCCATAGATGGGACGCTGACGGGTACTACCACTCTCGGTCAGTAGACAGAGTTTAAATAGTTAATGGGTTATACTTTTTTAAACCTACATGCATCATGCATGTCGATTTGGAATTATAATAAATGCTGCATTGTAAAAGTTGCAAACCAACAAAGAATTATAACACTTAATATTTTTCTTCAAAATAAATTTAAAGATTAAAATAATTGTGAATTTTTCATTATGTCAGTGTTACCTGACTAGATAAGTTGGTCAAAGTAAAAACGAGCCTTGAAGTATATAAATTTTGAAAATAAGTTCAATAATCTAATGTATATAAACTGTGTTTCTCGCTTTATTGCAGATCATAATATTGTTAATAACTTCAATGATATAAATCGCATAAGTTTGAAATTTTGCACACTGAAGGAGTGCTCCTAAGTAGGTAAGATACCAAAATATTTTGCAAATCTATACTATATTTCTAAAGTTATAGACATTTATGCATTTGTTAGCCATTTTCACTGTTTCTCGCTTTATTGCAGGTTTGTAAAAATGCCCCAAAATCGACATTTGACTGCTACTGAAAGGCAAAAGGTGGTAGCTTGTTTTGCAGAAGGACTGACATTTATAGATTTAGCCAAGGAACTGGGAAGGGATAAGAGAACCTTGGTTTCTTTTGTGGAGAAGCCCAACACTGCACCAAGGAAAAATAAGGGTACAAGAAGAAGCATTTCCCCTCGCGATATGCAAAAAATACGCAGACAGATCATTAGGGAACCAAATGGCACTAGCGCCTCCATTTTTGGCAAAGCTGGCGTTGTTCCGATGTCCAGGAAGACCAGATGCAGTGTCTTGAATGAGATCGCCAGGAACGTGAAGCTCATTTCCAGGCCTCCCTTTAACAAAACCCATAAGGGAAAACGCATTGCGTGGGCAGAAAAATACATGAAAACGGACTTCAAACAGGTTCTATTCACAGATAAAGCTAGAGCCACACTTGATGGTCCGGATGGATGGGCTAAAGTTTGGAGTCCTACCGGAGCTGCTATCTCACATCGTGTTCGTCGCCAACAAGGTATCGAGGGAGTTATGTTTTGGGCGGGGTATTATAGGTGATAAATTAATTGGACCTTTCCGAGTGCCAGAAGGTGTGAAACTCACAAGCCAAACATACATATCGTTCTTAGATGAGCATTTGTCATCTTGGCTGGACAACCTGCCTTTACTTTGTCTACATCAACTGATTTTTATGCACGACAATGCTCCATCTCATGCAGCAAAGGCTACAACTACCTTCCTCGCATCTCTGGGCATCAAGGGAGAGAGTCTCATGACTTCACCGCCTTGTTCTCCTGACTTAAACCCGATTGAGCAGCTCTTGTCAATTTTAAAGAGGAAGGTTTATGAAGGAGGACAACAATTTACATCAAAAGATGCCCTCTGGAATAAAATTGTTGATGTTGCTAGTAGCATAACACCTTCCCAAATCAACAGATTGACTTCATCTGTTGATGGGAGACTGCAGAGGGTAATTTCAAGAAATGGGAGATTTGTTAATAAATAATTCAATTTTGCGGTGCATCTCTGGCGATTTCTTCCTTATATTTCATTCATATTGTTACTTATGATTTGAATGATTAAAATAATTAATCCTGCTAAGTCAAAATTCTTTTTATCACCTATGGACTGTATTTTAACAAACCTGCAATAAAGCGAGAAACAGTAAAAATGGCTAACAAATACATAAATATCTATAACTTTAGAAATATCGTATAGATTTGCAAAATATTTTGGTATCTTACCTACATAAGAGCACACTTTCAGTGTGCAAAATTTCAAACTTGTGCGATTTATATTATTGAAGTTATTAACAATATTATGATCTGCAATAAAGCGAGAAACACAGTTTATATATATATATATATATATATATATATATATAAATATATATATATATATATATATATGTGTCTGTGTGTGTGTTTCCTATAAAAAGAAAGGTTAGATAATCTACATAAAAACTAAAAGTGTATTCTTATGTAAAATTTGCAGATGAAGGCAATGGAAGTTATCCAAAATCTCTAAATGCTCTCCTAAGGGAGCTATAGGGACGAACTTCCTTTAAAACTTCAAATATATGCTATTTTGACGAAATTTATAGCATATATAAAAATAATTCTCCGGGAAAGACAATGGAAGTGGTCACGAATCTCTATGTTCCTCTCTAAGTGCCAAAGCTCTATGTCCACCCCCTCCTAAGTGAGCTATAGGGTCAG
Organism: Sepiola atlantica; assembly: GCA_963556195.1. NCBI lineage: Eukaryota > Metazoa > Mollusca > Cephalopoda > Sepiida > Sepiolidae > Sepiola > Sepiola atlantica. Next base: position 132,080,190 of record OY744522.1, read on the forward strand.
AACCCCTGAAAACTTCAAATATGTATATCCGATTTAAATGATATTTAAACCATATGTATAAGACACTAATTCAGAATTTACGAAAATTTCCGTTTCTTCTGACTATATTAAGGGGCGAAACGGTGGGGGGGGGGGGGAATAAAATAAAAGAAAGTAAAAAAAAGATATAGTAGCATTCCTCATTCAATCCCGAGCAACACCGGGTCTTTCTCCTAGTAGTTTAATAAATTGCAATATCCATATTGTGTTCGATAAATTGAATAAACATTAAAAAAAAAACAATTAAGTATTGCAAAATATTTAATCTAAAATACAAATAATTACTTATGACTTTGGTCAAGGAATTATCTCCCTTTAACCCTTTGTTTACCTGTTATTTATCGTAAACTTCAAAATATAAAAAATGTAGTTTGTATTTTATAATATTAGTAACTATTATATAAAAAAATTAGCAACACACCTTAGAAGAACCCTGGAGTACCAAAATGAAATACAGATCGTTGGGATGGCTTGAATACCTACATCTATTCAGAGAAACACCAGTCAGAGAGCATTGAAGGAATTCTTAAGACCATGCAAGAAACCACCAGTAAGACCCAAGAAACTTGGTTGGCAGACTCTGACAAGCAATGATGCAAACATGAATTACAAAAACAGTGAATCAAGACTTGAAAAGACTTTGTAATAACAAGTGGATGAGGCAGGAAAGTGAGAAATATGAAGTTGTAATGCAGAACATACATGTAAAGAATTTTTTTTTATATTAAAATAGACTTAATTATTTACCCCAAGTAATATTTACAGCAAATGGTAGTCCTCTATATACTTGTTTTTTAATTTTTTTATGGAAGTCGCTCCAAACAAGGCATGAAGCCACTTGATTTAAGGAGCTAATCATAATAATAATAAAAGAGAGGAAGGTATGTAGCAGTCAGTAACATTGACATTTATTTTCTCTCGCGGAGAGCAGCCCTTATGAGGTGGTTGGATCACATGATAGCCAATCAGCCTAGAGGCCGCATTAATTTCAACTGACCCTTGAAGGACTGCTTCAGCCCCTTTGGGAATCGTAGACAGCAGTCAAAGAGTTCCCTGGCACCAGCCAAGAAAGACGTCTGTCCCCCCCCTCTCTCTCCTGCCCACTAGACAGACGAGCGAAGCTATCTTAACTGAAGACATATTCTTCTAAGAAGACTTTCGGCAGCCGAACTTTCTTACTTCATTCCTTTCTTCACTTTGATCCTGTCGACACTTTCACTAACCTACACCCAACGGTGTAGGTAACTTAAATAAATATTTATCGTTGTTGTTCATAAAAAGGTTTTGTCTTCCCTTCGTTTCACGATCGTTTTAGTTGTTATAAAAAATATTATAGGAGTTGGTCTTAACATTCTATGCTAAGACTAGCTCTTATAAGTAGAATCACTTCAAGACAAACCAAGCCTGAAAGAAACCCCACCACTAGCGTTCAATCTCCTGGACTCCAAACTAGGGATCAAATGGAGCGATAGAATTACCAACCAAGAAGTCATCAGAGACCACACTAACCAACGGGTGGCCTCGTCAATAATCTGCAAATGATGTCTAGGCTGGCTCGAACATGCCCTAAGATTGACTCCAGAGAGATTTGCAAACCAAGTGCTTCAGTGGAACCCTGATGGAAAAAGAAGAGGAAGACCAAAAAATGAACTGGAAGCAAACAATCGAGAGAGATTTGATCGCAATGAGAAGAAGCTGGAGGGACGCTGTGTATCTGGCTTCAGACCAAAAACGATGGTTTACGTTGACTGCCTCATGCATCGCAGGATGTGAAAGTTTCTGAGTCTTCACCTGAATGTAAGGTAGAAGCAGCAGAAGCAACATACCGTTTTCTTATGCTGTTCAATAGTAATGGGAGATTGAAAACAAATTTTTTAATCCTTGTTTACTATACAGGAAATAAAGCATCTCATTTGTGATCAGAGACTTTTCTTAGAATAAATAGTAGGAATTTCTAGAAATGGTTGACCCTAAATTTGCTGCTTGGAAAATAAGGTCTATAAATCAGGTAAGATGGTTAACTTTGGCCATCAGGCTAATGGGCATATGCATATAGGGTGCTCACCTATAAGAAATGTCTGCCAAACTTTATAGCCTTAGACGGTTTGAAATAGAAAGGTATAAATGTTCCATAACTAGCAACTGTATATTTTCTATATGATCAAAAGGATTATGTGAAATCCAACGTATTACATTTTTTAAAATCTACAACATAATTTGACAGTCTTTGGAAAGGATAGAAAAAACGTCATATCTGAGCCAATATGACATATTCTCAAAATTAAAAGTGCATTTTTTAGAGGATTTTTGCAAAATACAGATCACTGAAAGAAGTCGCCCTGAACTTCAACCACGACCTCCCAGTGAGATCTGAACTTGGTAGAAATAATATTGTCTTCATGGCGTCCTTCGAGAGACGCCTGAACACCAATTTGATCCTGGTAATCAGCTCGTCTTTGGTGTTGAGGTGATACAGTTGGTGTCTTTCTCAACTGTGCCCCACACATAATAGTCCATGATGTTGCAATCATGTGAGTTGGGGGGAGGGGGGGTGGGCAGATGTTTGGATTGGTGAAGTCGTGGAAATTATCAGACAGCAACATTTGTGTTTTGCCAGAGGTGTGACATAGAGCTGAGTACTACTACCACACGTATGGCTTTCCCGCAGCCAATACTTAACGACAGTGGACAACAACTCAATATAACCATCTTAATTGAGTCCTGAGCTCCTTTTTTGTTGAGGTGTGATATTTATCTACCCTATTTCAAAAATAGATGGACTCTTCCAGACACTATGAATAGAGTTACAACAAAGTGTCATGGCAGTCATAGCCTTTTTTGTTGAGGTGTGATATTTATCTACCCTATTTCAAAAATAGATGGACTCTTCCAGACACTATGAATAGAGTTACAACAAAGTGTCATGGCAGTCATAGCCACGGTATCGGACGCAGACTTTCTGTAACATACTTCTGTAAATACACTCTTGTAAATATACCACCGTGTTGTCTTAATTCTTATCGGCCCTTCAAGGTCACAACACTTTTCGAAAATGTCTTCATTGGAGACACACTTAAAGACCATCCCATTTTTAGAGAACTTGGTCTTCATGATGCACAAGACTTTGTGTTGACTGTAGGCAATCAACCTGTTGTTCTGCGCATTGTGCATGTGGTCCTCAGAAGAACCAGAGTATCTCTGGCTTCACTGGGTGTTTGACCACGTTGAGGAGTTTTTTTTTGCTTTCTTAAGGCAGTTCTCTTTGGCCTTTGCAGTAAGTAGTTGCCCCTGGTGACTCTTGTATGAGGAGTAACGAAGATCATCAATCAGTGCTTTTTTCATAGTCGCCACTCCGACGCCCATCTTTCACGCCAAGGTTCGTATTGCCTTGCCTGGATCGTGCTGCACCTTTTCAACAAATCTTTTTGTGCAGACACAGTCAAAACGCCGGCTATGATCCTTCCTGCCGTATCCTACTTCCACATCTCTGGTGCATTTTTTCATTACCTTCAAGCTATTCAAGAAACACTGAGCTGCAGCTAAGATTATCAATTTTTGAATTCTGTGCAAATCATTGTGATACAGATCACTCTTTTTCAATATTCCGGTACTTTCCAGTCGTCCATAGTTTCAAGCTCTCAAACCCAACAATAATATAAAAAACAGCTATCTGTTGCACTTTACCACTATCAAATACTTTAAATGGTTCTGAAAGGATAAATATAAAAAAATTATCATATACTGAAATGGCTAAAGTTTCTACCCAAATTCTAAACCAAATGTTGAAAAAATTAGTATTTTCAGTGCATTTTTTCAGACTTCCTCAAACAATGAAAGAAACTAGGAAATGACCGGGACCATTTGTTCTACTCAGCGTTGTCGGAACAATAAATGTAAGATTACAGCATTACATTTTGGTAATTAATATACATTAAGCGATATAGTTTTGCTTATAAGTATTTATTATACCAACACAATTTTTCCTGCTAAAATTTAATATGTTTTTTAAAGTGAGAAATCGACCTACCTTAAATTGCACATAAAATTTCATAGCAATAGAGATGTTATGTTTTCACTTACCGATGTGTGTATATACCATTATACACCCGTCGGGAACCCAGGTTCTATTCATCAGCTAATAACCCTACTCAGACGCCAATGTTTATAAAAAGGTGTATTACAAATAGAAGAGCAGTCACATAAAACATCAGAGAGAAACGTTACTTTTGTATGTGTGAGGGAGAGAGAAAGACAGACAGATAGACAGACTAATAGATAGATGGATATCTTGTATGAGAGAGAGAGAGAGACAGATAGATAGACAGATAGCTTGTATGAGAGAGAGAAAGAGAAAGACAGACATAGATAGACGAATAGCTTGTATAAGAGAGAGAAAGAGACAGATAGATAGACAGATAGCTTGTATGAGAGATAGATAGACAGATAGATAGACGTATAGCTTGTATGAGAGAGAGAGAGAAAGATAGACAGACAGATAGATGTATAGCTTGTATGAGAGATAGAGAGAGAAAGACAGATAGATAGATGGATAGTTTGTATGAGAAAGAGAGACAGATAGATAGATAGACAGATAGCTTGTATGAGAGAGAGAAAGACAGATAGACATATAGCTTGCATAAGAGAGAGAGAGAGAAAGACAGATAGAGAGACAGATAGCTTGTATGAGAGATAGAGAGAGAAAGACAGACAGATAGCTTGTATGAGAGAGATAGAGAGAGAGAAAGACAAACAGATAGATAGTCGGATAGCTTGCATGAAAGAGAGAGAAAGACAAACAGATAGCTTGTATGAGAGAGAGAGAAAAACAGACAGATAGATAGATAGATAGCTTGTATGAGAGAGAGTGAAAGACAAACAGACGGATAGCTCGTCCCGCTACACTTAATTACATTACGGATGCCACCCCAGACATGTATTTTTTGCTTGAAGTCTCACAAGCCAAGAGACAGAAAATCTTTGTCTGGAAGTCACATGGTTTTGGTGACTCCCATTCTGGGGTCACCTCTGCCCCTTAAGGTGTCACTTAAACTTTCCATTCAAACAACAGCCCTTAGTATATAACACAGATTTAAAAAATAAACATAGCTTTTTATGTGATTTGTTTTGTGTTCTCACCCATTGTCATTCATTTCTTCGTAATCCAGCACACTTGTTGCTTGCTCCAGATTTTCATCGCGTTTCGGCTGCGGTGATCCAAACATTCGACTTATAGCTGCAGAGTTTAACAGAGCCCCCATCAAAGGTGCATCTTCAATGCATCTGACAATGGACGGTACAGAGACGTCGGGCACTGCCACAAAAGCAGCCGACGGGAGCAAGGCTGCAGAAATGTGTAACTAGAAGAAAAAAGGAAAGGAAATTATATCATTTCTGAGCATAAGGCTCGCAAAAACAATGATAATTCTTAAAATCGAGTTTTGTCGTACTTAGAACAGTGCCTTCCTCCCAACACCCAACTTTTGTAATTTTTTTTCTTTTTTTTTTCTTTTTTAGTAAGGAATTGATATCGATTAAACGGCAAACTTTCAGATTATCATGAAAAAAATTTTTAACTGTACTTTTTCAAAGTTTTCGATGTGCGTATGTGTGTGGGGTGTCATTACGTTTATTCAAGCTTATAGTAAAATGATCCCTTAATGAAACCGGTCCTAACCTTTAGAAGTTCAGAGTTCAAAAATTTATTTCATTTATGCATCATTTCTAACAACACCCATAAGTTAAATAGAATATATACTTTCAAAGACTATTGATTTACAAAATATACGTCCCCAAATAATATAATCGGCAAAAAACATACGTAAGTTTAAGCATAAAATAACCGAATCACCGAGATTGGCATGAAAAAGAAAATTAACACGTATAAAGCAATACTTTTATTACTGCCTGAACTCATTTTAATTCAGGTCTTAAATAAATAAGGTATAATTTTCCATTCTCTCTCGGATTGTAAATATTCACATCATCGTACATTCAATGTTAAAAAACAGCGCACAAATAGAATAAAATAAAAGATGCAATGAAAAAAAAACATGAGTAATTAGAAACTTAATTTGTTATTGTTAACATAGTTAAATTTGGGGAATTATTTTGATTTGTGCTCCATTCTCAACATAAAGAAATCGAGTCTATGATATTTAAATTTTTACACTGTTGTAGACTACAATGTTTGACTTATTGCAGAGGAATGAATATACATAAAATGGTTTTATATAAAATACCAATCACTGTAACAGAAAAATGCTTTTGTGACAACAGCACAACCAACATAGGAAAATGTATATTTCACAGACTCAGCCACTCAATGGTAAAAACGGCACATAAATAAAACGATATCATTCAAATTTATTTAAAGTAGCAAAACATTTTATGTCCTTATCCCCGTTTAGCTTTCATTAATTATCTTATTTTAGAGAAAATAAGAATTATACTTGAAGATAAGTGCTGAAAGCTGAATTAAAGCGACAGCTTTTGAAGAAAAGGAACAACAACCGTGTATATAAATTGAACAATTTTACTTAGGCAAGTAATGAAGAATGAAATACAAAAAAGTAAAAGCTAAATATACAGAATGAGGGTCTGCAAGCACGTGCATTCATGGAACTTATCTTATGCAAAGACAGTTCTGTTAACATGTGTACACTTCCGCCCCAACAGTTGCTGGCTCTTTTTATCATAGGAGGATTGGTTTTGCTTGTGACAGTCGTCTGGGGCTTCTATTGTAATGCAATCAACTATTAACTGTTGTTGACTCTAGTAGTGAAAATAAAAAAAGTGTCGGGAGTGTTTGAGTTTATATAGGTTGACTCACATGACCTGTAAGGGATCAGTGATTGCGTATTACTTTTTGGCCAATCCATGAACAAGGAAAGATAACCACACTGATCAATCTATGAGTGTCTTAAAAGTTCCAATACGAATTAAGATTGTTACATTTGAAACAGTACAATTTGCTTCCCTGGTTTTTTACAAAATAACATTGGTTTGAACATGAGGGAAGCAATTTGGCATCATCTTTTATAACGAATTGACCTACCTTCTCTTAACCACACTCGCATAGTCCTCTCAAGTTCAATGTCAACAAATACTTGTCAAGCCGTCCTCTTAAGTAATCAAATTCTGCCAATTCCTCACATCGTTTCCAATCCTCTAATAGTATTGTTCATCATCCAACTGACAATCTCATTAACCCTTATCTTCGAATGGCTTTGGTAATTCATAAGTAAAACAAAAATATATGAAACAGGTAAATTTTTCCTGATTTGGGGAGAAGGACTGTGCAGAAAAATGGGGGAGGGATCTGCTAAAAATCTCTATGATTAATAACGTGAAAAAATTATAGCTAAAATTATTGGCTGAAACTTTAGAATAGAGGTTGCATTGTTCTTTTTCGTTTTTAGATTTTCAAAAATTCATTTATCAAAATGATTTGCTTTCATGCCCGAAGAGCGGTACACTTACTTCATCATAGCCAGTCTAACTGAAATCCCAATTTCTATGTAAAAAAAAAGACAGAGGAGACGACATTCTACTTTCTAAAGAAGACATTACAGTTACAACGGCTAAAAAGTAAGTGAGCCCCTCGTGCATGAAAATATTGTTTTTTTGCCTGATATAATCATGCTCTAAATTTGGGAATCAACATTGAACAATGATCTGTAGATTTTTCATTTTTGAAAACTAAATTAAAAAATAAAATAAATAAAATCACCAAAAACGATTCAGAAGCTCTTAACAATCTCAATAAAAAATGTGGTAATTTCTCCCTTTGAAAAATGTCCCCATTGAGTGAGCTGGTCACACACTGACCAATCAGCCTGCAGGGTGCATGGATTCCTTCTGTCGGCTGAAGAACTACTTCAGCCCCTTAGAAAATCCCAGGCGGTCTCCAGAGAGACCCCGGCAAGCAACGAGGAAACAATTATTTCACTCTCCTTCCATTGGACGCTCACAACAAATACCTACTTCGCCTAAAGATAGTTGCTGACAGACCTTAGGCAGCTCTAAGAACTCTTAATTTCCTCTTCCTCTCTCGGACACTGTCCAAGTTTCTTTCTACCTATACCAAACAGTATAGGTAACCTTTGTGAATAAACCCTTTTTGTCGTTGTTATAAAGAGGTTTTGTTAATTGATTTCGTTTCTAAAACCTAAGAGAGTGACAACGTCCCCCTTCTTTACATGGTCACTTATTATTATTTACAATGAAATTAGTTTCGGTATTTCTCCCAAACAGCTTATTTTTAAATACCATGCTTTAGTAAAGAAAAAGATGAGCTGTATAAGGGCAAAACACATGTTCATGGGTAATTATATATATATATATATATATATATATATATATATATATATATATATATATATATATATATAAAGGGTACTTGTAAAGAAATGAGTATCTAGAAGATTTCAGCATTTACTCAGTCTGTCCCGGAAATGATCGAAGCCGTTTACGATTTGAAAGCCGTGAAAAAAAAGGCAGACGTCACTAAGCAGGTGAAGGGTTAGGGTTAAAAAATATTTAATCCCTCAAACAAAAAAACAAAAATAAATAAATAAATAAAATTGAAAAACATTCCTAAAAAAAACAGAACGTAGCTTTCGTATCGTAAACTATTTCGGCCATTTCCGGGAATGACTGGGTAAATACTAAAATTCTCTATATATATCTATTCCTAACAAGTACGAATGTATATATATATATATATGTGTGTGTGTGTGTGTGATAATATAAAAAACAATCCTTTTATATAGTTCATATCGATTCTTATGAGAATCAATTTCAAAAGCAATTTATATATATATATATATATATATATATATATATATATATATATATATATATATATGCTCCCTTCATATGCACGTTTGAACTTGAGTTGAGCACAGGTTCTGAAGATGGGAAGAGTTCCCGAAATATTATATCATACAGAGTTTCCACCAGACCATTTTGATACAGGTATTACATAACATTGTAAAATTGTGTAGATAGACAGATATATCTGTGTTTGTAAATAAAAAAAATATATATATATATGTGTATGTATACATTGTATTAAAGGTGAAACTATTTAACTTGTTCCACCATTATATGTCTTATTTGCTCCAACTTGTGTCTATCTGCATTGTATTGCCTTCTAAGTATCACATTTCTGTATACAAGTAAACAATGCTTCATGTAAACTACATAAACCTCGCATATATATATATATATATATATATATATATATATATATATATATATATATATATATATATGAAGCAATCCAACAAAAGATATAAGCGTCAACTAATATCTTATAATTAGTGAAACATCCGGATAAAAAAACTGAAGCTCAATATACTGGATAGAGCATTAATATTATAATATAAAATGAAGTAATAAAATAAGGTGTCAATCAAATTTTATTAGAATTCAAAGTTCATGCAAAGCATCCTTAAGTCCTTAGCTCATGAGTTTTCAAAGATAATTCTTCTCTTCAGAGGACCATTACCGCAGTTATACTACTACAGGCAATAAAATTACGCTTTGAAAATATATAAAATTATATACACAAATATATAAAAATACATAACATCAAACATATCAATCCAAAAACATACTTTTGTTGAATCCATACAGTCCATCCAGGTCATACAAGTTGAGAAGCATAATCAGGAAGGACATTACTCCAAGATACAAACAGCAGTCCAAATATGTGAAATTGAAGGGGCCGGCAAGGTTATCCAGTCGCGAAATGTGTCCATATTCAATGTTAATGATAAATAAATCAATCAAAATAATACAAAAAGTCCAATCAAAGTTCCGAGATCCCAACATGTGCAACTCCAATCAAATCCAAATTCGTTGTTTAATTAGAAAACCAGCTAAATCCGAATTGAGCAAAACAAGACGGACTCCCATCACATCTAGCCAGAAGAGCGAAAAATATATAAGTGATCTTCTCACCAGACATGACAAATCCCTAACGAACAGAAGGCGATATTAAATTGTCTACATCTCAGAATGACTTCAACGGGTTATAATATATATATATATATATATATATATATATATTAATATAAATATTTTATTTATGTTAACATTTTTGGCTATATATTTGCATACATGTTTCAGCTACGACCTTATTCAAAGTCAAGCTTCATCAAGCCACTGTCAGAGAAGACAAAACTAAACTTTGAATAAGGTCGTAGCTGAAACATGTATGCACATATGTAGTCAAAAATGTTTGTATAAATAATATATTTATACTAAAATATAGTTCTACTTGTTATTGAGCATTATCTTATAAACATCGTAGCTTCATGGGACTAACCCCTATGAACTAACAACACCACATATATAAGTATTCCTTTATTAGCTGTGTTTGCACTTTTATAAAAGTAACGTTCTTTTGTATATCCTTTATGATTTTGTTGCTGGACATGTTCAGTCTACTGCCGGGTAAAGAGTGGGAGGAAGTTATTCTCAGAGGCTGAGCAGGCTGAGCAGACTGAATTTGTCCTGTTGCTTTCTGGTTGACCCTTATTTTAATAAATAAGGCACACCCATGCCGAGTATGATTCTCCTGACATGTTACTCATCTTCAATATCAGTTGTTTGTTCCTTTACTCCCTTGACTTCATTTGACATTCGGATCGGCCTAGTCTGACATAATACGATTAAATATTTTACACAAGAAGCAAAGCTGGATAGAGTGGGGGTATGTATGCGTTGCTAGGGAGCGAGAGAGAGACAACAGTTTTTATTTCAATTGAAAACGCGAAGACAGCAACTCAACATAAGCTCAAAACAAGTTGCTTTCAAATAGGACGACTTATTCCAGTCTACTGCAACAGAAAAAAAATACGACAAACTGCTAACAGTGTGTAAATAAATTAAAAACAATAAACAATCACTTGCCTTGCGCGAATGACTTTTCTTTCGCTCGGCCATGTTGGTCGTCTATAAACAACTTGCTGGTCACATGACTAAGTTAAACAGGGGCGATAACTCTCACACTTTAATAATCTCCCTTTGCAAGTAAATTCCAAGAAGTTTGAGGATAACAAAATGTTGGAGCTTCTTGAGATAACAATCCTTGGTAACTACAGTAAATCCATTATTATACTAAAGTTAAGTGAATCAACGTTTGTTTCTCTAAAGCTTTTTCCTATATATTTTAATCAAACGAAATATTCTATAACTTTTAGATTGAATTATGTTTGAAAGAAATTCCATTTTAATTGTTTTAATAACACCAAGTCACCCATGTCTTACTAAGTTTCTGTCTATCATTCTCACCCTCTCTCATTGCTGTTTGATATCCTGACCCTTCTCTTATTTTATATGGTGTCTATTACTCTTGCTTCCTTCACTCTCTCTTTCTGCTTATTAACAGTCAAAGGTAATAAAACTAACTATAACACTCACATTGGAATAGTGCATTATAAACAAAAAGGAAATATCACCATAAGTAGTAATACTATTTAACTTGTAGCGAGAGAGAGAGAGAGAGAGAGAGAGAGAGAGAGAGAGAGAGAGAGAGAGACTAACTTTGGATTTTGCCTTTTTATTTAAAATATTTTAACTGTTTTATTCAAATGAACTTTTTTTTATTCAGACAATCTAACCCGATTATTGCAAGATGAATTAACAACTCAAAGATTTTAGTGAAGAGCGGAAGAAGACTGATAGAGCTATAATTTTGTGGGTCAGTTCTTTCACCAGAATTCATTGAACACTGATACCAGAGAGGCAATTTTCCATCTGTCAGGGGAGCAAGATTCGGCAAAGCATTTGTTGTAGAGTTTGGAGAGTACAGGAGCCAGCTCAGCAGAGCATTTTTTTTTTATTAATATAGTAGGGATAGGATCTGGCCCACATGCTTTGGAGGTGTCAAGGTTTTTTATGATATCCTGGACATGAGATGGGGTGATGATCAGATCATCAAGTGTAGCTTCTATCTGCAGTGGGAAATTTGTGAGGGAGTTGCTTGTGAAGTTTAAGGTGGAGTTTAAGGTGAACCGCTGGGCCAGCAGTTCAGCCTTCTCAGTTGCTGTGCAAATGACATGATGGTGGTTGAATAGTGGAGGAATTATTGATTGTTCATTGTTTACCACACTATTATAGATTTTCCAGAAATCACGAGTTCCTAATTTCTGCGGCTATTACATTCTTACAATGATTTCTTGATGTTATAAATTTTTGTCTATTTGTATCTGACTTATGGCGGTTGAATTAGTGGAATGCTTGCTGCCTATGCGTAATAGCAGCTGCACAGGTTGACGAGAACCATCGTGGAGAGTGGTGCTTGCTATACAATTTCCGTATGCTTCTATTAATGCTGTGACCCATTCAGTTACCTCATTTGTGTACTTTTTAAAAGGGAGAGAAGTTTTACTTCATGGAGCGTCTCTGATGTGATCTCTGATGGATTCCCAATCAGCCCGTTTGTAGTATATTATCATTTTGAGCAACGACTCTTCAGCTTGGGGTCGAAAGTTTAAGGTGATATCTACTATTATCACAAAGTGACCAGTGTTCCCGAGTGGGCTATGGGAATCTGTCACACAAGCCTCGGGAAGTGTAGTCAGGAATAGATCGAAAAGTGAGGCTTGCTGATCCTCATGATTTAGGAGGCGGGGCGGGACAGTGTCAGTCTGTGAAAGGGAATGCGCACTAGAGAAACTATGCATGCTTTTACCAGCTGCGTCTGTATAGCTTGAGAAACCAAGCCAATTACTGTTGTGGACATTAAACTCCCCAAAGACATGTATTTGGGCGCTGGATCTGATTAAAGTGCTGCATCTATACTATCAGAGATTAAGTCGAGCCGGGTACAGTCCTGGGTCGAAGGAGAACGGCAGAGGAAATGTAAGTAACTAACACTGTGTTGTAAGGTTAATCTAAAGCACATGTAGATCTGATCATCTGATTGTAGACTATTTTCTCTAGACAAGAGGACGGTGTTACCGATATAGACTTCAAGTCCGTGCATATGTTTTTCTGACTCCTTATGTCAAAGCGATTAGAGGAGATCGAGGAGTTAAGATTTGTTTCACTTAGTGCTAGGATACCCGAGGAGTATAATAGGAGAAATGATTCTACATCATCAAGCTTATTTCTAAGCCTTTGGATATTTGTGAACGCGAGCCTCAAAAGAGAAGGCGAATTGCTTATTTTTAGGTGGGCGTCTGGTTTGAATTTATTTTGTTTTATTTGATATGTCATTTTTATTTTAGGGTAGAGTGGGTTGAGCAAAGTAGGTGTTTGTTTGATGCCAGCAAGCTCACATAAGTAGACTATTAGCTGAGTCTTCATCTATGGGGTTGTGGCCCCGAGAAAGCTCACTGGATATAAGTGCAGGGTTCCTTTTCATGTGCAACATGGCACTACAATTATTGGGATACAATACAATTGTTGATAGAGCAGCCGCTCTTAGTGCTACCTAAGAGTTAGGGCTCCTATACTACCAATCAGAAACAGCGACCAGACAAGCTGTCAAAACAAGAGCAGCCCAGACTAGTTATGTGAAACGAAATGGCAAGAAATTGCCCCCAAGTTGCCCAGATAGAGACGGCGTTCATTGTCCTAATCAAGAAACAAGGCTAAGCACTGGGTGCCTTTGAAGTGTCCCCGTGAAGGTACCTCTGCACCAGGTTAATAGACAAAGAAGGAATGCAAAACCGGACGATAGGCAGAGCCTATCTACTCCTTAAGCAATTTTAGGTTTGCTAACCAGATATTTTGTTTGAGACCAGGACTAAGAAGGTGTCCCCCATTGGTTAAGTGTCAAGATGTTTGAAGTCAGTACACAGGTTTTACATCAGAGTTTTCCTTTTTCTAGATGGTTGATCTGACTGTGCTTCATCATCGAAAGGGGTAATCCCATGCCTGGAACAAAATTAAGGCGATATGTCTGAAGTAATATTTATTTACCACAATCCTGAAACGGTTCACTCACAGTTTGATAGTGTGCATAAACATGCGTACATATGTCCAAGAAAATTTGAAAAGAATGTGTGAAGAAGTTGAGAAAATGTGTTTCGCATACCTTGGATTTTATACGTGTTACAGACACATGTTTTGGGGTGAGGAAGAGACAATAAGAGAATCTCTTTGTGTTTCCGCTTTTATACTCCCAATTTCAGCAGTAATTGGTATGCCGAATAGAGAGACAATTAGGTCTGAGCGCCTTCTGGTGTATGTCTGTCTCAATGAGTGTGTGGAAAGGGTAGGTAATACTACACTGGAAACAGAAACTGTGAGAGCCAACATACAACAATAAAAAATATGTAAATGCTTAAATGCCAATTTTATTTAATCCCCCAAAATTAATGCACAGCTTGTATTGTAGTGATTATGCTTGCCACATGCAGAGGCAGAGATGACCAGATGACCAGATGACGACGGATCCTGATGTTGACTACTCCAGGATTTTCACCAGAGCCCTGTTAGCTAGGTAGCTCTGACACTACAATGTTGCCACCCGCTCTACAATGGTGAGGAAGGGTTGAAGTTCAGAGGTGGGGTGGGGGACTGATTTAATTTGGTTGAAGCATATCTTTTGGCTAACTGCTGCTGCTGACATTCTATTGAGCTGTATCCGCAGGGTCAAACAGGCCAACCCTTTCTCTCCAAAGAACATGTTTTCCGACAACTCAACTGGGACAAGCTCGTTTCTTAATGTGGGAAAAAAATTCAGCTCCCCAAAAAGGAACACTCTGAATTCGAGCAAAATAAAAATTGCCTCAGTCTAGAACGATTTCTCCTTCGCTAACCGAGGGCAGAAAAGATGAAGTACAGTATCAGAACAGATACTACACTTGTTTGTTAGCTTGTTTCTCATCATGCACAATGTATGATTTCACAAAAGAATGAACCTATAAATGATGATGTCACTAAAGGAAGACATCATCCATTAAAAAAGAGATGGGGATAACCATGCACAATGGATGATGTCACAAAATGATGATGATGTCATCCATCAAATCAGAGAGAAAGGGTGGAAGAGATCCTTTAGGACGTTTTGTTTCGATGACCTGTGACCCTTTGGTCACTAGACGAACCATTTAAATCTCTAGGAGTAAAGTATTACACTAAAACTCTGGTAATCTTAACTGCTTTCTTATTTGCACATTGAATATTTTAGATGGTGAAAGGCAAAGTGAATGAGACATGAAGTGGTTGAAATAGGAGAATAGAGGCAAGGGAGAAGTGGTGGGAGGAGGGAGTATTAGTATCAGCAGCGTAAGGGGACAGTAAGAGGATAACACAAATAAATAAATAAATAAATAAAGAAGAAAAGGAAAACTTGATAATTACAGAACATTATAGAAATGTTATACTCTAAGATGTACTGCGCTTAAATTTTAAATATCATAATTAAGCTTGCAGACTGAATGGATTCCATTGACTCTACAAGTTTAATTATAATATTTAAAATTTAACACGACAGACCACTGTACTGATAGATCTTCTTACAAAAATTATCTCCCCTGAATTATACTGAGCAATGAGAGAATGCACTTTCCTATTTCCGGGAATGAAAAATATATAATTCCACCAGATGCGGAGAATTAGAAATCAGATATATTTCTCTTTCTGTCTTGGACACCCAAGTGGTCGGCTGCCATCTTGGCATGCCTTTCACAAAACTTGATGCCATTGTTGTCAATCACTCGCTGGTTGCAGTCAGATGAGACTCTCAGGACGACTAGACTCAAATGTGAGTAATATAGGGTTAAGGGCTGGGAGCAGGAGTACACAGGTGTCTTCAGTCATATCCGGCAACAATGTAGGGTCTAGCATACTATTAAAGTTAAGTGACAAATATGATTTGTCAGATGTATTTAGCCATTAGGGATAATTTATATATTATAACCTTTTGTACTTATAACGACTATCACGCTAGTCAGGTTGAGCTGGCTTTCTCCCAAGCAAGTACAGCATCTATGACCATTGCAATGCACTTTTGCTGATCCTGAGCTAAGTCACACGATATGGCTAGCTCATGCCAATTCCATAGTCGAAGATCAACCACTTTTCGGCCAGATAGTGCTGCTAGGTCGTCTTTGATTATTGCTGTCCAGGTTTTCAGCTGCACAGCAGCATGTTTGCACCAACTAGATAGAGAAGGGGGGAGAAGGACGTCATAAATGAACTCTCTCTTCAGGCACTGAGCTGCATGCCCGAATCATTATAACTTCTGATATCAGCTGTGTCCTCATATGGGAAGTATAAAGTTGTTTGGAAATAGATTGGTTGATTTTACAACTCACTTTTAAAACGTTGATTTAGGTTTCTATTTTGGCACGCTTAATAATTGATATGTACTCTGTACTAAATTTCCAATAGTTTCTTTCAGAAGAGAATTTTAAAGCAAATGAGCACTTAATAACTGTTGTGACCTTAAAGAGTCGAAAAGAAATAAGACAACAAGGAGGTAGTTAACAAGAGTGTGTATTTACAGAAAGTACAGAAGAAATGGGTTGTCAGAGACTGCTTCTGGATTCGTTATTTCGACTCTCTCTCTCTCTGTTATCACCGCTATGCATAGTGTTGGGAAGAGTTCATGTAGTGACGCAAAAGGGTAGATCATCATAACATATCGTTCCAAACACTTTCTCACACTGAGGCTATTCTCTATCTCTACAAATCTATTATCAGACCTTGTATAGAGTACTGTCGCCATATTTGGGCTGGTGAATCTCTGTCCTATTTAAGGGTTCTTGATAAGGTTTAAAAACATATCTATAATTTGATTTCCCTACCCTTTCTTCTTCTCTGCACTCTCTCTGTCACATATATGATGTTGCTAGTCTCAGTCTTTTCTATAAATACTATTATGGAATGTGGTCTTCAGAATTGTCAGATCTATTCCCTGCTTGCTTTATTCCAGCTCGTTTGACTCGTTGGTCTAGTGATCTCCATCAATTCGTAGTTCTGATACCTCATTGTAATACAGCTTCCTATTCCAGTAGCTTCTTCCTAAGAAATGCAGTCTTGTAGAAATCTCTTCCCGCTGACTTTTTTCCTTCTACCTATAGCCCTGGTCTTTTCAAGATGAAGGTCAATAGGAATCTCCTGTCTTTGCGATCACCATCTTTCGTTCTTGGTAGCTCCTTACATCAAGTGGCTTCATGCCTTGTCTGAAGCGATTTCCATTAAAAAAAATGTTTAAATAACAATAACAAAGGTGAAAAAAGAAGAAATGTGTATACTTTTATTGCATGAGTTTAAACATGGTCACAATACTTTACAAACAATGACTAATATCAACAGAAAATGGGCAGAAGGGGTCAACAAGTGATCAGACAATACAAAGACGGTTTCAGAAATCTCTGAGTTGTAATGATAGCCTTGAAGATGAAGAAAGTTGGTGAGGACCATGCCCTCTTCACAATGAACGTTTTAAAGCAATTGTCAAGTAAAACCGACATCAAGGTGTCTGAATAATGTTTAAGGCACTTGATGTCACTATTTCAATAGTGTCCAACAATCTGAAGCAAATTGGTATGGGAAAAAAGTTTGATAAATGGGTCTCACATACATCAAGTGATAAATATCTGTTTTTGAAATCGGACATTATTTTCTGAAATACGTAATGTGTATAATATTAGTTAGTTGATCATGTGACAAAGAGAAAGATTTGAAGTTAGATTTCAGTTGCTGATTAGATTTCACTTTAGTAATGTAAAGTCTGGATAGATGCTTAGACACTCTGTTGGGATGATCTAACCAGAAGAAACTCCTAGTTAAGGAAATGGATATCTGCCAGTTAAGCAAATAAAATATATTGTAAGTTGAAATAGTCGTCACCTCTTTATTCAAGAACATTATCAAGTTATATGTTGCCATTCTTGGCAACATAACACATGCTCAGAGAATTAATTTAAATACTCTACCCACGCGTTGCTAATCTTGATAAAATAGAATATCAAATAATCTAATTTTTCTGCCCCATTGAAAGGTATATAACATATTTAATTCTATTTCTTTTTCGTGACTGTGAGTTTCGATATGGGAAATTACAGTTCATCTAACAAATACCCAAAGTTTTAATAGAAATCAAAGCAATTTAATCAAGAAAGATCAATGAATATGTTTGCGTGTGTAAGCAGCTGTGTGTGGGCACATATGTGTTTCTCTATGTGTGCGTATGATACTTGTGTACAGGAGCATGTGTCTTTGTGTACATGTGTGTGTATGGATACATGTTTTTCTGTGTGTGTGTGTGTGTGTGTGTGTGTTTATGTGTTTGTGTGGTCTGTGTGTGTTTGTGAATGTGTGTATGGTTTGTGGGTGGGTGTTTGTACGTATGTGTTTTATTTTAGTTTTATGTGTGTGCGTGTTTTGTGTGCATCCGTGTGCACAGAGCGGCAATGATACCTACATTACATTAAAGATTACACATTGTATGCATAAACAACATATTGATGCACCTGTATTGTAACGGACCAACAGGTTGGTTGATGTTCGATTAAGAAAGATAGATTTAACGACTGTATTTCAAGTTTCGCACACGACCTACTTGAGAAAGACAGAGGATGGGTAGTAGACAGGGCGGTCACATGTGAAGTCATGTGAACAGAGCCGGGATATATGCAGAAATCAGGTCAAGTAAAAAATAAATAAACCAAAACGGATAAAGGGGAGGTAATTTCTTGACTTAACTAGTTATCTCCCCTTATATTATCCAGCCGAAAGAAAAAATATATAACTTCTATACAAAAACATAAGTTCAATTAAAGCTGGAATACATTCAGCAAAACTTTATTATTTGTTGTTTACTAAAAACTGGACTTACATTAGAAAAAAAGAATGAAGAAAGGATAAATAAAGCAGGATAGAAGAATGATATTAGCAAACTAGGTATAAGAGTTTTAAGAGCTCAATCATTAATCTGAATGAATTAGTGGCCTGATGAGATCTGAAATCAACACATGATTGCATCTGTATAAACATTCAACATACTTCTGTATTTAAAGGTAAGTGCATTTTTTATCATTTATTATTGATATAACAAACCACTCAATAAGTCCCGGGCTTAACTAATAAAACAACTTTTCAGCAAAATTCAACTTTATTCATCAACATAGTCTCCTTCTAGCATGATACACTGATTCCAACACTTCTCTAACAATTCAATGTCATTTTTGCAGAACGATTTGTCTTTGGCCTTAAAATATGCCAAGTTTCTGATGTTACTTCTTCATTTGAGCCAAATCTCTTTCTCTGGAAAATTCTTTTGAGGTCTACAAACAGCCAGTAGTCGTTGAAGGTCAGATCTGGAAAATAGAGTGGATGCGGAAGCAATTTGAAATGTAATTCATGTAGTTTTTGGGGCAATTTCGTTTAAAAACGCAGCAATAATGTTATATAATATTCGCTATTTATGGTCCTTCCTTTCTTAATGTAATCAATGAATAAAATACCTTGCACATTCCAAAATACGAAAGCCAAAAACTTGTGTGCTGATGTTTGCATCTTTGGTCACTTTTGGACGGCTTTCAACTGCTGCTGTCCACTTAGCTGCTGCCGATTTGATTCCGAGGTGAAGTGGTGGATACATGTTTCATTCATTGTCACATATTGATGCAAACACTTCTTTTTGTTGTGTTGAAACAGTTACAAACAACGCTTTGAATCATGAATGCGTTGTTCTTGATCAACTGTGAGCAAACACGGCATCCACTTTAAACACAGCTTTCTCATTGACAAATATTCATGCAAAATGGTGAATACATTACCTTCTGATATCTTCAACTTCTCTGCTATCTCACTCAACTTTATAATCGGCCAAAACAAGTTTGTGGACTTCTTTAATGTTTTCTGGAACAATTGCCGAATTTGAGTGATCTGTACGACCGCCTTCAAAGTCAGTATGCAACTTCTTAACCATTGTTTCTGACTGAGACGAGTCCGAATAACACTTATTATTGCTTTGTTTGAACAGTATTTTTTTGCTTTGTTTTTCCTTCAGAAAGCAATGTTTTATCAACAAACGAAATTCAGATTTTTCCATTGTTTTGAAAATTTACAACAGTAGCCTCACTTAAATAACTTTAATTTGTAAACTAATAATCAGAGAGAGTGAGAGAGAGAGAGAGTGAGAGAGAGAGAGAGAGAGAGAGAGAGAGGGGATAATAAATTTTATAAGAATAATTTTTTATATAATTATAAGCAAAACCTAGTGACTTTTATTTCTTCTGTTTATTTCCACGTGACTCTATTACTTCATATTTGGATGTTTTTTCATATGTGCTTTTTCTGTAGAGAAAGATCGTTGCATCTAACGGTTTTGCAGGTCTATTTAATAAAGGGTTTTTCAAAAAATATGATATTTTTTTAAAACTTTTTAATTTTGAAACCTAATTTAAATGCCATTTTGAATCTTATATATATATATATATATATATATATATATATATATGTGTAAGTGTAGTATTAACACAGCATGACGTCACTAGCTTTAAATGCATCGTTCCTTTCATTAAAAAAGTAGAACGCTCTTTAATGTTAAGCCGCCGATAAAGTGTTAAAATTATCACAGTTTATTCGCTGTTACAAAATTGGCCGAGTGATTAAGGCGTCGGATTTGAGTTGCAAAATACTCGTAATCCGGGGTATCGAATCGCATGACCGGTAGTGAATAGTCATATCTCTATGCTGATTATTAAAGGACGAAACGTATACGTACATAAATAATAAACAATAACAAATATTTATTATTTGTCGCTCCTAGAAAAAGTAGAGCACTGTAAGTGTAGTATTAACACAGCATGACGTCACTAGCTTTAAATGCATCGTTCCTTTCATTAAAAAAGTAGAACGCTCTTAGATGTTAAGCCACCGATAAAGTGTTAAAATTATCACAGTTTATTCGCTGTTAAAAATTGGCCGAGTGGTTAAATACTCGTAATCCAGGGTTTCGAATTGCATGACCGGTAGTGAATAGTCATATCTCTATGCTGATGAGTCCCGATTATTAAAGGACGAAACGTATACGTACATAAATAATAAACAATAACAAATATTTATTATATATATATACATATATATAATAAAATTGAAAATATAAGCCATTAACAATGCAAGATTAATTAATTTTTTTTTTTACATTAATCTTATTAATTTCGGAATAAAATTCCATCATCAGACTCAATACTGGTCACACCTCTGATGATGGAATTTTATTCCGAAATTAATAAGATTAATGTAAAAAAAAATTAATTAATCTTGCATTGTTAATGGCTTATATTTTCAATTTTATTAACAAATCCAGCAATGCTTTAAATGAACGACCAACTCATATTATATATATATATATATATATATATATATATATATATATATATATATATATATATATATATAAATAAATGCAAAAGATTTTTTTTATTTATCATACTTATATTTCCATAAAAACGGTTTATTGTTATATAAATCAATAATACAACATAGTCTTTTGAAATGGTGTATATATAGTACAGAGCAAAGACCCAAACACACCTATTTGTATGGACGGTTTGAAAACAGTTTCAAGTTTTGGGTGCAACGCCTTGGGGGGGGGGGTAGCGGCTTCAAGCTACATGTCAAATTTTGATGTGAGTCTTTTCATGCTTTCTAACTTGCCGTTATTTTTTTTATCAAGCCTTCTTCTTAAGCTTTTCTCATCTTCCTTTTTTCTGTTTTGGATTAAAGTTTGAAAAAAAAAAAATTAAATAAATGATTTTTTTCATTTAAATTGTGATTTTCAAAAATATTTCACTTAAATACATTTTCATACGTGCTTCAAAAGATGTAAATTTCCTTATTCAAAAAGCGCCATTCTGCGTATAACATCGACCGGACTCTACTTATCTTAATGTCTTCTAGAACTTGACGTGCTCTTCTGCCTTTACCGTGATTCGACCCCTCGGGGTTAATAACCATCAAAATGAGAAAGAAGAAAAAAAAAATATAAGACAGTCTCGCCTGACAAAGTTTTTCTACAACGAAAGCTTGCAAAAAAAAAAAAAATTAAATAAATAATTTTTTCATTTAAATTGCATGATGTGTTGCTTTTCAAAAATATTTCACTTATATATGTTGAATATCGGACTGGGAAAAACATAAACAGCAAATGCTTCTACTAGTTAATATAAAAAATGGTGTCCTATGCAGAAGAAATGTGTGGATGTATAGGCACATGCCAAAGGAGGCGAAGCCACATAAAGTTGTGTAGGCAGTATACACAATATTATTTAACTGGTCCGATTCTTGATTTGGGCTAGAGGTTTAACCAAAGAGTTGTCTCCCATCAATTCCTGTATGTGCAATCCTGACCTCTTTGGACCTCTCTTAATCTACTCATCTGTCGCAACTCAAGCAATAAATATATACAATTATATTTTTATATAGAAGTGTACATCATGCTTTTTAAACATAGCCGCAATGTACAACATATATATGCTGATAAGGTTTAGTTTAAATGGAAGTATACATTTGTTTATCTATAAGTAGACATATTATTTGCTTCATTCTTATCTGTTTTCATTTACATATAAACAAACAAATCTGATAATAGTCCGACTATCACACACTAATTACATGCACACACCCAGACCGACACTTTTCTACAAATTTATTTTTATCATGCACAAGTATATATGATAATTATGTATGTACACAATAAAACTGTGCATGTATTTTCTTTATAGATAAGCTAGCAAAGAAACCTGGCATTGCCCACATGCAATATCTTCAAATTTGCAAGTTTGGGCCAATTTTGTATCACTTTAGTTTTTGTTTCAGAGTCCTATTATGAAGTTTAGGTCACTTTTGTAGCCCTTATTTCTTAATTATTTTAGTTTTTGTATTTTGTTTTCATTTCAGAGTCCTATTATGACGATTAAGTCAATTTTGTATCCTTTATTTCTTAATTACATTAGTTTTTGTATTTTGTTTTCATTTCAGAGTCCTATTATGACAATTGGGCCAATTTTGTATCCTTTATTTCTTAATTACATTAGTTTTTATATTTTGTTTTCATTTCAGAGTGTAAACATGCACTAGGCTGCATGTTTTAATGGTGCATGCAAATAGCAGACGTTGCAGGTGATAGATGTTCGGCCCGTCCAAAGGAAAAAGGAGGGGGGGGGCACAGAAAAAATTGAAAATATCCCTGATTGTGAGTTAGGCCACACAAAAATTGTTTTTTGTTTGAAATAAAATAAGTGCCTCATTAAATGGGGAATCCTACTTGAGAAAAGTAATGTTCCTAGATTGACTCCCGATAAACCCTTTTGAGTGGACACTGTCTAGCCGTTATCTCTAGTGGATATCTCCAGTAGTCAGCTTCTGGGTGGTCGAATGGTGATCACTGAGAATGACCAGAATCTAAGATTTCTGGTCAAAAGTACATATATTCCAGCCTATGGGCAGCGAGGAGGCGGTCAGGGCCGGTCCTCTTGGCAGTCAGTTAGAGTTGAACATTTGAGAGTCAGTTAGCTTTCGGTGGTCCTTGGGAAAAGAGAATTTGTTGTGCCGGGTTGGACTTATGTTTTTATTTGGTCGGAATAAAAGATCTCATTTTGGCAAGTCTGCTATTTAACCTAAGAAAACCTGTACCATTTGTAATCTAAAAAAATATAGATCTGTTAATTGTTTATAACCTGGCTTATGGTTTTACTTGGAATGAGGATTTTTTGTTGCAGCATTGATTGAGTTGAACGGCAACTTTCCACCAGGCACAGCGAGCAGGAGGATCACAGCCAGTGCAGTGAATGCACTTATGCATTTTCATAAGAGCCCTATTATGAAGTTTGGGCCAATTTTGTATCCCTTATTTCTTAATTACTTTAGTTTTGTGTTTTGTTTTTGAGTCCTATTAGAAGTTTGGGCCAATTTTGTATCCCTTATTTCTTAATTACTTTAGTTTTGTGTTTTGTTTTTGAGTCCTATTAGAAGTTTGGGCCAATTTTGTATCCCTTATTTCTTAGTTACTTTAGTTTTGTGTTTTGTTTTTGAGTCCTATTAGAAGTTTGGGCCAATTTTGTATCCCTTATTTCTTAATTACTTTAGTTTTGTGTTTTGTTTTTGAGTCCTATTAGAAGTTTGGGCCAATTTTGTATCCCTTATTTCTTAATTACTTTAGTTTTGTGTATCTCTTATTTATTTATATTTTACTTCAATCCACCCCAAACAATGCACACTGCCACTAAGAAGTAAGGGGCTACTGTGAATTAGGGGCCGGATTTATAGGGACATTCTAAGTGAGGAGTTGTGCAGCGAGATGCTTGTTCACATTACATTTAAATTTCTGTATGTTTGTATAGTCGAGGAAATAGGGAGCAGGGACGGAATTCCAAAGGCAAGTGGTTCGAGAAAAGAAACTATTAGAGTAGAAAGCCTTTTGGCATCTGGCGATCTGATTTTGCTGCTTGTTTGGTTTGGCGGAGGTATTTTCGTTGAAGAGGCACAAGTGCATCAAATTATATCTTAATTACTTTAGTTTATTTTTTTGTTTTTATTTCAAAGTCCTATTATGGGGTTATTTTAAAACTTCAAACTTGTAGGGTGGTTCTGGATTGACCATAAACTTCATCTATTGATGCAGCAACAATTTGGAAGCTTGGGAAGAGAGGAAACGATTAGTTGCTATTATTTCCAAGTCCTCTCCAACTCGGAGAGGTAGTACTTGGCATGGCCCTAGGATTAAATAGAATATGTCCCAGGTATGAGATGAAACTGTGTCTGGTTGTGATGGGCCTGATTTGTGAACTTTGAGAAATGTGGAGTCACTCCTTAGTTGCTGTTACTCCCAGGTACCTGTACTCCACGGGCCTGTAGTGGTAGTAGTTGTCAGGGTCCTATCTTTGGACTAAATAATCTATATTTTAAGATATTAAACATTTGACGCATAAAAACTTACCACGGTGACTGAATTCAGCATCAAATGACATAAGATGGTTGAACAAATACAACCAAACCAAACCAAACTTGTAGAGTGCCAATCTACCCAGGTTTTACATAGACATCTACTTCCTGAGTTTTTTTCAGCCAGCGTTTTCGTCAGATGTTTGGGCAGGCATACTCTAACTATCTGCTATATAGTTGAATCTTTTTTTTTTCTTGTATCATACTTTCTCATAAATAAATTGTAACCTTGTAATTATTAATGGATGTTTCCGCATCTCCCCTTTTTATAGACTTATGTGAAAAATTCCGTTTTTAACATTTTTGTTACACACTCACAACCAATCTTGCTACATTTTTATACAGAAAAAGATTTTGATGTTAGGATTTGCCTCTTTCCTAACAATTTTTCTTTAATCTACAAAATAATAATATTTAACGATTCTCAAAATAACTACTTTTCTGTGTCTTCAGACAAATGTTCCTGTATGGGGGAGGATACAGGCTGGAGGGAGGCTAATATTTCTGTAATTTAAAAAAATAACCATCATGTTGAATTATTTTATATTATTCTTTAAAATTGCAGTGGTACCTCAAGCCACAAATTTCTTCTTCTTCTCTTCCTCCTACTCCCCCTCCTCCGCCTTCTTCAGTTTAACGTCCATTTTGCATATTGGCATCTATTAGACAGCTTTTAGAAATTAACTTCCAAAGTAACCTATATCTGGCCAGGTCTTTATTTATCTCTCAATTCTATCCTTATCAATTCCTCCCATGTTTTCCTTTGCTATCCATTGCCAACTGAACCTGCTACCTTAACTGTTCTACATTTACTAATCCAAGAACTCTCATCCATTCTTTTACTATGACCATACCAACAAAGCCTCCTGTTCTACACACATTCGTCTAGATTAAATCTTCCTCTGAAGTCATCAGATCTAAGCCTGTCTTTAAGACTTATATTACACACCCATCATATCATTCTCATATCATTTCTCTCCATGCAGCGCATTTCCTTAACCCTCATTGGCCAGGTTTCATTTCCATACATAATCATACTTCAAAAACATGCTTAAAAGACTCTTCACTTGGTCGACAGTGGTAATGTTCTGCTGGTTAGTAATGGCAGAACTTCCCTCAACTTACTCCATCAACTCCTAACTCTTAAAATAACACTATTACCTGCTCCACCCTGTGCTCCAATGGTATCACCACAGTACAAAACTTCTGAAGAACCTCAATAGCTTTGCCATACTTTCTTCATATATGAGTTCTCATCCGTCTCTCTTGTCTTACACTTCTTGCACTCAAACTGGTTATCATCTCTCAACCGATCTGTAATTTTACTGCACTTCTTGTGTACCACCACAAAAAAAATTGAGTTGCACCCGACCCTCTTTCCACAGACTGACAAGGGAAACTTCCTGTTTCTTGGAAAGAAACTTTTATGAACCAAAATGATTGTGAGTCAAAACAATTTTCCCCATTGAAATTAATGTAAATTCAATTAATCTGTTCACCTGCCTCCAAAACATACTATCTTCTGTTAATTTATACCATCAATAATTTTTCTACTTCTACTTGAAACCTTTGCTTCTTTGATATATTCACTTCTTTAGCTACATCAATCCTGCCGTTAGCACATCTTGGTTCTGTAAGATAAGAACAGATCGTTTATTTTGCCATGTCGTACTGCTTGGCAAGATCAGTAACACAAACGCAATTCTCATGTTTATTAACATATCACGGAAAATACTGACGCCAAGTCGATTTTAGCTGGACAAGTACCATTATTAAGATTAAGCCTATCCTTCTTTGCTCATAAAAATTTAATTTGCACACATGATTATTGAAGCGAGCTGGACACACATACGTTCAGTGTCATTATATAGATTAAAATAAGTCAATAATTGTAATTTTCAAAATTATTTCATGATCAAAAATTGTCTGAAAATTTCGGACGAGGAATTATCATTATCTACATTGTTTTTCTTCAGACGTTTGTTCATATTAATGCTGATACTTATATTTTCACTACGTTTCAGCCAATGTGTCATTCTTAAAATTAAGTTCATGATATTTAAGTACATAAGATACATTGATGTTCATAAGTAATCAGCATACATCATATAATAACACCAACCATACACGGTAAACTGAAAGTCTTCTTACCCTTACAAAAAAGATGCGGGTTGGTTTGAAAGTCTTATAACCCCTACCAAAAAGTACAGGATGGTCCGAAAGTCTTGTTATCCCCTACCCAAAAAGTACAAGGTGGTCATAAAGTTGTATTACCTCTACCAAAAAGTACAGAGTGGTCCTAAATGCTTGTTACCTCTACCAAATAGTACAGGGTGGTCCAGAAATAATGTTACTCTTACCAAAACGTACAGGGGGGGGGGGGGTCCAGAAATAATGTTACTCCTACCAAAAAGTACAGGAAGGTTCGAAAGTTGTGTTACTTTTGTAGCAGCAGCAGCAGCAGCAGCAGCAACAACAACAACATACAACAACGGCAGCAACAGTGGCAGAATAAGGGTGTCTAAAATATTTGCTGGACTTGAATGCTTGGTACTGATTGGAGTAAATACTCAATTTTGATTGGTTCTCTATATTTAACCAATCAGATGCAATCTCTCCGGGAGCCGTGCACCTGTTTTCAGTTGTTATATACAGAATTGCATTCACATTTTCCGATTAGTTGGCTATGTCGGTTTCGTTCTTGGCCTTTTGGCCAGGATCAAAGTGTAGTATCTGTTCCGATGGATACTACACCCTATGGACCGGTATTGTCTTGGCCTTCGGGGCTTGATTTATGCCGGTCTATGGGTCTGTCCTGTGCAGTTCCTTCTCACCCTTTGAGAAGGGGTTAGTTTATTGCTAATCGCCTGAGGCACCCCTACAGGGGTATGCTGACAGGGCTGCCCAGGCAATTTTTAAAGACACCTAGTACTCTTCCTCTAGAGTGCGCAAATCCCACTTTCCGACCTTGTGTCACATTCTACTTTGTGGGAAGTAGATAAATAGGAGTTGGCTATGTCGGTTTTGGCCTTTTGGTCAAGATCAAAGTGTAGTATCTGGTCTGATGGATGCTGCAACTCATAGACTGGTATTGTCTTGGCCTTCGGGGCTTGATTTACGCCGGTCTATGGGACTGTCCTGTTCAGTTCCTTCTCACCCTTTGAGAAGGGGTTAGTTTATTGCTAATCGCCTGAGGCGCCCTTACCGGGGAATGCCGACGAGTCTACCCAGGCAATTTTTAAAAAGCCCCAAGTACTCCTCTCTCTCTATAGTGTGCAATTCCCACTTTCCGACCTTGTGTCACATTCTACTCTGTGGGAAGTAGATAAATAGGAGTTGGCTGGTGAGAAGGGGAAGTTATTCAACGAACCCACATCACTCAGAACAATGACTAAACGTCTTTCTTGGCACAAATGAAATCCACCCACCTTTAGGCTCTGGCTATTGGTAAATAAACATCTTTATTTTTAAACTGTTCATCTGCGTTTGTCCTCTCTTCTTTGTCATTGTCGTTTACCTTCTTGCCTGTGTCTCCTTTCTTAGTTGTGAGGCCGATCAACATCAACGATCGACCCAGCAACAAGCTCCAACCGAACCTTATGAGCAAATGATCTTGCAACATGTAAAAAGTTACTGATTTCTAAATCACTATGTTTTGCAGCTAAAGCAACTATGATTGCATGTCTTTTCATTTCTCGGATTAACATCTTCCTCTGAGTGGGTTATCTGAAATTAAAAAATAATATTATAAATGATAACTTAAAACAATGTGTCCTCATAGCCAGTCCTATTTGCCCATAGCCAGTTATCCTTTATAACGACATAAAGGATTAAAAGGCATTCATTCTTTATGACGTCATAAAGGATGAATGTTAGTTGCCGAAAGCTTTTTTGATAATAATTATGAAGTGTGCAGGGTGACATGCAAACTATGTTCATTTAGATTTATTTCATTGATGTTCAGCACAGTATTGAAATTGTTTGGAAATTTCAATAGGCTTTCATAAATATTTATAATATATCAACAGGTTTATTGTAATACTAAAAGTCTGTGGACATGTATGTTATTTTGAAAGCAGCAGAAGCCTTAACTGCTGATTGTTACTGATCTATATAATACTAACAGTCTGTGGACATATATGTTATTTTGAAAGCAGCAGAAGCCTTAACTGCTGATTGTTACTGATCTATATAATACTAACAGTCTGTGGACATGTATGTTATTTTGAAAGCAGCAGAAGCTGTAACTGCTGGTTGTTACTGATCTATATAATACTAACAGTCTGTGGACATGTATGTTTGTTTGAAAGCAGCAGAAGCCTTAACTGCTGATTGTTACTGATCTATATAATACTAACAGTCTGTGGACTGCGTATGTTTGTTTGAAAGCAGCAGCCATCACTTGAAATTTCCAAAGATTCATAAAAACATTTTGAAATACTGATACACGTGGTCTGATATATAACAACTATAAATAATTAAAAGGGGATTATTATAAAAGATAGACCCCTTTTAATTAATATTGTTGTAAAGCTTTATTTAAAAGGATATTGAGCACTTAATGTGTGCACGATCTTCTGTCTTGATTCGGCTTTGTTCTGATTCGGAGAAGTTGATTTTTCTGTTATCTTTAATTTTTTGTGAACTTTGTAAATGAAAGGTCAAGTGACTTTTAAAAATGATTCTATTTCTAAATTGCTATATTCAGACTTCATAGTCGCAATAACTGTGTGCCTCTTCATTTGTTGTGTAATTAGAGGGACTGCCATTGATAATTCTGCAATATAGAAAATATAAAGTCAAATAATATTCCTGCTATAGTAAAAATAACCTATGTTCTCAAATACCTTACACACCTTGTATATACTCACAAACATTATTTGCAATTCTATACACAGACTAATGTGGATATATTTATATGCATAAGAAAACTGCTACACTCTTTTAAAACCAATATGCAATGTTTACCTCTTCTGTTATATCAAAGGTGTTTCATGCCAAATTTGGTGAAAATTGGACCAATAGTTTTAACCCATATATGTTTATTATCATTATTTTTTACTCACTAGCAGTTTTCACCAGGGTTGTAGAGTCGGACGGTATAAGATCTGACTCCGACTTCAGCTCCGAGATTCCGAAAATTCTGACTCCGACTCCTTAATTTAATAACTTCCAATATTCAAACTGTCTGTTGATTCTTTTGGGATTAAAAATCCCACTCCGACTCTGACTCCTAGCATTCTTATGAGTCTGACTCAGACATCTTTAATTCTCTCTGACTTCACAACTCTGCTTCTCACACAAGTCAGTTGGTGTTCTATGGAATCTGAATGACAACGAGTCTCCCCATATTTCCAGCATTCTCCGTTTAATTCGATCACTGTTACAAATCTCTTTGCGTTCTCGCAACAGCTGCTTACCATTGAGTTCTCGCTGATAATGGACAATGGCTTTCTCTGGAATTTGAGTGACCATAAACTTCCACTTGTTTTTTGTTTTTTTGGTGGGGGGTATATTATTTAGTAATGTGTTTCTGCCTATTCTTTTTTATCAACCAATCACATGTTTCTACATACGAACAAACTTCCAAAACACCATATCTTTTTAATAGTATATAAATCTTAATGAATAAATAAATAATTTTTTCCATTTATCCGAATTATATTTATATCAAAACACCTTAGGCTTATTTAATTCAATGATACAATTACATATTTTCAAATAAACTGTATATACTGATTGAAAAACTTGTAGCAGTCATAAATTAGATTTACTTTGTATTGCGTATCAGTGTCCCTGGTTTGGCCAATTGGCTCGCAGGGCACATTGATATCATTAGTTCCCTAAGGGACTACTTGAGCTCCCTTAGGATATTGCAGACAATGATCAGACGGTACCCTGGCACCATCCAGGAAGGATCGTCTCAGCTTCTCTCCTGCCTCCTTGTCCACTGGACGCTCACGGCACCTGCTATCTTCGCCTGAAGATATTTGAACTAAGGGCTTATTTTCTTCTTTCGGACACTGTCCTAAGTTTCTTCCACCTATACCAAATGGTATAGGCAGAGCGTTACGGAGCCCTCCAAAAAGGAGCATGCTCCAGGAGAACGCTCCTTTTTGCTGGAGAGAAGGAGAGGGGGGCTCATTTTATATTTAGCGGGAGCAACTCCATTTGGGACTAAACAGCAGTGGTTTTATCGCTCCGTGCTCCTCGCTTCAAAATTATTTGATTTTTTTTCTTTTAAATATTAGTTTTTTATTCAGCAATGAAAAGGAAAAGAAAAGAAAGTCTCAGAGTTTACTCTGAGTTATTTTTAAAAATTATATCTCTGGTAAATATATATGAGATAGGGAGAGAGAGAGAGAGGGAGAGGAAGAGGAAGAGGGAGAGGAAGGGAGAGAGAGGGAGAAAGAAGGAGAACAGTTCTCAGATTTTTACATCGATATGTTAAATTTTTGATGGGACAGTTTTCTTAAGGCAGAAGACAATTTGGCAACAAATGTCTTCAAATGCGCCAGTGAGTCTATAGATGTCTTTAAAGTTATTTTCTCATAGATTTGAACTTTTTTTGTATTTATGACAAGGATGTTTATTGCTGATTGAATAGATAAGCCAATTTTTCTTTTAATTCGCATTTTTAAATAAAGAATTTTAGGTTCAATTATACTAATGGGGTCGTTGGATTTTCTCACCCATTTCGCTCAGTATTCACCCAAATGTTCGATAAAATCGATTTTTGGGGTGAAATGGTACATTTTGTCGTGACAAAAAATTCTAATTTACTTTTTAGCATATATCAAATTGAACTTTTATGCCATATGTTTACCCGTCATATTTTCAGCGATATTTTTTGTTATTCTTAAATTCACGACTAGTATGTTTTAACCTTTTCATGTTTGCTTTTAAATTCGTTAAATTCCGTTAAAACTTGCTTTTGTAAATAGAATGTTCAAAGTTTTTTTTTGTATGTGTAATAAAATGCTAAAGCAGTAAAAAAATATCCTTAGTCCAAGGAAAAAATATATTTAGTTCAAGGAAAAAAACAATAAAAACCAACATGGCCGCCAGCGATTAAAACCTGGAATTAAAGTTAGATTCTCAAAACTTTAAAAAGTAAATGAGAATTTTATTTCGGGACCAAAAGTACAATTAAGACCAGCAATCAGTTTCATCCTAAATTTGGGCGAATACCAAATGAATGGAGCAAAAGAAAACAACGGTCCCTATTCTACAATTAAACCGATGTTTAAACTTAATTAAATAAAAGAAAATATCTTAAATTTTAATTTAAAAAAGCAAATAATTAGACTTTCTGACTAATTTGTTGTTTTTTTAAAACCGAAAGTAGATTAGATATCTTTCTTTATCTTAAAAAATCTATTATCGAATATTAAAATTGTAAACAGTTTGCTTTTGTTAGAGATTTCAAATATAGACGTTTTCACCTTTTTTTTCAAATTTTTAATTTTAATAAATGTTTTTGCCTAACCTAGGAAAACTTGCTCCAGTTAATTTTTTTTTTTTGGGGGGGGGGGGGGGGGGGAGAGGAAAATTTGACCCGATATTTTTTCAACTCCCAAGGTCTAGGCCAGATATTTTATATGAAATTGTTTATTGACAATTTATTGATACTTTTTAGGCAACTTAAGGAAAATATTTTTTTTATTCAATCTTTAAAAAATAAATTTCATTGTTTTTTTATTACCCTAAATTGTACTATAGAAAAAAATGGATAAATCGATTTGTTTGAAAGTACTTGCGCGTTTCTCTGTTATAAATAATAATATACATTATACAATATAGTTACGTTCGTAAAACAAACAAATATTAAACAACAACACAACGATTAATGTTGCCCTGGCTGTCTCTCCTCTCCCAGAGAAATGTTTTCTTTTAAAAGAAAATAATCACTAATAATGTTTAAAAGTAAAACTTTATTTACTTAAAACAAATCTAAATTCTCTTCCAAAAATAAATAGAAAAAATATCGGGTCAAATTTTCCTTTCCTGAAAAAATAGGTTGTTAATGTAATCAAAATTAAAATTGTTTTAAAATACTTCAGGGATTTTTCTATTTCTATTTTATACCTCAGGAAACGAAAATTTACGTATAATCCTATACTTCGTCCGACATGTTCTCCTATAACTCAAAATATTAGCGATATTTTGTCAAATATTATCTTACGGTCTTACACTTAAAGTGACATCCCAACCCATATTGATGAGATCCTTTTTGAAAATGTGGAGTGTGAGAGGAGCCAGCTCCAATATTGGGCGTTGGAGCAGGAGCGGGAGCAGCTCCAAAAGTAATGGAGCACGTAAAGCCCTGGGTATAGGTAACCTTTATATACTTTCGTTGTTGTTGTAAAAAGGTTTCATTGTTTCGTTAATTCATTTCGTGTGTTAAATTAAGATAGGAAATAACAAATCCTCTATTCTTACAAACTTACTAAACACAGTCAGCGCTATATTTTATTTACATATTTATTTTATAAACAGCTTCTAATAAATTAATATTCTGTATGATTCATTTGTAATTTGATTCTCTTATTTCATTATATATACGAAATAGTTTTCTTGATATTATTATTATTATCATTATTATCATCATCATCATCATCATCATCATCATCATCATCATCATCATCATCATCATCATCATTATTATTATTATTATTATTATTATTATTATTAATATTACTACTGATAATAATATCAGTAGTAATATTAATTAAAGTGATTTAATAAAAAAATGTTTAAAATTCCAAAATGATAACTTCCGATTTGATTATTTTAAAATTCAAATGACAACTTCCAGTTAAGTTTACGCACGATTATATTTGTACACAGCAAAAACTTAGATTACTTCAGAATAATTTCATTTAAAACTTAAACTCTGTATTGAACGGCATTACTAACAAAGTTTTTCTTTTAATAATTAAATAGATTCAGTTATTTTTAAAACTAAATTTGTTGTTTTTGTTGTTGGTGGTGGTGGTGACGATAATAACAACTGTTACATTTACAACGAAAAAAAAGAAGCCCTCCCTCCTCTCATCTTTCTACATTACAAAAAAAAAAATAGATTCATTTTTTTTTTTAAATGTTAATTTAAAAAAATATATTTCTGTCGTTAATAATAAAAGTGAAAAGCACAAAGTAACCATTTCAAAATACTCAGTAATATATAATTGTTTTATTTAACCAATTGACGTTCCGCTTTTTCATTATATAAACAGTTTTTAATGGGGAATTCATTTTTATTTTTATGCTTATACAATATCAAATTCCTCGATTTTGAACAATCGAAAATACCATATAAAATAACCTTTTTGTTGTTGTTTTCCTAATGAATAAAATGTGACTATAAAATGTGACACAGTAAATTTCGTCAACATTCAAATGTATCAAATAACACCATGACAATCATCTTTTTATTATTTTTCTCCAAATGAAAATTGTTACTTTGTTTTTCTGTAAAAAAAGCTACAGCTTGAGTAATTGCTGCCGGAGGGCGACTAGTTTTTGCTAGTTTATAATAAAATTAAACTACCATCTGAATTTCTTACATTTGAACCTTTAAAAAAATGTAATTTCAATTAAGAAAGCAACTGTGGACTTTCCACAGAGTCTCACTAGGAGTTCTCACATGAGTCATTACCAATGATCGATCACTGGCAAAAACAGGTGTGGTATTACTGCTGTGCTTAAAAAGAATGACAACACATTGATATATGAAAATATAACAATATATCTTTATTGTCATGACATTTAGGGATGGTGGGTTGGTAGAAGGAAGATGCATGCCCAGGAATTTGACGGTCGATTCTTCTCGGCTCAAGCATCAACCAACTCCAATATAAATTTTTGGTTGTTATTATATAACAATTTGTGGCCACCTCAAACACTCTCATAGTATGGTGTTGTCACTGTAGTCACGCCCCCCCCCCCCGGGCATTTTATTCGGCAACAGGGTTTCAATCATTTGACAATCCAACAGATTTTTTTATCTTCTCTTGGTATGACTCGATTGCATGGCATGTAGTTCTTGCCAATGACATATCATACTTTCAATATTTCTCTTTCTTTTGACAATCGATCTTATATTACTTCTTCCTATGTTAGGTGCATTTCTTTTATTCAAATGACCTTTTGGTTATCTGATAAATATCTTATCTTTTGACATGACTTTTCATACATCCAACATTTATCTTATGACAATCGCTCATGTTATATTGCTTTTTCTGATGCAAGTGGTTTATGTTAGGTGCATTATTTTTATTCAAATGACCTTTTGGTCATATACAATAATTATCTTATTTAATAAAAATAATAAAATTATAATAATTAGTATATAAATAAATAAATATTAATAAGATGATAACTTTAGCTGAATAATTATATAATTAAATTATGATAGTAATAATTAACATTTTCTGCGTACCTATTCTTTATTCTCTGCTGTATTTTTGTCAACAGTTGATTCCAGCATTCCATCTCGGTTTTTTCGACCATTCGGTCTTTAATTTTTGGTCTTTTGATAATGAAAGTTTTTCTTTCAAAAATTTAAGATTACATTATTCCGGAACGTTTAATTGCCTGACAGCAACCTTTTTACTGTTCTGGTGTTTAATCTGTTTTACGTGAAATATTAATAAATTGATTTGAGATTTCATTCTTGTTTTCTCTTCTCGCTTGTTTTTGTTCACCTTCTCCACCTTCCGGTACCTATATCACATTGCTCCAGCCTCGGATTACAAACATACAATTATCTTATCTTTTGACAATCGCCAGGTGCATCTCTTCATGTCAACATGACTTTTCCATACACACGGCCTGGATATTTAACACAGATCGTTTTCCCATGAGTCTGAATGACAACAAGTCTCTTCAGATTTCCAGTACTCTACATTTCTATAGATCACTGTTAAAAATCACTTCGCATTCTCGCAACAGCCGTTTACCATTGAATTCTCGCTGACTTTATCTGGACTTTTAGTGACAATAAGCTTCCTTGGGATTCTAGTACGCTACGTGCCCTTCCAGTGGATGTCTGTTCTTCTCTCAGTCTTTCCATTCTACTAGACTCTTCATAAACATTTTCTGGAGTACCAACGATATTGATGTCACCATGTTTTTTTTTGGGGGGGGGGGGGAAGGTGGTGTCATATTACAGAAATTTTCTGACAGTTTTAGTTTGAATTTGTGTAATATTCTTTCTATATTTATTAATGGTGTTTACACATTATTTTATTCCAACTTACGTTATATGGGTTGGCTACTGCACTCGAGGATTTTTCTTAATATTTCAGTTGTTTTCATCAGTGCCATGTCAGATATGGTGTCAATTTTTCCTTTGATTGATTCGAATTCTTTTAGTTTTTTTTCCAACTTTTGGGGAACTGTTCCAAGTGCTCTTAAAATTATTGGTATTACTATAGTTTTCTTCATGTTCCATATTTCCTTCCTTAATCTTCATCTTGTGATCTGCAGAATAATTTCTTTTAAAACATAAACTGCATTGAACGGCTTAGTTTTTCTGCTTCCGTAATCTTCTGGAATAGTGAAATATACTATTTGGCAAGTTGTTTCCTTCTTGTTGACTTTTATCAGGTCTGATCTTCTTGCTTGAATGAGTTTGTCCGTTTGTATTTCCATGTCTCAGAGGATTTTATGTCTTTTATTTTCCAATACTGGCTCCGGTTTATGTCTGTACCTTTGTTTTGCATGTTCAAAGTGTAGACGTTTTCACAGTTCCCAGTCATATCTGTTTTTATATTTCTTTTAGTGTTGGATAATGGCTTGGACGCATCTATTCGAGACGGGTTTGACTTACGTGATTGTAGCGGAGTCATTCCGTACAGTTCGGTTCGATGTGTTCCCACGATCACGATGACAACTGATCTAACCTTGGGGTTAAGAGTTCAGTTTGATGACGTCAGAGTTGTCTGCCGTGAGAGAATTGAATTGGGATTTTAACCAGTCATTGGCTTGGGAGCGAAGAGTCGACAATGCCAAATATGTAGCAGTACGAGAAAGATTCCGAATGACGGAAATCTAAGAGCTTAAAACAGAATCTTCCTATTCCTCTCTCTCAAGCAATTAAGAATATTAACTAGTGAAATTAGTTAGCGTAAACTCTCTCTCAATCAACGAACTCGTTCAGGTCGGCTAACTAAAATAGTCAAATAAAAGCGGCTCTTTAAAACAGAAAAAGACTTGTTGTACCTTAAGAAATTGATTTCAGAGAGCGAGGACAACAGCCCGAGAAGAATGATGACAGCGGCGCCTGCGGGGACGACGACGAACGACGAACTATAGCAGTCCCGACGGCAAAAGGTTGCAGAAGAAAATAGAGCGCAAATAGTCACAGCAGCAGAAACAAGCAGTGCAACACAATAGTTGCAGGCGAGAAAAGGCAGTACGAATATTAGCGACCACAGCGACTGAAAAGCGCGCATGAGTGGTCAGTATAGGGCGACGGCGATCGAGAATCAGATCTAAGTAAATACGACATATCACCCCTTTTGAATCAACAGCGAAGTTCTACGAGAACTAAAAGAGTTATTGGGAAGCCAATAACCAGTAACACATTAGTATAGTTAGTTGTACTCACTTATGATGTGGTATATCATTCCCTCTCTTTGTCCACAGAGTCTACATTTACTGTTTTCCTGAATCTTGTCTATCTTGGCTTTTATGTAAGTCGTTCTGATCGCATTGTTTTGTGCAACTGTTAGTATCGATTCTGTTTCTCTATTCAAGTATCTGTTCTGTAGGCATGCCCATGTGTTTTAAATTAAAAAAAATTTTTTTACTCTAATTCACCACAAACAAGGCTCACTGACACTGAGACATAAGGGGCTACTGTGAATTAGGGGCCGGATTTATAGGGGCATCCTAAATGGGGAGTTGTGCAGCGAAATTCTTGTTCACATTACATTTAAATTTCTGCATGTTCTCACTTTTGTGGCAAGGCAGGAGACCACTAGTCTATAGATAGGTCTGTACTCAACGTCTGAACGAGGAAAGATTGAGAAGCCTTATTTGGCAAGTCATAGGCATGCTGAAAGACTGTCATTCCTGAGGTGGACTTTGATAGAGGAGTCTGCATGGGGCCCTGCCGTTGAGAACTCTTTTCCTAACCTCATTCCTGACCACTTAGTTGAATACTGTTGTAAGCCAAGGGGTAAATCGCAATTCTTCAACAAATGCTGAGTTGCATTTAGAGTACTGCCAGGGTCCATTGACCTTGAACAGTCGAGGAAGACATTATATCGGGAGTTAGTGATGGGTACCACTTTGGATCCACTTGAGGAATGGCTGGGATAGTCAGGGGAGGAGAACCACTCTCAATTGCATTGGGCACCAGACCAGGGACATCTCAACTTCGAGTTCTCTCTGACCTAGCAATTGGTCTGAAATGTATTACCCCTCAATGACAGACTCTTCAAAGCCTTCTTCAACCACAGCAAGCTTCATGAGTATTGACAATATGTCGATGAGGTGATGGCTAACATCAATCGCGAGAGTTGGTATGTCTGGATGTAGCATTTGTTGTCTACAATGTGGGCCCTTTGTGGTCTAGGGAGAAATGATTGGTGTTTCTCACGATCCTAGCCATAGCTTAACTGGTAGTGTGGACTCACGCTTAGAGATAGGGAGTGGGGGTGAATCCTCTTCTGATTACGAACTGATTTCATACTTTAAGCATCAGCTTAAAGTCAAAATTAGATGTGATAGAAGATTACACTCTTCGCTGTTTAGAAGGGAGTTAATATACATTGCTAGTTTATGTGTTTTAAGAGGAGCTAGGATTAAGTATGTATTCCCTGCCTACGCATGGTGCACGACAACCTAAGGTTCGATCAGAACTCATCCCATTTAGTAATAAGTCCTGGCCCAGTTTCTTTATTGGTATTAGAGATTCTCCATGATGACTACTCCACAGATTTATTTTATTACTACCCCGACCAAAAAAATTGTACTTATCTTGGAGGACACAATCCATGACCATGAACCCCATCCTGCTTTTCTTTTTTATTTCTCAAATAGTCCCCATTCCTTAGAAACTGGCTTGCTTGTTTTCGGCTCTTTAAACAATCCGGAAAACTATGAGCAGTTCATACTTAGACATGTTTAAGAGGGACCTACTAACCATCCCACTTTACATTTTATTTGGTTATTTTATCCTTCTTTATTTTTTGGGTGTTTTTAAGTATTCATTCATAAAATTGTATATACTTTTTTGTAAATAAAAATCAAAACTTCTGGAAATATTTTAAGTAGGTTAGCCCATTGAGTAAATGTGATATTTTGATGAAAGGAACTAGTTTAAAGAATAGACCAAGTGAGCGACCATCGACCCCCATCAATCCCACCTTTTTTTGGCCTTGTACCACATCTCTTTTTTCATTTAAAAAATTTTTTTTACAAAAGGATAAATAAATTCTGCTTATTGTTAGTCGGGAAAACTGGGAGCAGGGAGGGAGCTTTGAAGGCAAGCATTTCTGGGAGAGAAGCTATTAGAATAGAAAGTCTTTCGGCATCTGGAGACCACTACAGTGAAGAGGTGTGATTTTGCTGCTTATCAAGTTGGTAGGGGGTATTCACGTTAGGCGGGCACAAGTGTCAGAAAGTTTGTCAGAGCACATTCCATTGAAGTACTTGTAAAACAAGCACAGGGATGCAACATTGCAGTGATGGAGCATAGGCTGGAGCTTGGTAGACATGTGTGGGACGGATTAGGTGAAAGACTCTTCTTTGGACACTCTCCAAGAGGGAGAGACTAGTGGTTATTGAACCAGCTAAGATGTGGCAACACTACTTCGTGCATGAGCGAATGGTGGCTTTGTAGAGATATGGGATACTAGTAGGTGTGAGAAAATTTCTAGCCTGATAGAGGGAGCCCACCTTTTTTGCAGCAGACTTGGCAATATCTTCTTTGTATTTATTCCAATTCATGTTATCTGTGAATGTTAGGCCGGGGAGTTTGAATGTTGGACTCTCGGGAAGGGTGCTATCAGCCATGGCAATCAGTGGTTGGAAAGATTTCTTATAATTATTAAAGGAGAGGAGCTTTGTCGTGGTAGCATTAAATGTAACTATTCATTTTTGGCCTCATTCAACTACATTCTGATGGTCATTTTCTAAGGATTTAGCCATTGTCTTGGATATGTGTGCTTTCGATTTGCCCTCATATTGAGAATAGAGCATGGTGTCATCAGCAAATATACCTATCTCAGACACGATTGCATCAGGAAGGTCCTTTATGAAAATCAGGAATAATAAAGGTCAAAGGATCGATCTCTGGGGCACACCTGCATTAATGTCATGTTGTTTAAATGTACGGCAATCAAGGACTACCAGGATTTTTCTTTTAGCTAAGAACGATCTGATTATATTAGATATTCATCCAGTAATACCGTACAAATTGTCATGAGAAGACCTTCATGCAAGACCTTGTCAAAGGCTTTGGATATATCAAGCGCTACTGCCCTAGCTTCACCTGCCTTATCCAGTGTATGGTATATGCGTTCAGAGATAACTGTTAGGATTTTGATGGAACGGGATTGCCTCAACCCATACTGTTGGTCAGAAAAAAGTTTAGCATTTTTGATGTGGCGGACTATCACTAGATTGATTAATGATTCAAAGATTTTAGCGAAGAGTGGGAGGAGACTTATGGAGCGATAATTTTGTGAGTCAGTTTTTTTACCAAAGTTCTTGAAAACTGGTACCACAGAGGCAATTTTCCAGCTATATGTGAAGCAAGAGATTTGTAATAGGACGGGGAGGGGGGATGCAGCTCAGCAGAGGGTTTTTTTTATTACTATAGCAAAGATAAGATCAGGTCCACCTGCTTTGGAGGTGTCGAGGTTTTTTATGATGTCCAAGACATAGGAAGGGGTGATGATTAGATCATCAAGTGTGGTTTCTGTCCATTGTGGGAAATTTGGGAGGGAGTTGTTTGTGGAGTTCAAGGTGGAGTTTAAAACGAACCACTGGACAAGGAGTTCATCCTTATCCGTTGCCGTGCAAGCGACATAATTATGGTTTGATAGTGAGGGAATTGTTGATTGCCCATTATTCACCACACTATTATAGATTTTCCAGAAATCGCGAGTTCCTAATTTCTGCAACTTAATGTGTTTTCTGGTCATCTCAGTATACCGACTTTTAAGTGCAGCTATTTCTCTCTTGCAATGGTTTCTTGATGCTATAAATTTTTTCATGAATTTGGTCGGTTTTATAAATTGTCCATGTAGCTCCTTCTCTTCCCA
This sequence comes from Sepiola atlantica, assembly GCA_963556195.1. Lineage (NCBI taxonomy): Eukaryota > Metazoa > Mollusca > Cephalopoda > Sepiida > Sepiolidae > Sepiola > Sepiola atlantica. Next base: position 132,121,433 of record OY744522.1, read on the forward strand.
TTTTGCTTTACTCGCCTTGTAGTTTTCCGTTTCGTTGCTCTCCATAGTGTTTACCTTGGTGGTATTTTTGTTTGTTGTAATCAGCCTCTTTATATGTTGTGGCATATATTTTTCTAGTCTTTTTATAACATCACTCATGCAATCTTCAATATTTACCAGTCACCCCCCACATGCAGTGCATTGTGCATGGTCATTAGTTTCTGATTCTTTGATCCAGTTATTTGAGCTCTTCATTTGTCAAGTTTATGAAGAGTCCAGAGTAAATTACAAGTATTTATTCCTTTTATTTGGTTTCTACTATATAACTTAATTTTAAGACGGTATTCTCTTTTAATCATCTCTGTTGATTTGATGGTGTCTACTTTCAGAATGCCCAGACATTTTTAGTTCTCAAGTTCACCAAGTGCCCTTATCACTTCTCGATCGATTGAGCAGTTCTATGCTTTCCATTGTTTCGAGTTTTCCCTTGTTCATCTCAAGTCGTGCACATTTTTCCATTCCGAATTCCATTCCTATATAATGGCTAAAGATTCTTGTTCTGCTTATTAGTGTCTCTAGCTCCTTTTTATTTTTTGAAAACCTATTATTAATGGAGATTTGGTATCTGTCTGTCTGGAGACGAAAGTATACTATCTTTAAATGCTTTTTAAATTCATATTCTATTATTGATACTATTTCAGACTAATGTACTATCTTTCAATGATCAATTCAGGGGTGGGGTTAGTGTAGTATCTGTTCTGTTGTTATGAGACCATCCTCTCAGGCATCACCTGCTCCTTTGCAGAGGTTGTGTAGTATACGTTTGTTCATCATGATACCATACTCTCAGGCATTACCACCTTTTTGGGAGAGGTAGTGTAGTATATTTTCGTTTGTCATGACACCATACTCCCAGGCATTACCCCCTCCTTTGAGTAGGGGTAGTGTAGTATATGTTCGTTTGTCATGATACCACCATCCCAAGCATTACCTCCTGCCTCATTGGGGGGGGGGGGATAGTGTAGTATCTGTTCTATGGTCATGATACCATCCTCCTAGGGATTACCATCTTTTTGTGTATGTGTGGGGAGGAAGTAGTGATATACTAGCAAAAATATGCCACCTTTAGTCGCATATTTTTGCTAGTTATTAGTAGTAGTATAGTTTTGCCTCACCTGCCTCTATGACACCCTCTGCATGACAAGGGTGCTTCATGTCTAATTTAATGCAAACTTGACCAATAGTTTATAAGCCTATAAGAGTCTATTGTTTTTAGTATTAGCAGCATTAGTAGCAAACAGTAAGAGTAGCAATATTTTACCCATCCCTGAGAACACACCCAGCATCTAAAGAATGTTTGGGTTGGCTGTTTTGTTTCATTACATATCAACACTTTTTGGGTCACTGTGGTGTGATAGTTTAAACAGGATACTGCTCGTATTATCCAAAAGTCACAATATATAATTGCCGTAAAAAACACTTCTTATCGCAAATAACTCTCTAGCAAAAGTTGATGTGGATACTAGGAACATTCTAAGTTAACTCATGAACAGACGAATCATTCACCCTTATATGGAGATCGAAATGATGAATTATTTGTAAGCCCGAGGTCGACAGTTCAAATCAGCCTCACTGTATCTCGTATTGTAAAACTACAGTACTGTGCTGCCATCGTCAAAATGATATTTATCATTTTGTCTAGACAGCCAGATAACTCGGAATCACACGGAGACAAAGGAAGCAATGAAAAACAACGAATTCCATTTTAAAATAAAAATCCTTTATTCCCTGTAAAACAGGTAAAAAATCTGAAAATAAAAAATAAACAAAAGGTAACTCACTACGACGAAGAAGAAACAAGTATTCATAGATAAACGAAAGGAAAAAAGATGAAGCAAATCAGTACAATAAGATAGATGACTTAATTTAACTATTAGGGGGAGCGAGGCGAAGATGGGGTCGCCATACTAGGGAGGTAGAAATCTCGGGATGCCGTCGTAGGAAACCTGAGCGACGCCGGGAATGAGTTGTAACATTGTTACGACGGGGAGACATTGTTAATGAAAACATGGGAGGCATAATAAGGAGGATTAGCTTAGCAAGGAAAGGAGAGAATTAATTTACATACCAAGTTATGCTAGCGGGGGTCAGAATCTGCGAGGCGAAGCGCCCTTGAATTTTGTTTACAAACTGCAGGAAAAATGGCGACGGTTGAAAAAACCGCCAAAAGAACAAGTCTCTAGCAAGTCACGCTAACGAGAGTGGGTGATAATTATTATTAGAATAAATAAATCGAAAATGAAGAATTAAAGCAGGATAAAACTAGCTAAAATCCTCATAGGAGAACGCAGAATAAAAAAGGAATGAAGAAAAAGAAAGACGAAAAGAAAAACATGTCGTAGCGAGCATGAAATGCAAACTAAAGAAAAAAGCGGTGAAGGGATGAATCTGTCCCTGATGGAAAGAAAGGCCGGGTACGAAACATGACAAGTACATTACACCTTTTTCCGTTCAAAGTGATTCTTTGTCGTTTACTTCAGAAGGATCAGCTTTGTCCATTAGTCATTTAATGCTGAAATCAGTCGTTTTAGTAAATGTTTTTATTTTCAACTATTTATAGATTACATTTTTTTAGAGGCATATACTTCATAAATAAATATTTTGTGTAAATTATACACTTGTAGAGGAATTAATGGAAATTAAATAAATTAACAATGTAATTCCTAATAATAAATCATATACATTTTATTTATCAAACATCAGAAGGTATAGATGATTTAAAAGTTTGTACAATGGTGATGTGAGTCCAGAAATACTTCCGTTGAAATATTTTCAACACATGTTAAGCTCCTGCTGATGTGTGAGTATGAACAGTTATGTGTATGCATATTTCTCACATGAGTTGTTTTAGATAGTGCTTATTTGATATGGAGAATGTGTACATTGTTCAAACTGCTACGCATTATATTTTGTTGCGGTGACAATTAGTTGACACAGAACTCGACTGCTAATAATTTGTGTTTGTGTTCTTTTATTCTTTATTGTGGGGATGAGCTCCCAGTGTGATACTATGAACTGTCTCACTCCCTGTTATGGTACCTTACCTATAACGGACTACTTGAACTCTGCTGGCCAGCATAAATACTGGGAGAGCATGCTTCTCAGTGTTGGATCCACCCCAGCCTGTGCAGTCTTTCTCTAACGTCAGTTGCTTAGAGACTTCAGACTGGTCAATACCAGTCGAGGATTCATCTCGACAATTAGTCTAGCAGGAACTGGGCCATTTTGGTGGCCTTTTATCTGTTTGGCTGAGGTATGAGTCCTGGGTAGTCCTAGGAGGTTCATCTTTTCAGGCCTTGCCTCCCCTCTTTGGGGTGGAGTAAGTTTATTGCTTACTGCCTGAGGTGTCCTGACCGGAGAATGCCGACGGGGCTGCCCAGGCAATTTTTTAGAGGTCAGAGTGCTCCTTGTTTAAGGGCACTGGCTTGACTCTCCCCACCTTCCAGCTTTGTGCCATGTCTTCCTGCGGTGGGAAGAAAGTAAATACCTGGAACCACACCAGTCTATACTAGCAGTCAAGACTGACATACAACCACTCTTGTTCTCTGTTGTATTATACTTTTCTCAATATACTTGTTTACTCAAAAATCCGAGTTCATTCCAGGGTCACAAAAACTGTCGACAAGACACAGTAAGGGGTTTCTTGAGAACCTTAAAAAGGGCCCTACAACCACTGGTGACGAGGTTACAGTAAGGGATTCTTGAGAACCTTAAAATGGATGCCACAACTGGCAACAAAGTATATTACGTTTTTTTTGAGAACCTTAAAAAAGGAAAAACATGGAGAAATCAACAGCAAATTCACCCAACAATGTCCTAGTGCAAAAAAATGGCTTTACCGGCAGACCAAAAAGAAAAAAAAACATGTAAAAGACCAACTTATTTTATCTCAAAAAAGATATGTGGTTTGTCCGGGTGGTAAATTTCCGTTGAATAGATGTCCGATGAATTGTAGAAAGCGAAAAAAAAACCTTTGTGTAGGAGCAGTGTGGAGAAAATGTTCAAATATAAGTAAATCCAAACGCACTTAAAAGGAATTTTTTTACGGAACTTTTCTTTCACTGCGTTTTTTTAATAATATTTTCATATATTTTTCAAATATTTGAACTTTGGTTTTTTCGAAAGCCAACTTATCTATCTGTATTTCTCCTCTGATGATAAGATCTCGATCTTTGAAAAGCCTTGGCTTAAGGAAAGAATAATAAACACTAGTTTATTACTGAATACACCCTGCATTGAACAATTGAAATTTGAAATAAATTTGGACAATCGTCGCATATTTATCACTCTTTTTTCTTCTATCTCTACAATTGCTCTATCTCGTATATTGAGCTAAACCTCTTCACAATAGGTTCCATCTACTAAAAGTTTTACTTTTGGTTTATATTTGATCCTATATATATATATATATATATATATATATAAATATATATATATATATATATATGGGGTAAGGTACATGATAATTCATGAAAATGAAATGTTGTGATGGACAAAATGTGTGAAAAAAATAACAAACGGAAAACAAGTTAAAATGCAGGAGAAAAACAAAAACAAGAGATTTTTTAACTGGTTTCGTTCTTGGCAAACGTCTTCAGAAAATGAAGATATGGAAATAATTTTATTTTGAAGGCACACACATGGGATGAGGGAAGGATGATCTGATTGGACCATATGAGAAGACATTAAGTGATGTTAGAATATGATAAGTAGGTGACACATTCTTCTATGTTTCTTATTCTTCTGTTTATATTTTATTTATTTACTTTCTTTTACTATCACACCTAATGAGCTAGTATGGAGAAGGTGGTGGGGGAGGGAGAAAGGTGACAGAGAAGCTGGCTAACATGAACAAAAGGGGTGGGCATGAAATTGATACACTGGATGTTAGAATCCAAATATTAATAAGAAAGAAACAGGGATAGGTCTGCTAATTTGTCACACATTAGGTTTTTAAAGAGCAATTCATAAAGATGAAAAGCTGTGGTGGACAAAATGTGTGAAAAATGAAACAAACGGGGAAAAACAGGTTAAAAGGGCGGGAGAAAAACAAAAATATAAATAAATTTCAAAAGTAGGATATATATATATATATATATATATATATATATATATATATATATATATAAAGTAATCCAACAAAAGATATAAGCGTCAACTAATATCTTATAATTAGTTAAACATCCGGATAAAAACTGAAGCTCAATATACTGGATAGAGCATTAATATTATAATATAAAATGAAGTAATAAAATAAGGTGTCAATCAAATTTTATTAGAATTCAAAGTTCAAGCAAAGTATTCTTAAGTCCTTAGCTCATGAGTTTTCAAAGATAATTCTTCTCTTCAGAGGACCATTACCGCAGTTATACTACTACAGGTAATAAAATTACGCTTTGAAAATATATAAAATTATATATACCAATACACAAAAATACATAACATCAAAACATATCAACCCAAAAACATACTTTTTGTTGAATCCATATAGTCCATCCAGGTCATACATATTGAGAAGCATAATCAGGAAAGACAACTACTCCAAGTTACAAACAGCAGTCCAAATACGTGTAATTGAAGGTGCCGACAAAGTTATCCAATCCCGAAAAATGTCAATATTCAATGTTAATGATAAATAAATCAAATAATATAGAAAGTCCAATCAAAGTTCCAAAATCCCGAAATGTGCAACCCAAGTCAAATCAAAGTTCGTTGTTTAATTAGAAAACCCGTCAAATCCGAATTGAGCAAAAAAAGACTGAATATATATATATATATATATTAGATGAATACCCATCTGAGAACGTGTAAAATTAATTCCCCGAACAGAACAGTTTTGCACTACTTTTATGTCTCTTTACGGAGATTAAAATTAAGATATTGTTATGGTACCGTACCTATAACCGACTTTGGACTCTTCCATTCACAATAAATCCTGGAAGCATCTGCTTCTCAGGGTTGAGTAAACCCCACTCAAAGGCTTGTCTCTGTGTTGGATTACGATGGTTTTTACGAGTGAGTTAGTTTTTGTTACATATTTGTTATCTCTTGTTATTATGTTATTGTTGAAATTATTTTTTACTGTTTTTGGAAAAAAAAAATCGGAACTTTGTTTTGTTACATTTTGGTAAAATAGGTCAAAGCAGGCATTGAAGCCTATGTCCCCATGCGAAAATTCTTCAGCAAACCCCACTCTCCTCTCGAAATGTGCAGCTGCCATTGCTGAGAGACAGCAAGCATTCCAACAATTCGACCACCATAAGTCAACTGCGAATAGTCAAGAAATAATCGTACGGCAGTGATAGGTGAAACAAAGAGAAGGTATACAGAGATAACCAAAAAACGCATTCAGTCACAGAAACTAGGTACTCGTGGTTTCTGGAAAATCTACGATAGTGTGGTGAACAATGGACAATGAACAATTACCCCGCTATCAAACCCAAATGATGTTGTTTGCACGGCAATTGATAAGGCTGAACAACTTGCCCAGCATTTCACCTTGGACTCCACCTTGGACTCGGCGAACCACCCCCTCCCTAAATTCCCATTGCGGACTGAAGCCACACTTGAAAACCTGGTCACCACCCCATCTCAGGTCAGGGACATCATAAAAACTTTGACACCTTCAAAGCTTGAGGGCCTGATCTTATACTTGTAAAAATAATAAAGAAATTCTCTGCTGAACTGACCCCTGTCCTCTCCAAACTCTACAACAAATGCCTTGCTGAATCTTGCTTCCCTGATAGCTGGAAAATTGCCTCTGTGGTACTGTTGAATATTTGGTTTATAATACATTTGTATGGCGGAATCTGGCGTAGTACAACAGCTTCTTTGTTGATCCAGCGAACGGTATCGCTTGCTAATGGGACGATATGTCGTTTCTCGATCCGGGCGACGTCGAGTGGTCTTGCTAGTCGGTCCCGGCTTCAATCTCTCCCTTTCAGCTGACACAGCAGTAAACCCAATTCGGGAATTATATTTCCCTTTCTTCTTGCTGTCTCTTCTCTTTCTGCTTTCAATGTCTGCACCCTAGCTGCTATTGTTAGCAGCTGACCCGTCGCCGCCACCACTCTCTGCAGCCGCTTTGTCGTTGTCACAATTTCGTGCCGGCAGTTTCTCTCTGTAACTGAAATCAATCTACACATAACACAATATAACAAGCCTTCTCTTTTAGTTCCGACCCATTTATTTTCATTTATTAGCTTGTCGACACCGAAGCAAGTTCGTTGAAACAGAGAGAGAGAAGCTTACGCTAGTTAATTAACTAATTACTTAATCACTTGCAAGAGAAGGAGGAGGAAGACATCGTCTGGCTCTCATTTTTGGGGATCTGAATTCCCCTATCTTATTTAATCGCTACATGGCTAAGGCGACTTGACTAGTCGGCTTCCCGTCAAGAACTCAAATCTCACTGCAGTTTTCTCACCGGGAAAACTGTGACGTCACGAAATCTCGTGATCAACGCACAAGTGCGACCCAACCCTCGATCCGAGGTCTCATCAACTGTCACCGCGAATCATGAGAAAACATCGCACCAAAGTTGCACGAGATGACTCTGTTACAAATCACGCAAGTTAAGCGATTTCTCTGTATGTCCATCATCACATGCGTCCCATTATATAGTCTTCAAAAATTCTGGGGATAGAACTGATCCTCAGAACTACCGCCCTATCAGTCTACTTCCGATCTTTGCCAAAATCTTTGAATCCTTAAGCAATCTAGTGATAGTCAATGCTAATGCTAAACTTCTTTCTGACCGCCAGTATGAATTTAGACAAGCACAGTCTACTGCGGATATCCTAACGGTCATCTCTGAATGCATATATTATACACTGGACAAGACAGGTGAAGCTAGGGCAGTAGCGCTTGATATATCCAAGGCCTTCGACAAGGTATGGCATAAAGGGCTTCTCCTGAAAATACGCTCATACGGTATTACTGGGCAACTACTTAATATAATTAGATCCTTCCTAACCAAAAGAAAGATCCAGGTTGTCCTCGATGGCCGTTCATCTAAGCAACATTACATAAATGCTGGTGTACCCCAGGGATCCATCCTTGGACTTTTATTCCTAATTTTATAAATGACCTCCCTGATAATATCGAGTCTGAGATAGGTATTACTGACGACACGACTCTCTACTCTCGTCATGTGGGCAAAACCGAAGCGCACATATCCGAGACAATGGCTGAATCCTTAGAAAGTGACCTCCAGTCTGTAGTGGATTGGGGCCATAAATGGTTGGTAACTTTTAATGCCACAAAGACAGAGCTCCTTTCCTTCAATAACTACAAGAAACCTCTTCAACCACCGATTGCCATGGCAAATAACACCCTACCTGAAAGTTCAACATTCAAACTCCTCGGCCTAACATTCACAGGTAACATGAATTGGAATAAATACATTGAAGACATTGCCAAGGCTGCTGCAAAGAAGGTGGGCTCCCTCTACCGTGCTAATAAACTTCTCACACCTGACATTATCCTGTATCTCTACAAAGCCACCATCCGCCCATGCATGGAAGATTGTTGTTACATTTCGGCTGGTGCATCATCCACTAGTCTCTCCCTCTTAGACAAGGTCCAAAGGAGAGTACCTAATTTAATAGGTCCCTCACTATCCACCAAGCTCCAGCCCCTGTCCCATCTCCGCAATATTGCATCTTTATGCTTGTTTTACAAATACTTTAATGGATAGTGCTCCGATGAACTGGCTGCTCTGGTGCCCCTTCAGCATAAATATACTAGACAAACCCGACAATCAACTAAATCCCATCCATTAACTGTGGAGGTACCCAGATGCCAGAGAGCCTTCTACTCCAATAGCTTCTTTCCTCGTGCTGCCGACCTCTGGAACTCCCTGTTTCCTCGACTATACCGACATGCAGAAGTTTAAAACTAATGTAAACAGACATCTCACTGCACAGCTCCCAACTTAGGATGTCACCCAAAACTTCCACCCTAATTCTCAGTAGCCCCTTACGTCTACAGTGATGGCCTGCCTTGTTTGGGGTGAACTATGTTAAAAAAAACAAACTAAAAAAACTCTATACCTTCTTTTTGGCCATGGCTGATAGTAGCCTTGTGCCTTCAATGGATATGAACGACACTGATGTTATGAACCCTGCGTTGTCGGGGTGGGACAAACCTTTTGTGATGATAAACGTAGACGATTTTGTCACAGAGGCAAAACAATGTACTAATTTAGTAACCAAGAAAGGCCTTAATGTTGATAATCCAGCACTAGAGGTATTCAGCAAAAGAACGCTATTGATGTTTGTTATTGATAAAAATACAAGAAATTTGATACGTGCATCAAAAGACCCTGTGGTTAAATTAATAGCAACAAGAGACATGCGACCACAAAACATAATTAGAACCAGAGGTTATAATACCTGGTCAACACTTTTCCGGACTGAAAAAGACTGTCGGAAACGAAGTCTGGAATTTGATAGAAAAAGCGATCACTTCCTTCGATATGATACCCCCTTAGCTATAGTCAGGGATGCTGACCTTAAAGGGCTATGTAAAACTTATGTTTTGGAGGGTTCCTGTAAAAATGCACCCACCCATTTATAGCGTAGCCAAAATAGCATTCCCCTGGATGTTGGTGGACTGTCCTCGGATGGCTCCATCAATGATCAGATAGGTCATTATTCCATGAAACATCAACATCCTGACCCTGTCAATGTTCGTTGAAGAAACCCAACTCTAAGGCTCTACAATGGCTCTCAATCTAGCTAGTTTAAATGTCCAGGGCCTGAGGGCCGGTATCCGTAAATTGAAGGTTTGTCGTGATCTCTCAGGTCTCGGAATTGATATATGCTGTATACAGGAGACCCACCTTATTCAAAGTGATTATATAGGTGTGCTGACTTAGGGTCATGATGTTTATTCAGCATACTTTAATATTTGCTCGAGGGGCAGTTCCTGGCTGGTTAAGTGCTCTTTAGATGCGTCGGTTGACCCTTTCTCCATGGATCCAGAAGTAAGACTCTGCGTTATGGATGTTACCATAAAAGATAAGGTGTTTCAACTCATCAGAGTTTATGCGCCCAATGACCATGGTGAGCGGACACGATTCTTTCATTGGATCGAGCGTTTTATGAATACTTCTCTGCAAATTATCTTAGCGGTAGACTGGAACGCGGTCTTAGATCTCGATTTAGATCATGAACTTGGACAGCTAGACACAGCTGCAGTTCGATACAGCTTTCAAGCTATATCGACTGGGTTTTAATTAGAAAAGTCGATGTAGGGTTATGAGAATGTCCAAGCTTCCACAATATAATTTACTCAGACTATAAGTTAATTCGGGCTCGGTTAAACTTAGATAGGCCTAAACCTAAGTCAACTAGTTACTGTACGCTCAACACTTCGTTATTCAAAGTGAAGGGCTACCAGGAGCTACTAGAACTAACTTTAATGCGGGAATTGATGGGTGCTATAATTAGGAATAAGCGGTGGGGACATATTTGAATGAAATTAAGTCCTCTTCTGCTGCCTTTAGCTGTCGACACAGCTTAGAATCTAGAGCAACGAAAGCAACACTAGAAGCTAGATTAGTGGAGGTGAGGGATAGAACTAAAGTTACTATGGTTAAGGCTAAACTGTCCGCCTTGACTTTCCAGGAGATCCAGGCTTTTGTAATTAGGTCTAGGGTAAAAATGCCTCAAGAAGCAACAAACATGGCCACTGAATTGCGTACAGAAGAACTTCAAATGGGCTTCTGATCGACACATCGCTGGTGTCACATTGCCAAATGGACGTCTCATAATTACAAACAAAGGTATTTTGAAGGCATTTTGTTCTTTTTATCAGGATCTCTCCACCAGGAAGCCTGGTTTGTAATTTGCACATTACGACAGCTATTTAGCCGATCTTGCTCCCCTTGGGGCAACCCAAAAGGCTAGGTGCAAAGGTAGTATAGAATAGGATGAAGTCTAGGAGGCCCTGAAGCATGTTGGACTGGATAAGTCTCCTGGGATCGATGGTTTGCCCTACAGGGTGTACTTGAGGCTTTCACCCATTTTTGTCCTCTTGCTGACTGTCTTGTTAATTCCTGGTTTATATACCTCAGTATTTTACCAGGGGATTATCAAGCTGGTTCGCAAGAGCAAAAGTGGTGGCGATGGGATAGATAACTTTCGGCCTTTAACTATGCTGAATGCAGAAGTTAAGATTTGGGCCAAGATTTTAGCAAATCGTCTGCAGGCTGTCCTGCCTGGTCTGATTAGCCCTGAACAGACTTGTGCTGTACAGGGCAGGACTATTCAGGATAATTTGCACATGTTACGCTTAATCATTGAGAAAGTCGACAGCGAAGCCGTGCTGATCAACTTGGATCAGTCCAAGGCATTCTATAGGGTAGACTATTACTATGTGGAGGCTGTTTGTCTTCGGCGGGTTTTGGCCCACAGTTTTGGCCTTGGATCAGCCTCTTATATGCTAACCTCAGTGCGATGGTGGAGGTGAATAGTTTGAGATTGAAGCCCTTCAAATGGGTCAGTGAATGAGACTAGCTAGGTTAGACTGTTAGTTAAAGTTAGAGATGACCAGCCTTTTCCCCATCCCCATTTTTGGCCTTGTGCCACATTTTATATTCTGTGACTTGTCACTTTATGTTAATAAATATTGAGTAAACCGCAGTCTATATTGGCAGTCAAGACGTATGTACCACTACTCTTGTTCCTCTGTTGTATTATACTTTTCTTCAATATATTTGTTTTATCTAAACCCTGTGTTCATGTTTTTATTCCGGCCCCTAAACAGGGCCACAACAACTGACGACGACGTATTCGTACTTATACAGGACACAACTGCAACATTAAGGATTTTTCTTGAGAACCTTTAAAAAAAAGACCCCACAACAACTGGTAACATGGGATGTCGAACTTACACCACCACAACAACTGACAATGTGGTTACTGTAAAGGATTCTTGAGAACCTTAAAATGGATGCCACAACTGGCAACAATGTTTTTTTTGGAGAACCTTAAAAACGAACAAAACATAGAGAAATCAACGTCAAATTCACCAGACAACGTTCTAAAAATCTGGCTTTACGGGTGGAAAAAAAAACACGTAAAAGACCAACTTATTTTTCTCTCATTGAAGAAAGGTCAGTGATTTTTTTTATTCTATTCCGACAATGTTAATTTTTAATAAGAAAAGAATACATGATATTTTCTTTTCTCTCCAAAAGAGAAAATATTACTTCTGCCGAAAGAAAAAGAACATTGAAACCGTATTTTAATTTTTTCTCTGTTGACTAAAGTGCCGTCCGCAAATTCTACGGCTATGCAAGAAGTGTACTAAAAAAAAAGTGATTTTTATAAGTCGAGAAAAAAGAAAAAGGTTTTTTACAACTACGATTACGTTTAGCAAGCATAATCTAAAAGAAAGAACTTTCTAAAAGCCGTATTCTAAAAAGGACACATTTACTTTCTAAAAACCATATTCTAAAAGGACACATTTTAAATATCGAAGAACTGGTGAAGTATCAAATGCGACAGCAACAGAAAATAGACGTAAAACTTCTATAACAAAATGAAAGACTACAAAAAGCTGTAAAAAGACAGCAACAACAGCAACGAGAAACTGAAGATTTCAAAAGTTTTTACTAGAAAAGAAAAAAGTCGACGAAAAACTACTAGAACAAAAGAAGTAAGCCAACAAAACTTTCTAGAACAAAAAAGAGAAACTGACGAAAAGATTGAAGTATTAATGCAAACAATATTGCATAGGGGCAAAGTAACGAAAACGATAATACTTTTTCGCAAAATGCCGTTTTGAGTGCAATTGACAACTTCACGTCTTCCCCAGATGAGGATAAAACATTTGCTTAATATTTTAGAAAGTTTGAAGATTTATACAAAATTGATTGTGAAAATTGGGTAGACTCTAAAAAGGTTTGCCTACTGCTTAGGAAATTAGGCACCACTGAATATACCTAAGTTTGTGGATTTCAACAAGCGATTTGACTTTTGCTGAAGCTGCAAATCTTTAAACTGAATTATTTAGCCCCAAGACTTCTTTGTTTTACAAATGCTGGAAATGTTTGAACCTGGTAAAAAAAGACAAGAAGATTATTCAACGTTCGCATCAGTCGTCAATAAACACTGCAGCGATTTTAAATTAGTGCTGATAATTTTAAATGCTTAATTTTTGTACAAGGATTGGTATCAGGAAAAGATGCTGAGATCAGACGGAGTTCTAAATAAATTAGAAAATGAACCTACAGAAATTAGCTGAAGACTGCCAGAGATTTATAAGTGTTAAGCAGGATTCAAAGGACATTTCAACTGAACGAGAACGTTCAGCCCGTATTTAAGAAAAAAAGAAATGTGCCTTTTGCCTTGATAGACAACATAAATGAGGAATTGGATCGACTAGTGATGACCGGCATCTTATCAAAAGTGGAATACAGTCAATGGGCAGCACCTACGGTCTATGTAAAGAAAAAATCAAAAGAAATCCACGTATGTGCAGATTTTTTAACGGGACTAAATGCAGCACTAAAGGATTATCACTATCCACTGCATAGCCTGGAGGAAGTTTTTTCAAAATTAAATGGAGGCATATTTTTTCAAAAATAGATCTGAGTGAAGCATATCTCCAAATACCCGTGAAAGAAGAGAGTTCTAAACTGTTGTGTATAAGTACGCATCACGGTTTATACAAGTTCAAAAGGCTAGCTTTTGAGGTCAAAGTTGCTCCCGTAATTTTTAAGCAAGTGATGGATACTATGCTGGCCGAACTTGATTTTGTTATTGCATACCTTGACGACATCCTAATCAACAGTAAAGACATAGAACACCGGAAAATGTCAACCAAGTGTATTTGCGAATCTAGGACTACAGGTTTAGTTAAAGAGTAAAAATGTGATTTAAAAAAAAAAAAAAATAAAATACCCGGGTCATGTAATAGACAAGGATAGCAGAAGGCTGGACCCAGAACAGGCTACCGCAGTTAAGAACATGCCAGCGCCGGAAAACGTCACAGCACTACAGAGCTTCCTGGGACTGCCAAATTACTACCAGACTTTCATCTCAGAGATGAATAACCTCCGTGCTCCACTGAATGAACTATTAAAAAAAAATATGGTTTGGGAGTGGACGCCCGAATGCCAGAAGGCATTCGACAAAACTATTAAAAGTCTGATATCAGATTTATCCTTACACATTACAAACCAGACTTAGACACAATAGTGACTAGTGACACTAGTTCATATGGATTAGGAGCGTGCATTCTTCATGTAATGCCAGATGGAACGCATAAACCCATCGCACTTGCATCAAGGACCCTGCTTTCTGCGGAGACGCAGTACTCCCAAATTGAGGAGGCTTTAGGAATAATTTTTGCTGTAACTAAGTTCCACCGCTATATAAACGGTAGATTGTTCACATTACAGATGGACCATAAACCGTTAATCACCATTTTCGGTTCGAAAAAAGGTTTGTCTGTGTAGATTACAGAGATTAGGAACAATTTTACTGAATTATAATTTTAAAATGGAGTATTTACCATCAAAAAAGATCTATCACGCAGATGGATTGTCTAGACTGACGCCAAAACAGAGAGAGCCACTAGAAGACAGCGTGATTGCTTCCCTACGAGCAGAAGGGGAGATAAAAGCTATGTTGTGCAACACAGTAAGAGAGCTCCCGGTGACTCTACATGAAATTAAAAAGGAAGCCTCAAATGATGAATTCATCATTAGTAAAAAACTAAAATGGCTGATAAAGGCCAATATTTTGCAGACAGTTTTGCATTATGCGACGATGTACTCCTGTATGAGAGAGTCGTCATTCCCCAAAAAACTTCAGAACAAAATCCTGAAAGATTTTCATGTTGGCCATTCAGGGACAAATAGAATGAAAAGTTTGATGCGCAGTTTCGTGTACTGGCCTAAAATGGATCAGGACATTGAGAACATCGTAAATACGTGTAAAGGCTGTGCCTTGGCGGCAAAGGCACCTCATATCAAGCATAGCCCATGCCCAAAGACGGACTGAACTTGGTCAAGGATACATATAAATTTTGCAAGCACATTGGAGGGATTTTACTATCTAATTGTAGTCGATAGTTTTCCCAAATAGGCCGAAGTGTTATGATGTAAAAGCCCACTACAGAGGTAACAGTAAACTTCCTGCATGAATTGTTCGACCGTTTTGGGGTGGTCGATTGTTTGGTCAGTGACAACAGAATGCAACTTACGTCCTCCAACTTCAAAGACTCCCATGTATTATCTTAGGTCAAACGGTCAGGCGAAACGCTTTGTGGACACTCTAAAAAGAGTCCTGAAAAAAGGTTGTGGCACTCCTATGGAAACGGCCCTGCAACAGTTTTTACGAGTGTACAGGATCACGCTAAATGTTAACATACCATCCTCATTATCTCCTGCAGAGATGATGTTTGCGTGAAAAGTCAGATCCGTTTTTGCCAAATTACTGCCTAAACAGATCAAACAAGGTCTAACCTCTATTCTACCAAAAAAACGATACATCCCAGGGGACACAGTATATTTCAAGAGACACCTAAATCAAATTAGGAAATGACTGTCGGATGACACTGCCAGCACTTCCCAGATAAAAGAAGAAGAAGTTATGGACAACATATACGATACTTTCAACATATCATTACCCCCAAGCAGCCCCAGAAAAGCAACAATCTAAAAAGAAACGGAAGTCTCCGGACCTTATCGGAATCAATCCAAAAAAAGAAACGATATTAATACTCCTGAGGAGGTAAAGCTTGGTGGGGGGTGGGGGGTGGGGTATGGTACCTATAACCGACTTTGGACTCTTCCATTTACAATAAGCATCTGCTTCTCAGTATTGAGTAACCTCAGTCTATACTGGCAGTCAAGGCTGACGTACCACTACTCTTGTTCCTCAATATACTTGTTTTATCTAAACCCCATGTTCGTGTTTTCATTCCGGCCCCTAAACAAGATATAATGATACTAAACCATATGTCTATGATCCTTTATTTAATTTTAATTAAAATCCATTTATATTATTTTGATTCTAGAAAAAGTCTTAAGAAGAAATTGAAATTCAGGGAATCTTGCTTAATTGGGGCGTAATGACTATCGATCAAATTCAATGCAAATCTGAAATATTTGAATTTTCAAATGGGAAGTTGTGTTCATATTATGCCCCCTAAAATCCCTTTAAAACACTCCAAAGAAACTGAAATGGGGGAAATATTAATCTAATATCTATTGTTAAAATTTCACAAAAATCGTAGGTATCTTAATTTACGGTTTTCCATCCCTCTTTGCCTAAAACTAAAATAAATTCATCATGATTGCTTAATTAGTTTAGGAATGAATCCTATACATAGAAATATATAAACATATGCACATGCCTAACTTTCTATGCATGCATCCTGTAAATGTTAAAGTTTGAAAAAAAATAATGTGCCCACGTTACTCACCGTGTTGACTAGAATATATATTCCAAACTTCATAATGATCCGTTTATTAGTTTAGCAGATTCACCTGTACATAGAAATAAATACACATACCTAATTTTATATAGAGAGAGATACATAATATAAATTTTTATTTATATAAACATTTGGGCTACATATGTGCAGACACGTTTCGTTACAACCTTGTTTAGGCTAAGCCTCGTCATGTCAACTTATTAGAATGAAAACGAAATGGTTCTTTTTGTTTTCATCAGTAGCAGTTGCATGAGTGAACTATTTTGTATCGGTGTACGTGAACCACACTGAGATTGTCATTCGGCTTGGCGATTATGTAATCATCCTCTTCACCGTGTGAGTGCATGGCACACTTGCGTGTAACTAAATTCACATGTGATGAATCGTTTTGGCGTGAAAACCAAACACGCAGATCTTCAGTTGCAGTTTTCTGCTAGCAGACAGAACGTGCCTTTTCCCGTGCTGAACCTGACTCAACCACAAGCAGGTGAGATATCAAACTCCAGGATAATACCACTTCATCTAACCGACATGAATCAGTTCATTGTACTATTTTCATTTTGTTCCTGTGTTCCCGTGAACAAAACTTCATATTTATTTAGTTGTGGAGCCATTATTTATTTCGTGGAAGAATGGTGATTCCTTTTTGCTTATGTAACATTTCTATTTCAGTCAGATTCGGCCAGACGTATTAATCTTCCAAGTAAGTTCGTAATTCTGATTTTCTTCCCGAATTAAACCACACACCTGAAATTGGTTCCCCACTAAACATCCTAACAACTTGGCCTTATCGTTAATAAGACTGTAGCCGAAACATGTCTGCACATATGTAGCCAAAATGTTTGTTTTGTATCAATAAAAATTGTACTAAGTACAAAGCTCTCTTTGTTATTGCGCACCTTTATACAAATACTGGATTAACTCCAATGAGCAAAACGTCATATGAACTTTGAGTATATTTCATCATTTAAAAAAATATCTTTAAGTTTTCTATACATATATATATATTTCATGAAGTTTAAAAATATATTTAGGTTTTATTTTTTAAAACTATGTAAGAGTATTAAAGAAACTAACTGTTTTTTTTTTCATAAATTTAACTAAATTATTTTTCATTGCAAAATTATCTTATACTTTTAGAAGTATTATATTTTATAAGTTTTAAAATTAAAAATAGACAGATCATTTCAAGACATTGTCTTTTCTTTGTTTTACGTTATTTGTTTTATGTGTTAATATTTGTTTCATATACTTAACTGGCACAGGCCCTTGGGATTGGATCGGAGTTGAGTATAGTTCTGTTCTTTCCTAGGAAACTATTCTCCCAGGCATTACCTTCTCCTTGGGTGGGTGGAGAGATTGGTGTGTTGCTGGTCACTTGAGGCGCTATAGTACGGGATAATACCAACCGTGTCCAATTACGGTAAATTTTGCAGCAATCCACGGTGGTCCCCTTTTTTTGGGGAAAGCTGGAACACCAACTATAAATTGACCTCATGTCTAACTTTCCTACAGTAGGAGGCAGGTAAATATACTGTTACTTATTAAACTTGTCGGTATTTTAGAAATGTGCAAACCACCCCACGCAGGTATGATGTGAGTGACGCAAAGTCTGTTTATTATTGTGGTGCACCGCCTTTCGACGGTCAGGGTGATTTACATAAGATCTTCTGTGTCTGTTCTGGATTAAACCCAATTGGTCCCCGCCAAAAGAGATGAGATGTAAATATAATATTTAGATTGTTAAATGTTAATTCTGTAAAACGTGTTGGAATTCCGTTTTTGTATCTACCACTCTGACAAGTCATTTCGTTTTACTATTTCGTTTTCCCCGTTTTGCTATTTCGATGTACTCTCGAACATGGCCAAATCACGCATGCGCAATAAGCGTCCTTCATTTCTGAAAATTTGAAAAAACCAGTCGGTCGCCGACTTTTTTTTTTCACCTTTCAGCCTCGAATTTTTTTTGTGAGAAGGGATTAACACAAATAATCGGTAGTCAGCAACAACAAAAAAAAAACAAAAGAGAAAAAAAAACGTAAAAAAAGGCATTAAGTCATACATAAGAAGGCAAAGATATACTATATCTTTCTGTATATATATATCTATATATCTCTCTCTCTATATATATATCTATATATATATTTAAACGTCTATATCGTGATATCCAAGAGGAGAGAGTGACGGGACGAGGGTGGGCCTCCCTTGGTCAGGTTTATGGATCCAAGAACTGCTTGGTTTCCACCGGAGCAGCTTGGACCAGCGCACACCCTTTGGATGACAATCTGCGAGGCCCAGATAGGCGTGGACACCATGTACCTCCACCACAATAATAACTTTTTAAACACCGACCACCAGAAGAGCAACCATGACAATATCATCCCCTTAGATTTCATCAACGTGGATGGCAAGAACGGTGAGCACAACAATATCCTCACTCAACAGAACCAACTTAAACGCAAACGTGACAATAACCGTGCGAGTACGTATGGCTTGAATCATTCCTCGTTGAAGCATCTCATGAAAGATGGCGTTCTGACGCCTTGGAAAAATAAGGATAAACATTACCGACCGGATCTTTTAGGGTAGGTATATCACTGCCAAAAATCACCCCAAACCCTCCAGTATCATTCCACAGCAGTTTCATGCCTTAACTGTTGGTCACACCTGTATTTTCTATTCAAGCAAAAAAAAAAAAACCCCGTGTCTATCGTTATAAAGTCGGGGTCTGATTTCCAGTTTAGTTATTTTACTAAACTAAACCCGGACTTTATGTTCGTTTTAAGATATATAGTCCCCCCCCCCCCTCCAAATCGTATCTCTCCACAGAAGTTTCATGCCGTAACTGTCATAACTTGTATTATTTTATAAAAAAAGAGCGTGTCTTGGCTATAAAGTGGGGGTCCGATTACTGGTTTTGTTATAGTACTAAACTGGACCCTGACTTTATGTCCGCATTTAAAAAATGCAAGCTTGTCAGTTGATAATACTTCTTTTTGAAAATCTCGCCGTTTATGAACCGTTATTTTCGGGTAATTTTTTATTTTTTCATTCTGAATTTTTATTTTAATCTTGTGAAACCTTTTTAATTGTGTATTTAACTCCTGTCAAATATTAACCGTTAAAAACAAATTTTATTCGTAATCGCACATGATTTTTTAAAAGATTTTTTTTTTTTTTTAAATATCTCATTTTAAATGTTTAGTTTTTTTTATAACTTCATTTTAAATGTTTAGTTTTTTTTATAACTTCATTTTAAATGTTCAGTTTTTTTTTTATGACTTCATTTAAAATAATTCACTTGTGTAGTTTTATTTTAGATTTAAACCTTACATTCTATTTTTTGTTCTGAATCATTTTTATTTTATATTTTCTAAATTAAAACATTTTTAAATGCATATTTTATTCTATATTGCATTTCATCCCCACTCAACAAGTAAAATGAATACTTTTGTTGTTTCTGAAACCATAAAGACAATTTTTATTCATTATATCTATTTCAGAAATGAACATGTGACCCATGTAGATGTCATTAGTGCTAGAAAAATCTTTAAAAGCACTAAATCTTTCTCCATTCACATTTATTATATGAAAAATAAACTTGAATTTAGCAGAAAATGTGAATTAAAGTTTATAGCTTAATTTGTCGAGCAAATATTGAAAGGCATGAGGCTGATCTATACAGAATATGCTAATATTTTTTAAATTTTTGTACATTTTAATTGGTTAAATAAAATTCTAGGAAAAGTAAAAAGAATTCTGGTGCTTCTCCAGATAAGGATCTGAGCTAACTTTGAGCCCGTCGTTAGGTTCAAACTTAGCTCGGGTCCTAATCTGAAGTTCCAGAATTCTAACTTGTCATTGTCAAAGTTTTAAAACCTGAATTACTTTTAATAAAGTACAAAAAATAAAATTGGTAAACATTTATTTTAAACGTTTATTCTACAAATTTAAATTCATTTTTTTTAATTGAACATGATTTTATGTAATTTCTAATGTCATCCAACATTTTTGATTATAGCCACAACCATGTGCATTTTTAGCACTTTTCTTTTTATTCTTATAGAATTGGTACGTATTTTTAATTGAATCTAAAATTATAACCTTCTCTTGATATTTATCGTGTCAACGTGACTTTAATAATTAGTTCTAAAAAAATCAAATGTAATAGCGTAAATTAACTTAAATCTTTAAAATAAATTACGAAATTAAATCCAGAATGCATTTCAGTTTCTTAGACGAGTCAGCCATTTTAATCTATTAATTACAGAAAAAAAAATTGGAAGAATTTAAACTTATTTCTGGCTTTAAAATTCTCTGCAAATCCTAATGTAAGATTGAAAGTTTTGGAAGCTGCTTAGATCAATTTCATAGAG
The DNA here is from genome assembly GCA_963556195.1 of Sepiola atlantica. Lineage (NCBI taxonomy): Eukaryota > Metazoa > Mollusca > Cephalopoda > Sepiida > Sepiolidae > Sepiola > Sepiola atlantica. The sequence continues at coordinate 132,142,303 of OY744522.1, forward strand.
ATTAACAACATTTTATAACAGTTTGGTTATCTTAATGACTACACAATACTGTAATTAAATTACTCTCAAATTCTATTAAAAAAAAAAAAAAAAAAGTAAAAATAAAGATCCCATGTAACGGCGGGTATGTACAAATAGTTACGAATAAATGCTTTATCATTCGTCATTATTAATCACGGAATTTAAATACATTTATATTCTATTTTAGTTAATTGGTGTAAATGCTATCGTGTTTTCCAACGTACCGTGCGTAATGTCAATGACCTGTTATCGTGTACAAGAAGTCCATGTGTTTGAAAATGAATTTCTCGATGTACCTTTTTTTTTTTTTTTTTTTTTTTTTTTAACTAACGAACCTTTTTGTTTATCTGATTAAAAACTAAGTTAGCTAACGTTTTTAGTTTGCAATATTGTTTTCATTAAAAATGAAACCTTTTTCTAACCTCAAAGATGTCACTTTCGTTTTCTTTTTAATCGTAATTAGTTTCTTTTTCATTTTTCTTGGAAATGTCGATTCCTAACTTGGAAAATCGCTCTCACTTTAAGTAACAAAACGAAAGCAAAAAAATTTAACACTATTTTTTAAAAACTTCTCATTAATCTTTAAAGAAAATCATTTTCATATCTTTGATACAATGAATTTATAATTAAACATTGGTTCAGTCATAAACTCTTTCTAAAAGACGCCGTATTCCACGATTATTCGATCTGTAGGTTTTAAAATTACATTAAAATATAAAATGTAACAAAGTAAAACTTCATAAATATTTAATTCAATGTCAATTTATATAAAGAGAACTGGTTAAATAGTCGTTTCCCAGCTAAAATGGCGGACAATGAATCGTAAGCAGTTTTCCGACCTCACAAATGAGTATTGATTTACTCCTCTCCAGGAGTTAGGCACAAGGCAGTTTTTATCTTACTCCCACAAGTAAGATGTGACCCAAGGTCGGGTCGGGTCGGGAAAGTGGGATTTAAAAATTGCCTGGGCAGCCCCGTTGGCATTCCCCGGTAGGGGTGCCTTAGGCAGTAAGCAATAAACTTACTCCTCCCCAAAGAGGGGAGGCGAAGCCTGGGAGGGTGGACCTCCTAGAACTGCACAGGATAGACCCATAGACAGGCGTAAATCAAGCCCCGAGGGCCGAGACAATACCAGTCTATGGGGTGCAGTATCCATCGGAACAGATACTACACTTTGATCTTCCCCAAATAAATTGTTTTGGACTAATTTCAAATTGACTGGAAAAACAGTTCAAATTAGTCCCAAACAATTTTTTTGAGTTTATTTACTCATTTGTGAGGTCGGAAAACTGCAGACGATTCATTGTCCGTCACATTAGCTGGGAAACGACAATTAAACCAGTGAGCTTAGTATTTTTTTTTTGCTAACTTATATTAGAAAAAGAAAAATACGTGGAGGTGGAGGAAGATATATCCAACTTTAAAACGTGTTAAAAATTTATACAAAAATAAATTCTTTTTTAAAATAAAGAATTTTTATTAAATTAGGTATTTCTTCAGATTAAAACCAGAGTTTACTCTGACCCTAATGCTAACCCTAACGACGCAAAGTCGATTTTAGCTCGGGTCCTAATCTGTAAAAGCACTTTAAATTAAATAATGAATTTGTTAAATCTTATTCCAATATAATTTTAAAACTACAAAATGAATAATCGTAAAGAATGAGAATTTTTTTGAAAAAGAATTTTACATGCTGGAAACGTATAACATTTAAATACGGTAAAATTTTAATTTACCGTTTTGATGTCATCTAGATTTTGCTTTCAATGAATTTAACAGTATTTTATACCATTTATTTGCGGCTTGTTTTTTACACTTTAATATAAACTTATATCTTTCATTTTGTCGCACTTGTCTTAATTTCACTTTTTTTTAAGTCCCGTTTGGTCTTAATTGGTCTGCTTTGACCTAAATTGTTATTTTGTACTTTCATTTGTTTTTACTAATTATCGACTTAAAGATGTAAATTTTGAAAAAAACTTTTGTTGCGGTCTTTAATAAGTTGTCCTAAAAGTAAGGTAATTTTCCGTAGTATATATATTTTGTTAGATGGAGCAGATAATTTTTTGTTAAATCTCCGAATTATCTCCCTTGTTGTCGCTCTTCTCTTGACGTGATAGAATAAAAATCGCTGAAATCCTATGAAAATCCATTTCCAGACTTAGTTTTAAAATACCCACAATGATATAAAATGTTTCTTGTCTTTTTTAAGCAATACATTATTTTGTCCGTGTAGTGCAAAACTAAATGTTAATTTTTGAAAGAATAAAAAGCTGTTTAACTAAAAATTAAAGACTACCCCTCCTCCTCTAGTATTTGGAAGCCATAAAATATTGAACTAGAGATTATTGGAATTATTTATTCCTTAAACAACTTGTTGGCACTGAAACTAATACGGAATATTTTGGATATTTACTATTTCCGAATAAACGATTTCGGTTATGATTTCACATAACTCTAGATTGTTTTCTTGCCTTTGACAGATTGTTGTATGCCCCCCCCCCCTTCTAGTTTCTTTTATACATTTAATGACGCATACTTATATTTGGGACCTGGAAAACGGTAGTAATTTCTATAGAATTTTTAGTATTTCAATTTCGGCTTCATAGAATTTTTTTTTTTAGTTTACCGGTACAAAATTTTACGGTTAAAATCCGGTCCGTAGTGAATAAGTATTTCCAAATCATGATATTGAAAATGCTGATTAAAGTTCTTTAGTGTAAAATAGTTTTTTAGTGTAAAAACTTGAAATGTTAAACAAGCATTTAACTTTGTACTCTTGTCAAATTCTAAAATTCTCTTCTGTTCTGCTTTGTTCAAATATTTTAAAGAAAAAAACGAGCAAACCCTACAATTGTGTAAGGATTAATATTTGTACGAGTAAACTAAATTGGATCCTGAAGATGCAAAAAAAAAAAAATAATCATTTTTGTTAATTGCTTCCAATCCCCAAGAAAAAAATTCTTCGGTAACCATTTCGGATCTTGTACGTACCGGTAAACTTAAACTAAAACTGATCCAAGAAAAAAACCCAAAAAAACTCTTCAAACTGCGGTTAAAGTTGAGTTTAAGTTATGTAATCATGGTGTATTTCATAATTTCAAAATGTCATGTAAATTTAAGGTCTTTATTTGGACGTTACATAAAACCCACCCATTTATTTGGTCGGTGGTTGAAAAAGAGGAGTTTCTCTTGGCCTGTTTACTACAACTACAACAGCTACTATATAAACTCTGTCAGCTGATGAATCCGCGGTTGGAACTCCATTATGATCCCCCCCCCCCCGCCCCTCTCGCTATCTATTCTTGGGGTCTTTTCTACAATAGTGGCGCCGTCGAAAATGCCCGATACTTGATACTCGACGTGTGGCCATAAATTTGATTTATATTCAGAAATTGCTTTCTATTATTCGCCAATTTAAATTCTTCAGAATCATTATCGAATAATGTCGAAAAGCGATGAAGCAAACACTGACTATTTTTGTCCCCATTATTTTAAACAAAATGGCTGTCACGGTGATTTCTTCGTGGCCTTGTGAACTTCGAAAGTGATTTTGAAGTCTCTAAATTAAAAGTAGTGGCTAAGGTCTCTAAAATATTTAAAAATGGCGAGGGTAATTTTAATTACTATAGAAATTATAAAAAATTATAAACTTGAGGAACTAATTTGTTATTTAAGTAGGGGGTTCAATCACCGATGGTCGTGGGTTAGTTCAAGTAAATGTCTTAAAGAATCTACCCAGTTTGGTGCTTATCCAAAAACAAAAATAAAAATGACACTCTGGTTAAGTTCTATCATTATTGATCTTTTTAAAAGTACTCATGTCATCTTGTATCCCCCTCCAACCCAACTTTCCTTTTTTTTTTTTATAAATCGGACTGCTGTTATACAAGAACGCGCGCGGAAAAATCCGTTTTGCTTTAGTTTATGAGTACAACTGAACCGTAATACTTGACTTATGTCCTTTTAAAAAGATTAATTATAACCAGAAATAACTTCCCATTCGCAAGATTAAAGGCTTCAGAATCAGACTTAGAATTCCACACTGTTTTATAGCTCTTTACATCAAGTGGCTCTATGCCTTGTCTGGGGCGATTTTCAACAAAAACAGGTGCTGGACATTTTCTAAATTTATAACCAGCTGTATCTGGGAGTCTTTACTTTCATATTAATTTATTTTTTTAACTGTTTGTTTTACCCTTTTTCTATAATAGGATTGAGATTTAAATTTAATTACAATCGTTTGGTATTTATTTAATCGAACCAAATTATTATAAAAACTAATCTTTTAATACATGAGGATTTGCTTGGAAATGCAAAACAAGTTTAAATGCTTCCAAATTCCTTTCGAATAGTTACAGAGTAATTTATATTTTAAACTAACTTTACGAAAAGACCGAAATGCATTGTGGTGAATTTAATTTTGTGATTTAAAAAGGTTCGTTTGTGTACTTTATGCTATTGAATTTTTTTATTTCACTAAATCGATTACTGGTACTCAATAAATATAAGTCACATGGACACGAAACACTGGAAGTGGTTACACAATTTTATTAATAATGAAATAATGGTTAAAAGTGAACATTACATACTATCGGGTTCTTCGAAAGTGATTTTGAAGCCTTTGCTTGAACTAAAGGCAAAGCTCAAGTTTCATGTTTCATTTGTGATCTTAAATGCAACATTGGGTTTTTGACCGTGCCCCAATCGTATCATTGAACTGTCTTTGATTTTTAAATTATTTAAATTTTTTTTATTTAAAACTAGCAAAAATATTTTTGCTAGGCTGGGAGGTAATGATTGAGAGAATATCATTACGAACACTACCCCCCCCCCCCCTAAGTAGGAGTTAATGCCTGGGAGGATGATATCGTGACAACAGAATAGATAGTACACTACCCCTCCCCCCTCAAGGAAAGGGTAGTCCCTGGGAAGATAGTTTCACAACAGAAGATACATTACCCCTTTTCCAAAGGAGGATGTAATATTTTTGAGGATTAGCCCCACCCTCTTAAAAAGGTCATTCCTGAGATGACAATAAAACTGATACTACACTACTTACACCCATTAAAAGATGATACAATAATAGATTAAATCATTTTTTTTTTCTCATTCATTTAAAAAATGCCTAGTAATAAAAACGTCCTTTGGGCCTTTTGGCTAAGATCAAAGTGTAGTATCTGTTCTCAGCATCATCAGACATTTACTATCGATGCAAAATATTGCGTATATATAAGAATATGAAAATGCAAATTACAAATGTATATTAAAGAATATTAATTAAAAACTGTTTAAAGAATAAATATGCAAATTAGCAAAATGTAAAGTTTGTGGGTGTTTACAGATTACTATATATACAGTATTTCAAATGTTTGTTTTATAATAGAATTAAATAAGCATAACCCGTTTTGATGTTAATATAGTTAGGATAGGTGGAAAAAACTTTCGCATTTATTCAGTAGGAAGACCTATGTTTTTCTATCAGCCCATAATGCCATAACCGTTTTTAACATTTTGTAATATTCAATTTTTAGGGTGGTGTCCAGGAATATACTTCATAGTGATTTGGTTGGAGAAGGTGTAAGTTCAGTGAAATAATTTTCAGTATAATTTAATATTTATTTAAAATTAATATTAAGTTCACAAAATAAACTTAAACCGATATTTTTTTCAAGTGCTCAATACAAAGTAGAGCTTTATAAATAGAATTTATACAAACGTTAGATCAGCCTATACTATAGCAGGTGTATATCATTCAGACCTGTCTGCTTCAACAATAACTAAATTATCCCAAAATTTCAGATAGATTCAGACTAGCAAAAAAGAAAACATGTTTTTTCTCGTGTGTTTGTGTATATATATATATATATATATATATATACACAATGTTTGCACTAAGATTTATGTAGTAGCTCAATAGAGTACAATGACTAAAACTCTTAATTTAAGATCATATAATTAGTTATTCAGAAAAACATTCTCTATTTGATCCCAAAACTCTAAAGACAATTGTTTCTGCCCATTTTGGAAATATACATTATGATATTCAAATATTAACGAAGAGGACTCATCAGTGTATAATTTGTCATGGTCGGGCTGAAAAATCAAAATGCATCCAATATTCATTTCATACATATTTAATTTCAATAATTAAAAAAAAAATTTCATTTTTTATTACTAAAGTCAGACTTTACTTGAATTTTTTTTTTTTGTATTTAAGTTCATATGTCCATCTATTTTCTTTTTCCGTTTAAAATGTTAATATTCGATTGATAAAAAAACATGTGAAAATGCACACATATAATTAAAAAGCTGTGATACAGCAAATGTGTGGATGACACATATATAATGTCATCCACAGGAGCAAGGAAGGGAAATCTTACTGTTGTAAAAAAAATATCATTAGTCGAAGATTGCTCTATTCGTTTTTATGAAGAGCTTTGCATTATATATATTTATCTAGACACATTTTGTCATTTCAGTGTGGCTGGACATGAGGGTGAGTAACACAGTTGAGATTTATGCATACACAAAAATGACTTTTAGAAAAAATGTATTTTTACTGAAAAAACGTTTTTGAGGATGAGAATGTTTTAAAAGGTGTTCAGTTCCGATAACCGCTTTTATGTGAGGTATGAATCGCCTACATATGAGAATTAGGTGATACTTATTCATATTGGGTGTTACTCTATGGAGACTTGCAGGAATTATTTATATCATTAACCTTTTTCTCAACTCTGCTTCATACTCCAAAAGATTTTTAGGGGTCTTGTGATTGTGAAATTTTCTGTTATCCATTTCTGTTCAATGAGTCCTGTGTGGTAGTGCTGTGTTTTGTGTTGTGGTCATCAGTTGCCTACATTCACTGTTTCCAGAACATCTATGTAGACAGTTTATTCTAAAACTTTGTGAAAAGGCATACCATTGCTGACAATCTCTCATACCATTGCTGACAATTGCAGGAAATTTTGTATACAGGACTCTTGGAACTCCTGAAAAATATGCACGTAACCATGTTATTTCTTCTGAACTTTTTAATCTTCAACATTTTTCACATCTGAATAGAACTGACATTTTTTTTCTGCTGTATTTAAAAATCTGATCACGGCAATTTCCTTTCATTTTTGACGTAAAATGACCATTATTCATCACATAAGACTTACATCTGATGTCTTTAAACAACATTACAAATTATTCTGACACCTGTTCTTCTGCAATTATGAGTGCCATCAACGGTGTTGTACTTGGCTAATAAATTCAGGTGTTCTAATCCTATCTGTGTCTAGAATGTCTTACATTTTGATAATGTTTATCTTCACCTTAAGCCTTTAACCCTTTGAACTTTGAAAACAAAAGGTCAAGCAACTTTAAAGAATGGCTCTATTTCTTAATTACTATATTCAGCCTTTCTATAGTCATGATGACCGTGCTCCTTTATTTGTTATGCAATTATAGGGGCTGTCATGGGTAATTCTGAAATATAAAGTCGAATAATATTCCTTAAGCTTCCTGTATATATGCTACTTAATCTCTTCAAGTCCCGGTGGTCAACCTAAAAATGTGGCTTCTCCCATTCGACTAGTTTTTATTTTTTTATGAAGCATTTTTCTGTTTATCACACATTGATACTAGACAAATCTAAAAACAAACCCAAAATCCCTGGTTAACATTCCATAAATTTCTAAAGTGATCTTTGAACGATAACATGTTAGAAATGTGGTAAGTTTTTTGTTCTCCCTCTCCACTATGATTTATTTTAAGTCATGACTTTTTCTATAAAAACAAAACAAAAAAAAACAAATCTTAATTTTTTTTCTCGGATTTTTGGAATAGAGGGTGCAACTTTTTTTTGGGGGGGGGGGGGGGGGCAAAACTGCGATTACCACCATTTAGTGATAAACTATTATGCGCTTGTCTATTCACTATTATGCTGTCATTGTAAAATGGACACTAACTTTGTAGCAGTGTAACTAAAATCACCATCTTTATAAAATAAAGGTTAGCTAAAAAAAGAATAACTTAAGTTCATAATTTTCTAGTTAATGAAAGTGAACCATTTCAACCAAATTTTTTTTTTTTTCTCTACAAATTTTCTGATCTTAACTAAAAAAGATTAAACTCGAGTTGTCTTAGCCTCTTTCTCTACTTTATAAAGGTGATTATATTTTTATGGGCGATTTCATTTTGACGTTTCATGTGTACGTGAAACTTGCTATGACTTAGTGTTAATGTTATTATTTTTTTTACTGAAACATGGTCTAAGTAAAAATAAGTTTGGGCGTAATGTCATGCTAAAACTCACTTCACTTTAAATAATTTGTGCCTGAAATAGAAATTAACCCATTTGTCTCGATTTAAATTTTTTTCAAAACCTGCAGATTACCACGTTTACACAATGATTATAGTAAAAAAGTTTTTTTTACTAATCATTTTCTAAACGTAACAATCTGCAATGTTTAAGTCGCCAAACATGATGTAACCTTTATTCCAAAGCTTTTTACCTTTTTTAAATACAAAATAAATATTAAATATAAGTTTCACTTGCAACAAAAAAAATAATTTTACCCCTAAAGTTGAGGAAAATCCATCTCCCCAAAAGGGGGGCAATCTAGATCGGAACAAATAAAAATTGCCTCGGTCTGGTAGGATTGCCTCTGATAACTGAGGTCATGACTGGACTGTCAGAAGGTAAGTAAGCAGTAAAACGTGAGAATTTTTTTTCATTAAGTTTACTTATGCTTTTTCTGTCCTTTTTAAAATCAACTTTTATAACTACTTGGTTGTCAGTCCTACCTCTGCTGCTGATGAGCCCTTATATGGTTGTATAGTCTAATCTTTATCATCTTTGGATCTTGTGTACCCCTAGTTGACAGACATGTAACAAAAAATAATTCTAGATTGATAAAATAAGCCCCCCATCCCCCACAGTTTCAAACAATTTTGGACAAAGCAGCTTTGGCTTGTTTTTGTACATTTGCCAACCACATTAATTGTACTTAACATCTGTTGAAATGTCTTAATTGAACCTAAATAAGTTTAGGCATGTGCGTGAAATTGGCAATTGAACTTGAACCTTGAATTGTGCAATTTGTATTACCGAGTTGTCTCTTGGATTGAGTGAACAAGAGTATTTGATGCTCTAAATTCTTTTCTCTATAATCAAGATTGAATGAAAGTCCTGTAAGAATATTTGATTATTTTGATTTATTTTTTTTCCCCCCAATTTACTTTAGTATTTTCTGAGGATAGGGCATCCTGCCGGATGCCAGACATTCACCCGCTATTTCAGAGACTCTATCCGAGAAACCTTTTTAAGATTTTAACCATCCCTTAAAGTGCAATTGTTTGGATCTCTTTTGCACTTTTTTCACCGGGTATATTTGCCAGATAGGGAAGACTGACTTCAACTAACGTTGCTACTCTCTCCCTTTTGTCACATATTACTGTCAAGTTAAACTAAAAATGCTATTTCAAACTAAAACGTGACTTATCGATGCTCAACAAAGCATCTGCAAAGTTCTTGTGCAATCTATTCTCTACAGTTGTGAAACTTATGTGCTGTGGTCGAATGATGAACATAAGATGTCAGTGCATTTGATGGACAATGTCTGTCGGATCATGCATTTAATATAGACTGATCACGCATTTAATATAGACTGATCACCTCATCGACTAAGAGGTTCTTAGACTACTCAGTTATCGTTTGAAAGTGACCTACTAGAGATGCATGCAGTGGTTTGGACATGTCACCCATCTAGAATTTGGATTAATGATAGCATTGACCCTATGCTGCTCTTTCTTGTGAAAATGATGTAGTGGCCACATGAAAATCTGGCTCATCTGGAAAGGACCAAAGATTTATGGTATCTGACACTAGAAGAAGCAATAGCTCTATATCATGATGAACTGTGATACAGTTGGGTTATTGGAAAAAGCCAGCTCCATCCACTTAGGGTGGATAGCCTTATAAGAACTATTAAATAACCAAGAAGTGTTTATATGCTTGTCTTTGATTTAAGTTCATCAGGTTCTTATTTCTTTGGTTATTTCTCTCAATTTTTCTGCTTGAATTTTGTAAGAGTGCAGAGAGTGTATTTGTTTCTTAAAAAATATGATCATAAGATTTTTTTTTTTTCTACTTTTGTAATTTTAAAAGGTTCGAATCTAATTGAAGAAAAATTCTTCAACTAGTAAGAATTGATATATGCTATATATTAACTGTCAGAAGCACCCATCATTGCCTAGGAATGGAAGTGTGGCAAATTATCCAACCATGTTGAAAATTTCTTGAGAAATGTGTAATTGCTCGAGTTAGACACCAGGTATTCTGAAAAGGGTGTGATAAATTATTTTCCTATGTCTGCTTAAAACATGAACCCCATTACCACTTTGTTGGTGTTAAAAACATCAAGTGGTACCACTGTGTATTCATGAATTCCTAAAAGAAATGTAAAAGAAAAAAAAAAGAAAAAAAATCTTTTAAAATCTTCATTGATATATATATATACCCCCTCTTCGATGAGGGTATATGTTCGCATCTCTGTGCAACATTTCCTGACTCCCTACTTAAAGAGTGGGGATCTTAAAAACAAAACAAATTCTTGCAAATATTGTTGAATCCTACCTCTTAGGAGAGGGGGAGGAACATTAGACGTTTTTTACTATCCTTTTTTTACATGTGGTTATCAGATTTGACTTGATGCTTGTAAATGAGGCACTTGATTACGTTTACACTTAATTTCCTAATCTCTCAGACATTTAAGATTTTGCAAGTATTTGGCTATGACTACTTAGCACGGATGTTATTACTCTCATTGTACAAATGATTGTTTTTAATTGTTTTTACTTTTTACAGGTCATCAAAAAGTCAATATGATGCCTTTTTTGGAGTTTTTAAAAATTTTATTCATTTTTCTTTGAGCTTTTCTTTTTAACTCCTAATTTCACCCATACAAATTGCACGGAGCTTTTACACTGAATACAATATTAATATACAGATCAAATTTTAAATATTTCATCAGATAGTGTCCAAAAATGCTCTTGGCATAGTTCCTTAGCATTTATAAATTCATTCCATATAAAAAAATCCTGTTAATGTGATCTGATAACTTGTTCCAAAAATATATTACTCTACTAGATGTACCTATCCGGCGTTGCCCAGGGTTTTAAACATTTTTTTGTTAAGTAAATTAAGTTTCTAACTACATTTATAGGTGCATGCTGGGTTTTTTTATTTACCAAATTTTTGATTTCGGATTTCAAACTTAAATTTATTAGATTTTTCTTTTTAATAAACTCAATTTTCTTTAAATTTAGAAATTGTTTTCGTAGTTACAGACACTATATCTGATTAGATTATTTTATTACTCTACTAGATTACCCATGATCCATTGAGGTTACTACCACTATATCACTTGGATTTCATTTAAAAATTCATAAGATAAAATCTACCAAATGTTAGAAATCATTTTTATTCCCATGAAAACTCTAGTTTATCCTGCTAGCACTGAAAAATGTTCCCCCAAATTAGCAAATAAAATGTACTTTTCACAAATATCTAAAATAGACTCATTAGTTTTTCTCTAAATCCAACAAATGTGATTAATGACTGTTATTCAAGAAGTAGTGATCACAAGGGAAGATAACTGATGCCTTATTTTTTTTCTCATGTTTCATGTATGAAATTATTAATACTGATTATTTTCAATTATCTAGATAAAACATTTTCTTAATGTTTGCCAGCGATTTGTTTTTATCCTAGTTTGTTTTCCCCTTTGTCAGATTATCACATTTATTATGGCATTAATGGGATGTGACAGTGGGGAAGTCTGTTCCATAGCACCACTTTCACTTATGGATGTTGGCAACCTTCATGTGGATTCTCAAGTAGTACCTGATTGTAGAAAGGGAAACCAATGCCAAAAAATGAATCCAGCCGGTCCAAAAGTCGTACCATGCTGATTCATATGAGTATGTTGAAAAACAAAACAAAAACACTTTAATCATTTGACTCGAAACGAATATGGGTAGGTAAATAAAGAGGTAGATTTGTCATGTCTGCCTCAGTTTAGAAAGTGACAGCAAGGAGAGCATTTCCTGATACTTTTAGTCATGTTGTACAAATCCACACATCTATATAATACTAAAAGTCTATTGTTCTTGTATGTTTGCAATCAGCTTTCAACATCCGGTTGCGCATGCGTAAATAGCATCGTCTTCAATCTGTTATTCCAATTCCGTTATTCTCTATTATAATTAACGAACGCATGAAATTTTTCATTCTGGAAATTTTTAAACAATTTCATTTAATTTCATCAAATAGTTTATTTGTTTTCTTCACGGCTAAAAACATTCAACGGGAGGACTTCGTAAAGTCTGTCGCAGTTTCAAAAAAACTCCTCCCTTTTAAAAAACAAAAACAAACAAACAAAAAAACAACACTCATTATTAATATCAGCCATACTAGCGGTCGGTGAACGAAACCACCTCTCACTTTCCCTCTCATAGATTTCACCACTCCTACTCCCTCTGTTTTCGTTACGTACGCGAGAAAGCCTGCTGTCTCTCGGTGGCCACGGCTGTACCCCCTTCCTTTCTCAAATCGCCCTAACCAACCACTTATAATTCAGTAACTGTAATTTAAAAAAAAACAATTATAATAAACAGAACGACTCATAGAAATCTATCTATATTCTTTTTTCATTTTAATATACTTTCATAGAAATGCTTCTGTTATGTAAAAAAAAACTATTTTCTTTATGCCACAAGTGTCACGCTCATACATGAATTCCATAGCTAATATAACAAACTGACCCAACGGGTCACGGGTGGTCTAGTTTTTTATATAATTTAACTCTGATGTGGAGAAAGTATATCTGGATGGCGGAGCTATTGGGGTTATTAAAGTTTTGTTACCGTGGTGATACCATTGGAGCACAGGGTGGAGAATGTGATAGTGATTGCAAGAATTCGGAGTGGATGGAGTAAGTTTAAGGAAGTTCTGCCATTACTAACCAGAGTGTTGCCACTGTCGACCAAGGGAAGAGTCTATTAAGTGTGATGTATAGACGTGAAATCTGGTCAGTGAGGGTTGAGGTCATGCGTTGCATGGAGAGAAATGATATGAGAATGATACAATGGATATGTAATGTGAGCGTTTAAAAACGGACTTCTGAAAACTTCAGAAGATAAAATCTATACAGTATAGGAAGATGTGTGCAGAAGAGTAGACTTTGATGGTGTGGCCACATTGAAAGAATGGATGAGTTCTTGGGTTAGATGTACAACAGTTGAAGTGGCAGGGAAAGGTCAAGGAAAACATGTGAGGAAGTATAAAGACCTGGTTAGGTTAGTTTAGAAGTTAATTTCTTAAAGCCGTCCAATGCATGCCAGCATGTAAAATGAATGTTAAACTGAATATGATGATTAAAATTGATATTGAAAACTTATACACTTGAGCTAATTAAAATCTTTTAGGATAAAATTTACGCTGAGTAATTTAAAAACTTGCGGATATTGCTGAAAGTTTACAGATGATAGATTTAAATAATTTCACATTACAATTTGAATCCTTAACACTAAGCTAAACTTAAAATACCTGTAAAATATTTATTGAAATCACAAATGCAAGTTTTCAGTTCCAATACTTTTCTTTTCATATCCTTACACTTAGGTTTAATGGGTCGCAATTCAAATTGCTGTTTGGGCTGTGGGTTACAGTAAAATGTTTGGAAAACACTGTTTTATAGCAAACCTTTCTAGTTACTTACTGTTAAGACATACAATATCAATTATTGATGAATGGATGAGGTAGGAGAGGGTGTAAGTTCATACCTTTCCCTCAATGTTTATTTTATTTTTTATTTTTTTAGTGCAAAAGTGAACAGAATAGAACCAATTATATTTTGTATTCTGCATTAAATGTTCTGATCTTTGTATTTATTTATACGAGATTTGACTCCAAAGTGAAATGTTAACTCATCTTTGAAGTAACGTTGTGTGGTGCTGTTAAAGTATATTAGCTGTATCTACCCGATATGGTACAGCAGTCCTTTTACTTTTGTACTTTTTAATTTTTTTTTAATTTTTGAAAAAATTAAATATATTGTTTTGTAATTACATCGGTAATTGAACCACATTGTTATAAAACTAATTTTGTTTAACTAACATACATAAAAATCTAGATGTAAATAGCATTTAGAACTTTAAATCTTGAGCATTTGCTAAGAATTTTTAAGCCAGAAATGACTTTCAAAGGTCCAGTATATTATGGCCTGTGCACATAAAAAGAACTCATTTTGCCATTATAATATGCACATGAGATTGGAAGAAGCATCTCTGTTCAAAATTTTCTTTCTCTTAAAATCCAATGAGAAAACAAGATGAGATTTTATGATACACGTGCATTTTAATTTGTTTTCATTTTGAGAAATGTAATGAATCTGCGTTCTTAATTGGATTTTTTTTTTCACTTTTAAAAGGCAAATTTTGTCTAAAGTGTTAAAAGCTAATTAATGGGTGAGATTTTACAGAACTCTACTAAAGTAAATACCGATTATAACTGTCCAATGCCATTACAGAAATTTACTTTAATTTTTAAGGAAAAAAAATAATTGACTTTTACTTAAATTCTATTTTCTCTTGTTTTCGGAAGGGGCTTATGGATATGTATAATCTGAGACTATTTAAATATTGAGTCCAATCTCCAAGAGTAACTCTCTCCAAAGCTTTCTTGGCAATGTGTTTCAAAACAAACATAAATTTGGTCTCCTTTCAGTCTTGAGACTGTAATGACACCCGCACGGGTTGCACAATCTTTAATTGCACCTCCTGAAATGGCATTATTTGAACCAGTATCAATAAGAATTCCAGGACAACTGGAAACAATGGCGGTACTAGTTGCATTACGAAGGGATAAGAATAGTCTGCCTTACTTAATCCATAGCTGGAGAGAGGATATATGGATTCATACTAAGGGTATTAATGCAAGTGATGTAGTAACCCCCAACCTTTAAACCGGCACACACAGTCCACATCATTTAAAAAAATTTTTTTAACATAGTTCACCCCAAACAAGGCAAGTTGCCACTGTAAATGTAAGGGCCTACTGAGAATTAGGCTTGTTCACATTAGTTTTACATTTCTGCATGTCGATACAGTCGCAGGAAGGGAGTTCCAAAGGCCGGCAGCACGAGGACAGAAGCTATTGGAGTAGAACGCTCTGCGGCATCTTGTGACCTATAGTGAATGGATGGGATTTAGCTTATTGTCGGTTTTTCATGTATGTGTGTCTAGGAAAGTGAGACAATCGAAATAATAGTAAGCAAAATAACAACAAACGCTACAATCACCAATAAAAATAATTACATAAAATACATCAAATATTTAGGTGATAAAAATTGTACATATTTCTAGACGGAGCGTCTTGGTCCAGTGGTAGAACGCTGGACTAGACATCAATATCGAAGTTTCGATCTCTAAGTTAGCCATGCTGATGACGGCTGTGACCCAGAAACACATGTCCATGGATTACTTTTATGTATGTATAAAATAAAATATATATATATCACACTGATGTCTGAGTATCGGCTTTTAAAACGGATTCAAAATTTTTGATATGCATTTATACAGTGCTCAATGCCTTTTCTGACAGCTTTATAGTACTCGAATATTAATAGGTCAATACCAATTGTTTTGTGCTCTTAGCAATCGTCAGACTGGCTAAAAACACTAAATCGCGATCCTATAATAGCTTTAAACTTAGTTTCATATAACTATACTGCGCATTAACATTTTTATTTTTGTGAATAACTTATTTTTGCTGGGTGAAGGCAGACTCTAGTCACCAACAATTAATGTTATGTGAAACCGGAAATAAACAAAACGATTTAGATTGTTTTTAGGCTGTCTGACAATAGCCAAGAGCGTGAAACCATTAGTAATGACCGATTTGTAAAAAAATAATAAAAGTAATTTATTCAAATACTATATAAATATATATTGTATTTTTATCGATTATCACCCAAAAAGGATAGTCGACTCTTATCAAAACAACATGTTGAACAAGTGACTCATAAAATGCAGGATGCATATGGAACTTACCCACATTTCTACACCAATTTCTTATTTTTTTTGTACATTCACTTTTGAAAAGTAAAATTGTTGCTAAATTTTTAAAGCCACAATCAAAAATGAGTAATTATTTATT
This sequence comes from Sepiola atlantica, assembly GCA_963556195.1. Taxonomy (NCBI): domain Eukaryota; kingdom Metazoa; phylum Mollusca; class Cephalopoda; order Sepiida; family Sepiolidae; genus Sepiola; species Sepiola atlantica. The sequence continues at coordinate 132,158,531 of OY744522.1, forward strand.
TTAATTTTTAAAGTTACTCACAAAATACTTGTCAAATGTCTATTTTTACGGTTGGGAGGGTGGTGCACATTTGTTGGATAACATGTCTCGTTAAACCTGTTCCTTTTACCTGCTCTGATATGTGGGGGTGTCAAATTTACACATGGTGCTTTATTAGGAAACTTCCAAATGTGGAATCTGTGAAATGTGTTAAGCCACAAAAGGATAGTCTCTCTAAATTCCTTTGTTGGTTTATATGGGAGGGGGGGGGGCTTTCTATTACCATTTACTTTCAATTCTTAGAATCCTTTTGCTGAATTTTCTAAGCTTTCTAGGAAAAAACAACTAGGTATATTGACTTTCAAACTATGTATGCATGTGTAATTACTATAGATTAAGTGCTTTCTGAATGATTTAATTGGGATGGCGAACATGGTTAACATGTTACTCTGAGAGTGAAGACCTCCACTAATGTCAAGATCTAAGTGCACTAATTTATTTTTACTGATGTTACGTATTAGCTAAAGTCAAATGATATAAATGGTCTTTAATTAGCCGCGTAGGGGGGCATAATTTCTCTTGATTCTTTTGGTGAGAGGCTGATCTATGACTATTTTAACATTTAACTAATATATATATATATATATATATTTTTTTTCTCCCGTACTGTTGATTGGAATGGCTGCCTGATCAAAAGCTACCTAAAAAAAAGTCTATTCAGTTTATAGGATAGCGCAAATAATAGTTTCTATTCTAAAAAAAAAAAAATTCATTTCTAATCGATATACAGCTTTTTATATTTAATCCGTTCTATTTTGTTTTTCACTAATCAAAATTTACAGAAAGGGAGTTATCCTCTCTGGAAGGCCTCCCTCTTCACTCACATATATTGTATTGTATGGCAATGTTTAAGGCATACTTTCGTATGCGCCGTTTTCTGTTTTGCTATACCTTTTCGCAAATTACAGAATATTTCAGCTATAGCTAAAAAAAAATCAAAAAAACAATCACTTTTAGTTGATAATCCTATAAATGCAATAACTTTCGCTTAAGAAACTCTAAATCGATCTGTCATTGAACGTAAAAAATTTCAAAAACTTTTGTCTTCCGTACAAACATGAACTTACTATATTCTATTGCGTGTTCATATTTTGCAAATTACGGAATATTTTATCTGACACAATATTTGATATATCCATACATTACTTAGTCGATAGCAATAATATATAAATGATTAAACAACTATTAAATTGCTGTCATCTACACACATTTATAATTTTACTTTATGAGGAAGAAAACTAACAAACCACAGATGTCGGCTACGTATATTACACTATTTTTCCATAATTACATAACTTTGTTAGAAGATGGCTCTGTTAAATAAGCAGTTATGATGTTGATACTAGTTGTCGGCTGGGTTGTGAGTAATTTTCTATACTTCAGACATACAATTTGATTTTAATATAACAGTTCTATTACTTCTTGAAAGTAAAAAAAGATATTGAATAAAAATAGTAGTATGGGGCTCAGGGGTTGGAAAGAGGTGTTTCTTAGTTGTCTCAATTTTGCTATGACAGTTCCTTATATATATATATATATATATATATATATATATATATTTATATATATATATAAATCCAATTACATGATCAATCTGCGTTCTAAGAATTCAACATAACAGATTGTGTGCAATCGTTTATGCTAATCTCATGTCCACTACCCTAATCCCTTTTCTGAGTTTCTTACCAAACTCCCTTCCACAGTACATACTGGCACTCACCACTTTTTATTCATTCGATTTAATTTAGCTTATTTTCTATATCTTAATTTATATTCTAAGTTAATTTTTATAATTTTTTCTGAATCTTCAGCTGTATCTTCATTTCACCATATCATTTAAACATTTATTATACCTGGCCCTTTATTTTAACTATTCTTGCTTCCAGTCCTAGCTCTGACCCCCCTCGTTTTTGTGAGCTGTCAACACACATCTATTGGTCATTGAATTTTAAAAGATTTGTATGTTCCTCCTACTCTACCATTAGTTTGCTGACTCTGACAATCTGTAGTGATTTTCCTAGCTCAATTTTCACTGTATAGTATTACTCATCTAACAAATTTATCCTGCCAAATTGTTAAAGTTGAACCAAATAGCATCAAATCAAACTTTGCCTCTGACTAGCCAATTTTCAGGTGTATCTTGGCAATATAACATACTTTGCTACAATTTATTTAAAAAATGACTTAGTCCGGTCTGGTCAACTGATATGAAACATTTTTAGATAATCACCTAAAATGCAAAATCAACTCATGTCAGTAATAAACAGAAACTTTAATAGCCTTCTGATAGATTTAAGATTTTGCTTTATAATTTTAACAAAGATAACGATTTCTTCAACATGACACTGCAAATCTGAAAATTTGCTTTGGAAAGAAATAGGTAATATCTGAAAAGTTTCAATCTTGAAAAGGTCGCGTGACACATTCATAAACATAACATAAATGTAAAGGGGAATAACTCATATTTCAAATTGAAGAATATAATAGTTCTCTTCTTTACAAGTAGGTTTTTTGTTTTTTTTGTATAAGTTTTAAAATGGGCGAACAAATAAAAGCTAAAATGGTTTAATCCATCCTAAGCAATGCTGAGTAGGTTATTTATAAGATTAATAAATAACACTAGTCCAATAAAATATTGGCAGCTATGGTGTCAATTAATTTGGGCAAAATAGGTGAGTTATTCCAACGATCCTATACATTTGAAACTTACAAGATTTTTAGGGTCAACCAAAAGACAGCCTGATAGGAACAGTTATTGATAATCGCAAGATATTCCTACAAAATAATTTTTATATTTCATTGTCCTTCACTGTCTGGCGGATAAACATAACCTTTGCTGCTAGCAGTACCATCTTCCACTCAATGGCGAACACCTTTTTAACCCTTATATTGTTTTGTCAAAGTCCTGTCTTCTGTTTCTTGTGAAAACTAACCTCTAAACATGATTCCAATCTACAAATATTTTTGTTTTTATAAAAAAACAAACCCAACTCTAAATCCAATTTTTCATACTTTTGGTCATTAATCCCCGTGACACTCAACTCAGACTTCGTAGTGAGTCACATTCTACAATGGTCATCTTGTCACCAAATTAGTCTGGCTCAAGGTGCCTTTTTAGAATGTAACATTAGGTTGTTACCCATGATAATATAAAGTGGAAAAATGTTTGACAACTATGGATATATATTTCCCTCTTTATCCCAATTTGTGTTTCCAACAAAAATTCAAGCTAAATAACTCTGATTCAAGGGATGTAACTTCACTTAAAAATCATAAACTCTAATATTTTTTAATAGGTTTTTATCAATGTTTTCATACATCTAAAAAAAAAAAAAAAAAAAATTGTTAAAACTAACAATTGTTGCCTCTTCCATCGCTAAGAGAAACTGCATCTTTAGGGTGTCATCTTGATTTACTGTTCAATAGAACAACCCCACCCTTATGTGTGCCATGTCAACTTAGCACATTAGATCTTAGTATCAATATTTCCTACCAATCGTCAACTAATCCACCTCCTGCTGCTGGGTGTGGACAAGATGATCTCTCTTAATCAGAAATTAAAGAAATGTAGTAAACCTAATGATAAATATTTGTATTGAGCTTGAAAGAAGAAAAAAAACAAGACTTTTGATCACAAAAGGAGTTTGGGATTTATACAAAGGTCAGATTTTGGGAGTGTATGCACACACACACACATATATATATATATATATATATATATATATATATATATATATACATATATGTATGTGTGTGTGTAGTATTAAGATATTCCCTTTTTAATTGTTATAAAGCTCTGTATGAAAGGATATTCAGACCTTTGTGTGTGCAAGATCTGTTATCTTGGTTGGATTGTATCTGTTCAGACTCAATTGAATTTTCATGTTATATATATTGCATTGTATGTGTAATATAGATGTAAATTTGGAGACTTAACCTGCACTGTTGACTGTCTCCAAACTTAGATCTATACTAACTGTATCATTGATATTGGCTAAATTTATATATAAATATTACAACTACATAATACATTTCTGATTGGGCAATCCATGAAACTGCAGTACACTTTAATTCCAACATTTTATTTACAAAGATTCAAGTAAAGAAACAAAGATATAGATAATGCGAGAAGAGATGTATCTTGTATTGACCAATTGTGCTAATTTGAAAGGGATTTACTGTAATTGTCTTCTGCGCTGACTGATTTACTATAACGTGAGCATTCAAAAATTGGAATTTAACTATCAATTAGAAATTACTTTGTCGTGAATTGAAGTTTGAAAGCAAGTAAAGCATTATGGACGGCTAAATCTGTAATAGTTAATGACACTGATTGGGGAAAAATAGGTGTTTACATTTTTTCCAACAAAATCATAGTGCACAAAGTATGAGTAACTAAATATTAAAATAATTCACTGGCCTAAGCACATTAGCATTATTTTTTGCAGAAACGATTTCTTAAAATTGACTTTGAACAAATTTTAACTGAAACATTACATGAAAACATTTTATTTGAAAAACGGATTTAAAAAATAAACCTTAATTTTTTTTTCTCAGAATATAAACAACGATTATCTGCTGCCTGTGAACATATACTGCAGCATATTATTTCCAAGTTAGATAAATAACCAAAAGAAGTGACATATATAAATTTGTGCAGAAGAACAGTGATCATTTTTAGGGAGTTTCTGTTTATGAAAGATGTTAGTTTTTTGTCTTGAATAAAAACAAAATATTTTTAGCTATTTGCAAGTCGGCATGGTGATTCATATAAGTGATGAATGCATGTTATAAGTTGAAAAATTGACTAATTAGATTTGTTCCTTATTACTTTTCAAGTGTAATTGGTTGCAGAAAAAAGACTTCATACTGTGAGAGGGTTAACTCTTCTAACTCAATTTATCATACTAGTAATTAAACAAAAACTGTTCAGATTAAATGTAAGTTTAATAAAAAAATTGTTTACTTAATCTAGTTGTAAAGTGGCATAACAAATTGCAGCAGTCATTAACAAATGTTTTATCAGAGCTCAAGTCTTATTTCTGCTCCCTGTAGAACAAGGATTTTACTTTGGCAATGTAAAAAAAGAACAAAAAAAAAAACTAAACCTTTTTCTTTCATTGTTCTAACACCCCTTACCTTTTAGCCCATCTATTTCTATCTCAAACATTGAACGAAATATATTTTTTTATTATTGCCTGACAAATCTACAATTAAAAATTTGTTTATTTTAAAAAGTAATATTCTTTTTAAGGGGGTGATTTAACTGGTTCTACCAGATTCACCCAACAGAACAAAACAAAAAAACTGCCAAAAGGTGGATGACCCCACTTGCAAGGTCACCGGTCATCTAGTACATAAAATATTAATGTGCTTGGCGGCACATAAGCATTCCTTCAATTCTAGCAGACTTCTGCAGTTGTGAAAAACTCTGGTTGTCTTGAGTTTCTCTGCCATTTTGCTGTATTGCTATGTAGAAGTGTTGCTCAGATATGCACACCCTCAATGGCACTTTTATCTTTTTTATGCAGCTAAGAAAAGATGTTCAATTTTTTTTAAAATGCTGACTACATGGTTGGGTGTTAAAATAGAGCACTCTTAGACAGTTGATATTGTTTATATAAACATAAGGTTGCTCATGACTTTGAATGAACGGCTGGATTTCAATCTCGGCTTGAAGTACTTGCATGTTTAGCCACACTTAGGTGCTGCATTGCAAGTCAGTCAGTGAATGACTACTGTCTCTGTAATTCTATTTTGTCTTTTAAAACGGGTCAGTGTCCATGCATGCAAATTACTGATACCTGCAAACCCCTTAACACACAGCATGCGCTTTTGACTTCATGCAAATGGCGACTCGACAAGCAAGACATCACCCTTGCTTTGGATTCGATATCTATCGTCACATAGATTGGTAGATAATAGCTGGTATTAGACACTGATTCTTTCTTATATTTTGTGTGTCTTATAAAAATAAAAATATTGTTTAATATAATGACAGATATTTGTCCAGTAATAAGTTTTAAACTTTTTACTCTCACTGCTTTCTTCAAGTTGTTGAGCACATAATGCTTTATGATACAGGAAGCTATTGTCTCATTCATTTTCTATTTTGAATCAATATACAAAGTTGTCTCAATTACAAATAAAAATTAGATACAAGAATGACTTCACTGTATCTTGGCCAGTGCTGGGTAGGTACAGCTACGACTTATAAACAATCTGTTTTTTATTTAGAAACAAGAAACAATGTAACCAACGTAACCAAAGAGTATGGTGACAATCCGCTCATGTTAGTAAGCCCAAGCTAAAAACCATGTTATTTGTTAATTTCCTGCATAATAAAAATGAAACACTAATTCACACACATCCATTTTTCCCCCCCTTCTTACAATGGAAAATATGAGTGGGGGTACTAATTATATGTTGTTTTTTTTATATCAGAATGATTTCACTGCATTCTGACCACTGCTGGGTATTTATTTACCTCCTCTCCAGGAGGTTAGGCACAAGGCCAGTTTTATCTTACTCCCACAAATAAGATGTGACCCAAGGTTGGGTCGGGAAAGTGAGGTTTGAAAAGCCAGCGCCCGAGAAAGTGAGCACTCTGCCCATTAAAAGTTGCCCCCCCCCCCCGTAGGGGCGCCTCAGTCAGTAAGCAATAAACTTACTCCACCCCAAAGAGGGGAGGCAAAGCCTGGAATGGTGGACCTCCTAGAACTGTACAACCCATAGACCTGCGTAAATCAAGCTCCGAAGGCCCAGACAATACCAGTTTATGGGGTGTAGTATCTATCAGAACAGATACTACACTTTGATCTTAGCTAAAAGGCACAATCATTTTTTTTACTTAGATTACATACTTTCCTAATTCTAATAGTTTTTGGCTATTACAAATCAGTACGGTGATAATCAGTGTTACGTTAGAATGTAAGCCTTAACTAAAAAAAATGTTACTTGTCAAACCTTTTACGTAATTAAAAAAAAAAAAAGCATTAAGACAAATCCAATTTTTTTACAAAGAAAAAATATAGCCTGAATTACACTTTTATTTAAAAAATTTTTTTTTTTTTAAAGAAAACATGAAATATTTTTTTTTTTTATTAGAAATCGAAGCTATCCATACGATTTTGAGTAGGACAATCCTCTTAGTACATTAAATGAAATGTTACGCTAAACAGGTGAAAACAAATGCTACACAAGAGATCTAAAAACTCATTGAACTCGAATTAATTTTCTTGACTGAAATTGGTGAAAAGACCCCCCCCCCCCACACACACACACACTTATTAAACTCAAAAGCAATGTTTGGTAGGTCTGGCTAGTATATATATTGATTTCATTTTAAATGAATAAATTCAAACATTTGCATTTAATCAGTTTAAGTATATATATTTTGATTATGACAAAACGTTTAAAACATTTACAGCCTGTTCAATTTGATGTCAATCTCTAGTTTGTATATAAGTAGATTTTTTTTTTTTTCCAAATGTTTGTAAGAAAAAATACTTTGTCTATCAGTCTGTTGTCCAGTTGATTTTCCTCTATGGTTGCAAGACATGGCCAATGAGAGTGGTCGATCGACGGAAGTTGGAAGTCTTTGATAATGACGCCCTCCGCCACATTTTGCATTGCCGGTAAACCGACTGTGTCCCAACCGCTCTTCTCTGCCAACACCTCAATCTAAAGTCATTGCCGTGAGTCTTGTTGCAGTAACGTCTTCAATACTTTGAACATAGTTTGTCGCTCAGAGGGAGAATTAATTCATGACGTAATCCTCCCTGAGGATGTGAACAACCATTCAGGAGCTCTCGGGTCGATAGGTGGTCTGCCTTTGGTGAAATCACAATTGGTTAGCCATCTCGTGTGAACTTGTTCAGGACCACCATGCATTGGCCGTCATAGTTCGGGATGTAGTGCAGACTAGGAAAGAAGTAGGTTCAACCTGGCCAGACTGAACACTGTTGCAACAACAGAAACACTTCCCTGTTGTGTCCTTTTTGATTTCTCATGTGTCAGAAATGCAAAATGTGTAGCAAATAACATTCCTATATATTATAATACTTGTTTCAGTAAGCATATGCGTGACTTGTTTTGTTTCGAACTGCAAAAATTGAATGTGAGAATTCAATTAACATTTTCTTAATGGTGAACCAGCAACAAGTGGAAATTCCTATCTTTTTGACCATTGTTCTCTCTTGTGAGAAACTAATTGAATCTAATTAGCCGCAGTTAAAAAGAAAACTCTCAACTATAACAATACCTGTGACACTTTAAAAAGTCTGCTTAATTATTTCATTTTAAATCTTTAACGTTTTCCTCTAACGACACCTGGTGGTAGGAAAAACATTCTTTATCGTCTTAATTTTCTTACGTCAGTTGTGCCCCCCCCCCCCCACACACACACACACACACATGAGGTTCTTACCTTTGTAACTTGATCAACTTAACAAATCAGTTCCACCGAGAAAAGGCTGGATCATGTTGATTTTGTGCTATGGTTTTAAATCTAAGAGCTATTTCTCTAGTTTCTTGGATTGTCAAAACCATTTTAAAATCATATGGTGGCCACAAATGGTATTATCACTATAAGCCATTATAACCAAAGAAAGCAGTGTTCAGGTATCGCCTTTTATTGAGATACTCCACTCATATCTCTTGACTGTAAACGTTTTAGTAATTCCTAGCTATTTTCAGGGATATCTTTCAGCAATTCTTGAATAGGTCTTAATAAAAAAAAAAATGATTGGAACAAAATGTTCTGAGTACAATTTTTCTTCCTTAAAAGACAGAATGAATGGGATGTCCTTGCTTGTTTAGTGATTGCTGAGCCACATTATTGTGCAATCCCTTTAGCAACGGGGAGCTTGTTAGACAACTCTACAGATAACATCTCTCCATCTCAACAACACAAATGACGCTGGGGTCATGTCATCGCACTTGCCCATCACCCTCTATCTTGTCACTACACTTTTGCTCCAGAACTTTAGTATCCGTTATACTACACTTCGTCTTTTGTCCTGTCAGTGAAGAAAAAATCCTTCTAAATAGAGGCAATTTAAATTTTTGTCCCAATCCAGAGTGCCCCTTTTTGGAGAGATGGATTTCCTTACATTAAAAACAGACCTTGTGTGTAACTATGGCTTTGTGTGGAAGCAATAAATAGATATTATTAGATTGGCCTCGGATGCTGTCGGCTCCTTCCTCACTCTTAGAATCTATAGGTTTGGATGAGGGTAACGGCAAGAGACTGAGGCTTGTGTTCCTCTTCAAACATGGAAAATACATGATCTGGGATATCACCTGTTCAAATCACCCCCGAATCTCTCGCTAGTTATGCCAAAGAGAGCAAGATAAATATCTTTGTATAAATTTGTTTTCATCTACATTTCGATGGAGAAATCAGCTGTATTATGTTTGGAGACTGTCATTTTACTGGAACAGTTTCCAGGGTCAGAATTGGTGATAAAAGCTGTCTTGTTATACCAGAACATCTCTCTCTCCCGTACTCCGTGCGGAAACCACTGCTCCATAATTTTATCGGGTTGATATGGCAAAACATGAGAATAAAATAAAATTAAAAATTCAATCTTTGGATAAAAATATTTTTGTTTATTATTTACATGATTCGTGCTGTTTTCTTCATAGTTAAGAGGACAACAAAATTCCTCTGAATGGCACATTGTCTTGATAAACATCCGAATATAAATATCATTTTGTTTTTTAAATTTACAGCGTTGGAAAAAAAAAAACTTCATTTAAGATACATTGTCTAAATTTTTAAAAGGTAAACTAGGATTAATGATTTATTGTAGTAGAGGGTTGCAACTTAGGAATTATGGTCAGGTTTCTCCCACCCTTTGTATAAAATGTTTAATTAAGTGAAGCACAAGAAATTTTTATCTATTGGGCAATTTGTTAAAGAAAAGTTCAACTGTTTAACCGTTGTAGAATTTTGTATATTCGGACTACTGTTCTTATCTTGGGTGTTTTTATCACAACGTTTCGGCCGATGTAACCTCCAACCTTCTTCAGGTGTACCTTGTCGAACTCGGGAATCTGGACGGAATTTTGAACGCTCAAGATGAGAACAGTAGTCCGATTATACCATATTCTAGAAATTATCAACCCTCATCCCAAAAATTCCGAAACATAATGTTTCACCATTACGCTTTTATTTTCCTTTCCCTCTAAAAAAGAAAACACATTTTTCTGATAAAGACAATCTTAATTTAAAAATTGCTGATTTAGTAAATGCATCAGAGGTGTAATGTTAGAATTCAATTGAAATTAAACATTCGATGAAATTTTTTTTTATTAGAAAACTTCCGGTTTTTTTTTTGTTTTTTTTTTGACACGCTTTCAATATTTTATATTTTTTATCTGTGTGAAACTGATCTCTTTTTATAGGAATAGTGTTTACTTAGTTGTGCAAATGTCTTTAAGGTTGACTTATGCTCACCATAAATTCGGCTCTGCATTAATAAATGGGTGGGAACAATTATTACTTTTAAATTAAATTTTACACTTGGTTTCCGATTCTAATTGGAACGACTTATTTTGGTCACTGTCTGTTAGTCTACCGATTTTCTAAAATCGATTAATTAGTTTTTAGAATTTTTGCATGAAGTTGTATATCCATAAATGCAGAAAATAAAGCCAAATTTCTTTTTTGGGGTGGAATGGTTTGTCCTCCAGAGGATTAAAATGGACCCAAATGCCTTTTAAAGTTATTTTATTTTAATTATTTTTAAGCAAATATTTAGATTAATTTTTACACAATCAACGAACAATTATGTAGTTTTAATGGGGTTTTGATGGTTCAATTTGGAGACCAGTAGAGAAATGGCTTCAGGGTTATAAGAATCTTCTGAAATGGAACTTTAATCTTTCACTTTTGTTTTCGGTTTAAGAAACTTTAAGTGGATCTATACAAAAAAAGGCTGAAGATGCGTCCATTAAATGCATCCATTTAGTAATAAAGGTACTATTTTAAACTTAAGATGTGATGGAGCCTCTTGTAGTGATGCATAGACACATCTAATAAACCACTTTCATCCCCCCCCCCCCCCCAACTACTCCATTGATTTGATTCGATCTGCACTTTTATCGATGAAAATGCTATTTCAAATTTAAGTGAGATCTACAGATGGACATATTTCTTACAGAGATGGATGGACACACAAACATTTTTTTAGGAATCTGTTCAAATTTAGAATTTCTTTTTAGTCTTTGATTTACCTGAGCTGCACGTAAAAATGGACGTTATTGTATGCGGTGCAGGTTTGAGGTGGCTCTGTTGGTAATAGTTCATCAGTTTCGTGGAGGTTGAAGTTCAATTTTGCTGTAAGCAAATTGATTCCCCATTGCTTGAAAGATGAAATCAAGAACCAAGCCCCCCCCCCCCCCTTTTTTTCTTTCTTATAAAATGCTTTTTAGTCTTCTATTGAAATTGCCGGCTGAACTTGAATACTTGACATGCATCTCTTACTCCGGTGGACTATTATTGGCACCAGGTGGGAGTGGGTTGTCTTGATAGGCTGCCTGAATTCTGTTGCTCCCCCACTCGTCTCTTTGATGTTTCTTGAAAGTATCTGCTGGGGAAGGGGAGATACCCTCTTTCTATCTTTGTTGATATCTTGGCAAGAAGTTTGCATATAATCCATTATGGATTTTTTTTTGGTTTTCAGCTCCACCCGGGGGGGGGGGGGGGGGTTACTACTTTTATTTTTAAGCAACACTTTGTTGCTTTTTCTGATTTCATTCCTCACTTGTTTGTTGCTTTCCCTCTTACTAAAGGTAATTGGTAATAATTCTTGGCCTTGATTAAGCGGAATCAAGAATCGCTTTTTTTTTTTAAGTGGCATTAATAATACACATGGCTATTATAATTTAAAATCTAAAAATATGACGGATGAGAATTATTTTTAATACAAAATCTAATTGGCATGCTGCCATATATTGACCACACCGTTCAGAGTATTTGAGTATATGCTTCAGTGATTAATTTTTTACTAGTTTTATAAACATAAGCGTATAAGATGCGTTCATTTAGTCTGCGTTTAGCGATAAAAATGCTATTTCCAACTTGAGTGTGACTGATAAACTAGACAAAGCCTTTTCCGATATGTGGACACTCCCCATGCTTTCTATTGATTAAAGACAATTTTTAAATAGATTCCGTACTGTCTATATATGATCATTGTTTTTCTTTACAAAGGTGGAATCCTTAAAAGGGGGGGGGGTAAGTAGTTTTCAACAATGATTCAGTATAAAATTTATAGGATCTTTGCACTAAGCTTTAAAAAATACCAATTTCTGACCCAACATTTTTCAAAGCTTATAGTATAAATGTTCACAATTTAAAAATCTAAGATGTATATCTTTCAGGGATGCAATTGAAAACAGAGCCCTATACCAAGGTCAAAATATTTTTCGATGTTGGTATTAATTTTGTGTTAAGAATTTTTATATCTTAGGATGTGAATTTGTGCCGGGCAACCATAAACAGCAAAGACACTTTAATTTTCTTAAATTATAGAAATGAAAAATAAGAACAAAAATAGGAGGTTCAGGTTTTTTGTTTTTTTTAATCTTAACACTATGAGCTTTAAAAATTTAACAAAGTTATCTTGTGAGATTTTAAAAAGTTGGACCTAAATAGCATTTATGCTGACATAAAACTTTGATTCTGACTAGCCAATTGTTTATTGTATCATGTTATTGGCAGTATAATAACTTTGCTACAGTTAATTTAAAAAAAATTATGTAGTCCCACCCGGACAACTGGAAATATATAAACTTTTTTCAATTATGACTGAAAAATCAAAATCGCTCACATTATTAATATAGAGTAAAATTCATTGGTGATTTACCTATTTTAGGTGATAAACATTTTCCCCCAACTACACAATAGCAGATTTTTTTCGTATAATTACTTTACCATCATGATAGTAGGTAACACATTTTTTGTTTATAACAACTATTTAAACCAATTTTTTCCATTAATGATGTAAGCGCCATTACTTGCTAATGGCTGTGCATTCTTTTTTACAACTTGCCATATCATTCTAGATTCTTTAAATCTAGATTTAATTCAGATTTTCAAATGTTGTATAAATGATAATGCCTTTAGATAAATACGCTATGTTGACATATTTAAATAGGATATAATTCTTTTCCTCCCTCAAGAAGGAAAGCAATAATGTGAACACAACATACTTTATTTCTACATTAAATCGAATTGTTACTGCTATACTTGCTGCTATGATTTTACGGCTAAGAACGAAGCAATTAGACACAGATTGTCAGTTAGAAATACAACCGGTTTCTATTTTTTTTTCTTTGGATTTCTTTAACTTAGTTGAAAATAATATATTTTTCTTTTCTTTTTAAATGTAATTTACGGAAATTACTTTTCCTCATACTTAAAAGGTAACACTTAAAAACAAACAAAATTACAAACCGGAATTTTTTTTTCTTTATAAAATACTGCTGCCGTTAGCTTTACACTTAATTCAATATTTGCACAAATTCTTAAAAAAATGCTTTCAATTCTACAGTTTAAATGCTTCCAAATTCCTTTCAAATTTGGAAAGATCACAAAGTAATTTTTTCTAAACTATTGAGAAAAATTAAAATAGTTGACGGAAATGTATTATTGGTGGATTTAATTGTCGTAATTTATTTTTTAAATAGGATTTATTTTAAAGCAATTTCATGCTATTGCATTTGCTTTTAATAAATATTGATTAATAGTCAATAAAAATTAATTCTGTGATTATCAAAATTATCTTTACTTGAGAAATAAATGCATGTGAAGTTGTCTCATAATTTTTATTCATATATAGATTTTAATGAGCCTGTATAAGCTTTAAACATTTTTCTAAGCCTATTACTTATTCCTGGTTTTCATCTTTTTACCACACACACACACACACATATATATATATATATATATATATATATATATATATATATATATATATATAATTGAATTTATTTCATTCATTAAAGAAAATCTTGAATTCACAGAACCTTGAAAGACATTCATTCACTTTAAAATCAAAACCGTGTAAATATATGAACAAGATAATTTCTGAGGCCGGAGTTAAACTTTTGAAAATTTCAGGAGTCTAAATCTGAGCATTTAGTCTACCGACTCCACAGCTTTGGTTCCATGGTAAAAATTTTAAAAAATTGAGCTCTTTAAATGTTAAGAGGAAACAAAACAAAATCTTTGCTCAAATAAAGTGTGAAAAAAAAGGTAAAAAAAACAAACTTTCTTGCCCTATTTCTTTGCCCCCTCATGTTTGATTTAATGTAATGACGTCAACTTTAAAACCAGTGATTCCTCTTATCTCGATCATGTTACAGAATATGAAAAGAAAAGGAAACAAATTCCCATCCAGACACTTATAAATTTCTGCTTAAGCTTTTCTGGCATGATAACGCTTTATTAATTTTTGGTTTCTCACCCACTGTTCTTTTTGTGACCTCGCATCAAACTATGGGAGGTTAGGAAATTGATATATATGCTATTAATGATAAGTGTCCATAAAATAAGGCCAATAACATATTTGCCTTTTTCTTTTTCATTCTCGCCATTGTATCTTTTTTCTTCCCACACGCTTCCATCTTATGGTTTTTTTGTGTAGCCGATGTTTATCAAGGTTGATTGGAAAAGAATAGTTTGTCACTCTCGGTTTGTCTTCTGATCTTCTGAATTGGTTCAGTAGTTTTTCACAATTTTGCATGAAAATTTGAGCATGAACACGGAAAACAAAGCCATTTTTTTTTTCTTTTTAAACTTTGGTTGGTTCTGGTTATAACATAAAATAGTTCAACAGTAGCTTTTTATTAAAAAGATTTTTTTTCTCTATCTAAAACGTGTCCATTAGTGTTGGCCCAAAATTTAGGATTAATAGTAATTTACATGAAACAATTGTAACCTCAGGAAAACTCTAGTTTGTCCTAGGCAGTCCCTCCCGCTCATCCGACAATGGTTAAAAGAAATTGTTTTTTTACACCCACCCGTTATAGTTGCACAAGCTTTATTTTTAAGCATATTTTATCTTTTTTTTATCACTTCTGTTAATTTAAAAAACAAAACGAAACATCAACCATATCATTTCAGCTATTGTTTTTACTTTAACTATTTAAGATTAACTCAATCTTTTAATAAAATTAACCACTTAAACCTTTTTGTGACTCGAGTAATATTTCTTGAACTAGTTACCGTCTAAGCATTATTTTTAAATTAAGTCAGTTTTGTGAGACAGCATCTAATCTCAAATTCTAATAAGTAATGAAGGCAAATAAGGTTGTCACTCCTTTTACTTTTCCACATTTACTTTAGTCAATTTTCTTTGGACTCACATTTTGTACTTGAGGTAGAAAATTTTTGTATGAGTCTGGCATATTTATTTATTTTTTTTTTTACTTGAAGGTTGGATTTTCTTTTCTAGATTTCTTACCACTGGAATCCTCAGAGTTGGACCACCTTATATCTTCCGATTCTGTACCTTGGTTGAAAAGTCGCTATTTTATCTATAGCTTGAAGGGGGGGGAGGGTTAAGCTTTACCAATAAGGAGTAAGTTTTTTTTTTATTTCTTCGAGGGAGGGGCATGTTCTGACCTTCTTTATAGAAGGATCAATATGCCAATATTGTCTTTGCTCATTGGGTAGTCCCAATTTTCTCCTTGAATTGATTTCAATTGAGAATCTCGCTGCATATCGATTAATTAGTAGTCCATGCAGATTTCAAATCTCAAACGAATTGAGAATCTATTATCATTTAAACTTTTTGGTTAGATTAGTTTCTTACTGATTATATTAAAACTATTGAACATTAGTTGATGGGTATTTGAAACCTTTTGGTTATTATGACATAGGTGCATAAAATGTTTTTAAAAATGTTTGTTTTAGTAGCATAGACGAGATAAATACTTCTATTTTTTAATTTTAAAGTAATTGATTTATATCTGACAGTTTAAATGGTTTCAAAATTAGTTGCAAATTAGTTGAAATTAGCAAACCAAATGGAGTTGTGCAGAGTTGTGCTTGAGGACCATTCCTACAGTGGGATGGGAGGAAAGACAGTTCCAATGCAGAAAGGGAAGACATGAAAATCAAAGTAATAAGTATTTTTGCTTTTTGTTGAAGATATCTGCTATTACTTGAAACTTTAACTTTGTTTTCTAATCATTTTATTAGAATGTCTGCCTGAAATGCTATAAAAACTTTATTACCCAAAAGTGAAAACAGAATTGCGGGAAATTTGACCCCCTCCTCTATATTAGTTTATTTGTGCCCCTAAATCAAAGGAAAATGTTACACATGACCCTGTTGTAGCAAAAAAAAAAAAAAGGGGTGATCTTTTGTTACAGACTTACGTTATGATGAGCAAGGTGTCTGTAAATAAATACGAATACTACTTGTAAATCTGAACTGTAACTTTGTCAAAGGACGACCGTGTCGTTTTACCTATCACCAGTGTTGCTTTGAGAAGTAAAGACACCAAAAGAAAAACACTTCCTATAGTATTATTCTCAATTCCCGGGCTGTATGTTCGAGGAACCCAATATCGTAAGGCATTGACTATTATTTTTGCATGTGTTATTCAAATCGTTGGTGGTATCGTTTACAAGTTACAAAGCTTATCCATTGCAATGAAATAAGTGTCTTGTTGGTGGGGAGTTAACATTAGCAGCAACACATTTGACACATGAAATGGCTACTTCAGCTTTTTTTTTTATGAAGGAAAAGAAATTGTTTTTCTCCTTCTTTCTACACAGTAAGTACTTTACTGTGTTGAGCTGATAAACAAAACTACTCTAGATTATGTTGCTTTCTTTTTCTCCCCCCCCCCCACCCTCTGGGTGGTTGATTGGTGTCTCTCCCACATAAACAGTCAAGTTGTTGTTGGTGTATTCTTTGACTGATGTCAGAAGTACCCTTGTTGCATCAGAAGTAAATAAATGCATTCCATATGGTTTCCCTAAAAAACTTGTTCTTGTACATACACAGAAGACACACAGACATACATCCTGAAAAACAGGTGCTTACCAATTATTGGTGTGGAAAGAATACAAGGAGAAAGTGGGGCTTTTTTTTTTTTTTTTTTTTTTTTTTTTTGAGGGGGTGTATGCTTGTTTACATGAAAGAAATTTTAACTTTTTTTAATTCCTTGAAAATAATCGTAAAATCAACTTGGGTTTCTTTTATGGCATATCAACCCTATTTTAGTTTAATTCTGAAACACAATACCTTTCCTACACACATTTATTTATGGAAGACAGACTTTCATGGTTACAGATGGTAAGGAAATGGCCCTGTGACTGCTTTTCCGGGTTATAGGATCGTTGCATCGTGGATATTGTTCAGCATGTCTTGAGCAGGTGAACACTGGAAGTGCCTATCCTTCTCTATAGATCAAATTTCAAGCAAATCAGAAATATTTAAATTTTTAAATGGGCGATTGTGCCCATATGTCCCCTAACAACCCTTTAAAATACCTAAAAGAAACTGAAGATTTTTAGAATATTTATCGATGTCTAATACCTACGGTTAAAATTTCATTAAAATTTGGATGTATCTGAAAATTCACCGCCCCCTGCCTGTCCTCTTTACATAAAACTAAATATAGCTCGCATTACCCATGCCTAGCAACTGTGTTCCAAAATTTATGATTAATCAGTTTAGGAGTTTACCTCCCCCCCCCCCAACAACACACACACACACATCTCTACATATCTATCTATCTATATATGTGTATTTAGGCAGCATTCTTTCATTTAAGCAAACCTTGTTAGACAATTCTGCTTGATTATATCTTTAATTTTTTTTCAATTTTCCTAATCTTTAGTTCCAAAATCAAAAAGATTAATAAATGTTCTTTCGATTTTTCGAATCATCTTCAGGTGGCAAAAACGAACAACAACTTTAGAAAAACTTTCAAAACAACCGAACGCTGTATTAGTGGTTATTAACAAACTGGTGTTAGTTCTAGAAGAGCTCTTTCTGTTTTTTTTCTGTAGCTTATTTAATCAGTTTTTAAGATCAAAGAAAAATAGTTTAGGGAGAGTAATACATTTTTATTATCCCGGGGAGGGTTACTTATTTTTACTGCATCCTTTTCTGATTTTAATGCATCAGACACATGTCCTTACCAAGTAGCATCTCTGCATTTAATTTCATTGTAAATAATGTATAATACGAAAGAATAATTCAAATATTTTAATTAATTTTAAAAATAAACTGAGGATAGAATTGCATAATAAGGGGAAATATCAGCAGTCCCTGGCTTATATCAGTGTTCCATTCCTATTCAGTAAATATTACAAACCAACCTGAGAATGGGTAAATATAGTTTGGTAGTTTGGTAGTTTTGTTTTACGGCATATCAACCCTTTTTGGGTTATTTAATGCCGAATCTGGTCATTATAGTAAAAGTTTTTATGCTTCAAGTTCTTTATATCTTCAAATGTTTAATCATCGTTAAATATAGTGAAATTTCTTTCAATTTTAACTTGCAATGTCTTTTTTTTTTTTTTGTGTGTATTTTGATAAAATTAAGATAAAAGAAAATTTAATCTTTTCTCTTCAAAAATGTACAATTCATTCTTGTGTGTAGTTTTAATCTTTTTCAAGATTACTTCAAGTTAGGTTACTATTTTTGATGGGCGATTTATCTTTTTAATATGGGTTTTTTTCACATTTGGTGTGCACAATATTGCATATATGAAGAAAGTCCCACCTTAAAGAAAAAGAGGCACTCGTCAATATGGTTGACTTAATATAGGGTTTTAAGTTCTTTCACAAAAGAAAATGAAGTTAAAAATGTTTGCCCTATTATCAAATTGTTAGTCCCTTTTTACATGGACCAAATCTTTTTTATTGGTTTATCATTAAAAGAAAAATCTAGTAGAGTTAATTTGTTAGCATTGAAATGAATCTTATGAGGTCAAAATTGCGTGTCCATGTCATTTTTGCACTTATTTAAAAAAAATTTTTTTTTTTTAGGTGGTAATGAGATTTTACTCAATGTTTAGGCTGGTTTGCTCTAATAATTATTGCTTCCATTATGATTAATTTTCATTTAAAACGAAATATTGCATTTATAAGGATTTTTATACTCTGAAAATTGGGCTTCTCGACCATTAACATACAAAAAAGCAAATTTTCTAAGTTCAAATGAACTTTGAACTGTCATAATTTGGTGGCCAATTGAGCTACAAAAATAATTTTGGTACCATTGTTTTGCAAATATGTTCCCACATTAAAAGTTTTTAGATATAATGAAAATGAAATTTGAGTTTGGGATGCCTAATATAAATATAAACCTCTTGTACACAGACTGTCCCATAACTACTGTATCCAGTATAAGTAATGAGTATTTATATATAATAGAACTGTGTTGCACAAACTTGGAATTTCTTTTATAACTGGTTGTACTGTACAATAAAAAATGAACTATTAAAAACCTCTGGTGCTTCATGTCAAACTTCAACTATGCATGTCATGAAAACGTTGCAGAAGAGAATTTGAAAGAAACTTAAAAGTTCCAGAAGACTGAGATTTATGAAGGATTATCAATTTTGAAAAGTTTTAGCAAAAGATCAACTGCTGCATAAGTAACATAGCGATGGTGTCTTATATATGGTGTCTTATATATGGTGTCTTATATATGGTGTCTTATATATGGTGTCTTATATATGGTGTCTTATATATGGTGCCTTATATATGGTGCCTTATATATGGTGTCTTATATATGGTGTCTTATATATGGTGTCTTATATATGGTGTCTTATATATGGTGCCTTATATATGGTGCCTTATATATGGTGCCTTATATATGGTGCCTTATATATGGTGTCTTATATATGGTGTCTTATATATGGTGTCTTATATATGGTGCCTTATATATGGTGCCTTATATATGGTGCCTTATATATGGTGCCTTATATATGGTGCCTTATATATATGGTGCATATGTAATTTTTTCTATCAAATTTGTGTGCATGATATTCAAAAATGGACTAACAATTTGTACTGTATATTAATGTAATCTATTCCAATTATGAACCTTTGGTTTTATAACTCTAAATATTACGATATTGCAATTATATAAACGCTATATTCATACACTTCTCTCTCTCTCACATAGTTTGTAGGTGCAACCTAATCAAGTTAAGAATTATGTACTTTTGTGCTTCGTTTAACTTTAAATACTATATCATATGTAGCATATTCTTAATATTTTACAGATTTTGTAAGTGCAATTTAACTACGATGTAACCTGGCACCTTAGCACACATGCACAGCATATTAGTGAGTGTAAACAAAACAAAAAAAAGATCCATCAAAGTGCTCACTAATAGGTTTTACAAGAGCTAATATTTTATTTAAATTCTATACATTAGTGTCTGTATCTCCAATGACAAGTCGATGCTGAGCTGGCTGGGGAGGAAGGGTATGACTGCAACACAGCTGTGCCAATGGTAGAGGAAGTAATAGCAGGTCCTATGTTGGCTGCATGGGTACATCATGTCTTCAGTGCAGTATGAATGACTGAGGCCATTTCTGATGATTGGAGTGAAGCAACCATCCTACTCTTCCACAAAAAGGAGGACCGGAAACGTTATTCAAATTACAGGAGTGTTAGCCTCATTGATGTTGTGGCGAAAGCATTTGCAGTTCTTCTGAAAAGCTTCCAGGAAGCTTGCGATCTACATACATGCTTGACCTAGGGGAGTTTCTGCCCGGGAAGGGGCTGGTTTGATCATATTTTAGACCTTCGTCACACTCTCGAACAGCGCTTGGCTCATCAACAGCCTACTGTCCTGTGCTTCAGCGATTTTGACTCTGTTAAACTTCCTCTACTGGTGTTCCTGCAAGACTTATCTCATCCAGTGCTACTACAGGTTGACACGAGTTTGGTACAACCATATGGGTGCGAACTTTGAGGTAAGACCAGCGTTATACAGGCATGTGCACTCTCCTCAACTCTTCAATTACTCTGTTGACTACATTCTTTCCAGGGCTATCAGAGGGTCTCAGACGAGAAGTGAGTGTCAGACCTGGCTTAAGCCGATTACATCGTATTGCTGGGGTCGACCGGATTGGAGACCGCAGTTACTGAATGGCATTGTATTGGAGGATGTAGTCATTTGTGTACCTTGATTCCACCATTGTTCTATCTGGGCAGTGTTCGACTGAGCTCGATCATAGTTAGAGCTGCTAAATCCGCGTTCTTACACCTCCAACAGTTCTTATGGGGACGTAGAGTGATTTCAAAGACAAAGAGGCATATTTACCAGCCAGTTTTCTGGTCGGCCCTCTTTTATGGCTGTGAGACGTGGCCAATGAGGGTAGTTGATTGGCGGAAGCTGGAAGTCTGACAATGATTGCCCCTGTTTCATTTTGCATTGCTGGCAAGCTGACTGCAGCAACACTTTTATCTTAAGTCTCTGCCATCTGTCCTGTTGCAGCGATATTTCGATGGTTTCGACATACGGCACGTTGCCCGGAGAGAGCTAATTTATGATTTAATCCTCTTTACCCCTCTGGGTGGCGCAAGCATGTCGATGGACAGCTGGGGACCTGGGAACAACCATCAAGGAGGACTTGGCTGAACTCGCAGGTTCACAAGTTGTTGGCCTTCGACGGTGGAATAACGATTAGCTACCCATCTTGTATGACCTTGCGCAGGACCGCCGTGCATGAGCCACCATGATTCAAGATGTGGTGCAGGGAAGAAGTCTGCTCAACCCAACCAGGGTGAACACTGTTGCAACAACAACTGCGTCTGTTGGTGATACTCGGGGTTTCATCTATCTGATCATCCTAGATTTAGGAGAAAATACGGCTTGTTTCTATTACAGAAATACAAATTTCACTAGTGGCCAATTTAACGTTGGTTTTGGAGCGATTAGCACTTAACAGAGCTGATGAAATGGGATTTTCTAAATTTAGGATGACCAGATAGACGAAACCCAGGTATCCTCAACACACACTGTAATGTAGAGTATTTATATATGTGTGTAATGGTTATATATTTGTATAGGATTCACTTCTAAACTAATCAATTGACCATTATGAATTTTGGAACATGGCTGTTAAGTGTAAGAGGTTGTAATGTTGGCTATATTTAGTTTTATGCAAAGGGGGCAAATACTGAGTGGAAACCTTTATGAAAATTCAGACACTTCTGATTTTTGTCTAATTTTAACAATAGGTATTGAACTTTAATAAATATTACCCAAATTTCAGTTTTAGAGTATTTTAAAGGGTATTTAGGGGCATATGGGTACAACCTCATATTTGAAAATTCAAATATTTCAGATTTGCATTAAGTTTGATCCATAGTCATTAAACATCAATTAAGCAAGATTTCCTGAATTTTGATTTTTCTTAGGAACCCTGAAGAAACCTTTAATTTTAGACAGTTTCCAGAATCAAAATCATGTAATGAATTTTGATCCAAATTAGAATGATTCTAGACATTAGGTTTAGTATCATATCTTGATTTTAATTTTTGTAAGACATAAAAGTGGTGTCATTTTTCTGTTCATGGAATTAATTTTACCCGTACTGAGACGGGTATTCTAGTATATAAATTGTAGTTTCTGTTTGTTCACAAACTCCTCCTAGGGTATTGGTATAGACTCCCATAATCTGAAATATATATTCTGAAAGTATATTAACCTTGGGTAAGTATATTTCATTTTAATCAATAATATTGTGGGGGTCTTCATCTGCACTGGACATCTATAAGAGTGAAATACGTTCATTCTATTTGATTTAATGAAAAATAAAGATTTCACTATCAACCTTACATTGATTAAGCAAAACTGGCCGTGACTGAAGTCATGTTTTTCTCTGCATCCTCTGCCTAGAATATAAATACAAACCAAAAGTTTACCGTTCTCGAAAGACTTTATCTGCCTCCACATCCTTACTGATAAACAAAATTCACGTATGGTGGATGAGTGGGGTTGTTATGAAATGGTATTGAAAATTTGTCAAAGGCTTCCTTTATTAAACGAGATTCTAGTTTGTGTACATGAAGTTTACAAAATGGCATCAGGTATGTTTTAGTTTCATTTCAAATTGTTTTCATTCTATTCTGACAAACCTGTCTTTAACATATTTTTGTGAAGGGTTTAGTGTTATTTACATGTTTGGGATGGTTTTCTCCTTTCTGGTTGCTGCCATTTTCAATGTAGAACATGCAATAGGAGTAAATAATAATCCTAAGGAACATTGACTTTAATACACTCCCACCTCTCTTCTTGCACCCTCAGCCAAAATCGCCCCAGATTGTCCTACTCAACCGATGTGTGTGGATTGCTACTTGTTTACAAAAGGCGATCACTATAAGATTGAAGGGCTCGGTTTTTGTCATGCAAATGGCTCAGCAGCTCAGATTTTCTATCACGAGTCTTGCTGCAGATATTTTTGTATATACCCATGTTCTTCTCCAATTTGTCTTTTTCATAATTAAATGTTGGCATAGAATCTTGTAAAGTAGATCAGCCCTTGGCAGACAACTGAGTATTGATTTACTCCTCTCCAGGAGTTAGGCACAAGGCCAGTTTTTATCTTACTCCCACAAGTAAGATGTGACCCAAGGTCGGGTCGGGAAGGTGGGGTTTAAAAATTGCCTGGGCAGCCCTGTCGGCATTCCCTGGTAGGGGCGCCTCAGGCAGTAAGCAATAAACTTACTCCTCCCCAAAGAGGGGAGGCGAAGCCTGGGAGAGTGGACCTCCTAGAACTTCACAGGACAGACCCATAGACCGGCGTAAATCAAGCCCCCAAAGGCCAAGACAATACCAGTCTATGGGGTGCAGTATCCATCGGAACAGATACTACACTTTGATCTTAGCCAAAAGGCCAAGGCAATCTCAAATCGAGAGTGGCCTAACGAAATCTGGCATTTGTGTAACCATTCATTTTCTTTAATGGGTGTGTTTTGTTTTGTCTTCTGACTCATTGTAGCTTGACTTGCGACAAACTGACTTCTGTGCTCTACGAACTGAGCCAAGAACCTCCTAGAGGTAGTGAAAGAAATAGTATGCATTATAATTTTATATTTTATTATTTACGGTACTGCATGTATGTATATATAACCAAAAAGTTAAATGTTTTTTCTTTTTTTCTCAGGTAGTTTACTCCATTTATTCTGCGTTGCTCCACTTAGCAGTGGTCGCTCGAAGTGGATGAAGGTTGCTTAATTCTGGAGTGTACTTAGTTTGAGTTCAATCCCTGGTGAAGGAACTTAAATATCTAAAGTAAAAAGGCGTAGAATGCAGAATGACAGCAATTCTATCCTAAGTTCTAAATTCCCATGATAGTCACCTGAAGGTCAGGAGCACAACAGCTGAAACGTGAGAATGATAACAATCATTTGGTGCTGTCCAAAACTTAAAAAACTTAAAAGTTAAACACAAGGTCGGTTTTTAAAGGGAGGGGGTCTGGCTCCCCCCAAAAAAAGGGGCACTCTGGATTGGGACAAAAATTAAAATTGTCTGGTCAAGAAGGATTCTCGCTCACTGACCGAGAACAAGACTAAGTGTAGTATCAGAACAGATATCACACTTTGCTTCTAGCCAAAAAGCTAAGGAACTGTGGATATTTGATAACTTGGAAGGGGAACAAAATAATCCAATTTTACAGCTGTTTTAGTTTAATATAAAAACAATGTGATTTAATGCAAAATTAGAGTAAAGCCAAACATGGTATTGTGGATAAACGCATAAATCAAAGGTGATTTAAGTTGAACAATGCTTTTATGGTTATATGGTTCGGCTAATTGAAGTTGATAGCAATCAATAGAAAACGTTACTTGTGAATAATCAATGTATTTATAATGTGGATGGTTGTTCGTTTACTGGTGATCTAAATGGAGAAATATTTATTATGCCATTCTGGGAATCTCTTATTTTAATCAATTCTATTTCAACTATTAATGAAAATAAGTAATTGTATAGAAATACCTACAATTTCAGAATATATAAATTGTTGGTGCCCATATTTTAGCCTCTTTGGACATTTTTTTTAATTTATTTTTTTAATTTTTTTTTTTTTTAAGTTAATCTCATTCAATCTTAATGTTCTACATTATTGTTGTTCTTAATCTGATTTGACAACTTGTTGGAAAAATATTACTCTATTAGCAAAATTAAATTGGTTAAATGAGGCAATTGTGAATTATTCAGACTACTATTCTCATCTTGGTTATGTTCACAACGTTTTGGCCGATGTGACCTCATACTATCCTCAGGTGCGTCTTGTTGAACTTGGGATTTATACTGAATTTCGAACTGACCCCTTTAATTCACTAGGGTAGATTTTGCTTGTTCCATCAGCCATGACCTGATAGAAGTGTTCTAAAGTTTTTTAAATTTTATTCTTAGTATTCCCCATAGTGAGGATTGAACCATCAACCTCCAGACAACTGTCACTTAAAACTGATTAACAACTTTATATGTTGCGCCACATGTCCAAGATAGGAATAGTAGTTCCAATAATCCAAATTATCACTCCTCATTTCTAATTCAGAAACATAAGGGGCAATCATGGTTTTATAATTTGTAAAATTTTGGTTATTCGAACTACTGTTGTCATCTTGAGTGTTATTCTCACAATGTTTCAGCTGCTGTAACCTCTGGCCTTCTTCATGTGTATCTTTTCGAACTCTGGAATTTGGACGGAATGCTACCCCCATTAATTAAAGGGTTCCATTCTAAATTCCGTCTAGGTTCCAGAGTTCAACAAATATTCCTGAGTTCGGAAAGATACACATGAAGAAGCCCAGAGATTACAGCAGCTGAAACATTGAGAATAACACTCAAAATGACAACAGTAATCTGAAAAACCCAAATTATACAAATTATCAATTCTCATCTAAAAAATTCAGAAACATGGTTCTCCAAATCCTCTATCGGTAGAGATTTTTCTTTGCAAATTACATGCAGTGGTTTGAAGTTGTCTTCTATTAGACAACTTAATCCATAGTTGAAGTAGTTTTCCTTCTCGGCTAGTTATTCTATCGAGGCTCTAGTCTAGTCTACCCTACTATTCACCAATAGTTAGGGGAAAGAAGGATTCACACATTCTCCAAGAGTATTAGTGAAGATGGTGAATAGAACTTGAAAAACATCCGTCCTTTTTAAAATCGAAACGCTAGAAATTCTCCACTCTGTAATAAAGACCAATGTGTATTTGTATATTTATGTATAGAGAATTATATGTATTTCCATCCCATCATGAAAAAACTAGCGAGTATAATAATAATAATAATAATAATAATTATTAAACATTTTTAAAGTGCTGGACGAAATCATTTAAAGTGTTGAGGAAAAGCGAGAAAACAAATAGTAAGTCGACAACCTCTGCTGTCTGAAAGGAATTCACAAAGAAATCATCCATTCTGAATAAGTCAACAGTTTTGTTTTTCTTTAGATCGTCAGAAATGGTGATAATTTAGATGAAAAATAAAGTTTTGGAGAGGGTGTACACTAGTAATATATATATCATTACAGCTGGAAGAACACTCCCATGGCTCTGCCCATGCCACATCAAGAATGATTCATGCCACATATGGAAATATGTCCAATAGTTATGGAGCCTATAAATGAGCAAGAGCAGACAAAACTGCTAAGTTATGATGTAATAGGGTCTTTACTGTGAAAATACAATGGTCACATGTAGTGTTTTTTTCTAATTTAATTAAAAAAATTTATTTTTTTTATTTATGAGTCGCCACTTATCAAGATGAGAGGATTGAAAATCTCCACATACCACCCACTCAAAACAGCCGACTCAGGAAACGGTAATTATTCCCCCTTTGTCAAAAACATCTCATGAAATGTGAGAAATAAATGACAAAATAGGGAGGAAGTGAGTTACGAGGCCGCTGAAAGTAAACCCAAGCTTCACTGTCTACTCCCCATGAAGTTAAAGTTTGAATAATTATATTATATTTGACATGGATTAGAAATAAATGAATTGAATGATTGTTTACTGGTATTGTACTCTGCATCCAAGGTAATAAAAACAAGTGAAGAAACAGTCCATTTAAATGTTTCTGGTGCCTTTATTTTGGCAAAGATTGTTGTATAATCAGAATGACATTTGCATTAAGAACATTTTGCATGCATTGTTGTTAATTATATAATAAAAATAAACCCGGCTATATTCATGAAAAAATTATTAAACAAATGTGGATAGTGAGTTTGATAAGTCACTTAGCTACAGTCATGGTCATATAGACATCATAAACATTCAGGCAGTTTATCGATAAACAAAAGGCACAAGTGTATAAAGGTGCATAAACCCAGTTTACTTTTTCATGTTTGATTCACATCAATTATCAAGTTACTACACAAAATAATACAAATTTGAAATTGTAATACATAGTTTTTCATGCTAAAAATATCACAACTATCTATTATACAGTCTATCTAATGAAGATCAGGTTAATTGAATTCATGAATATAAAATGAATAGTTGGGAAAATCTTAGTGGCTTTAATTTTCAACTTAAATGAAAATTATAGAGACTTCCAAAACAATGGAACCCCTCTTTTTGCACAATACAATTCTACCATTCTCAGGAAGTTTAAATTTAGTGTCCAGCTGGAATTCTTTCCGGTTTTATTGGCCATCTTTCTCCAAAGATGGCTTTATCATGGAAGATGATGTCTTGTCTTTCTTGGAAGTGATGTCAGAGACCTGTAGCAAATTCCAGATAAGTCTCTGTGGGTTTCCATGGGGGTCCTCCAGGGACATCACAGCAGTTATATGTAAAATACACTTTTTGGTTTTACTGGAAATGCTGTAATACATAATTTTTATCAACTCCTTTGTAAATGTTGTTTCTGTATTGCAATAGACTTTAGCTAAGTTAGGTCAGATTCACCTCTTTTTACCTTTCAGTGTGATGGTAGTATTGCCAGTCTGATTTGTAGGCATTTTTATCTTTAATTCTTTTTCAGATATGGCAATCTGTTTACCATTTTATATTTTATTAATTTCATCAGTTTAGTTTTATTTAACTTTTTCAAAATCTGCCACTACACAAGTAGTTTCAAGTGGCAGATTATTGGTATCAATAGCGCCCTTGCTGATGTAAGCCTTTAACCATCAGATCATTATTCAGCATTAGCAAGACTAGCTTTTATCCCAATTTAATTGCTTTAGATGTTGAACATTCTGTGCAGTGTCATTCAAATGGAAATATTGTTAGTTGATGGAAACTTCCTCGACATAAGTTCAGAAATAACACAATTCCTCAGTTCTGTTTTTTGTTTTGGTCTAATACCACCAGTATTTTGGAAGTGGAACAATATCCAAGAAAGTCAACCAAGATATGCTCAAGTTACTAGTATGGACTGAAGAAACCAACATATCACTTTGATTATCTTTGTCAAAACCTAATGCTTTGGCTGAAATTAATTCGTCCATAGTATGATCGAACAAATTGAGTTAGCATCAAAAGCACCCGTTTTGGGGAAAAACTTTCTTTGAACTAAAGCATGCGAAAAAAATGTGGTCTAACCTTTATAAACACCAAAATAGATTTAAATAACTGGTTATCATTTCAGGTAATAAGACATTAAAAGTTTTAAACAAAATTTTTTTTTTTTTTTTTTTAATGTTCCAAATTTGGTATTTTAGATTGGGTAGTAAAACATACTCCCGGCTCAGGTTCATTTTATCCCTCATCACCTTTGGTATGACCTGAAAATTACATAAATAACTAGTTAAATTAATTTCTTACTCCCAACAAAAAATAACTTTCACTTAAAAAACTTCTAATGAAAATTTTCTATAGCAAAATAATCGTCACTCTAATTAAGGTTACCACATGGATTTATTCATATAATTTAAAAACTACTGTATTTCAACTGAGGTCGCACCAAACACAATCTCTCTATCAAAATTAGGTAGGTTTGTTTATGTGGGGCAAACCCCTTTAGGTGTAATGGTGAGTAATGTGGGCTACATTTAGTTTAATTTAGGTTTATGCAAAGTGGTGGTCCCCCCTTGTGAAAATTTATATACCTCCAATTTTGATGAAATTTTAACAAGATATTAATATTTCCAAAATTTCAGTTTCTTTGGAGTATTTTAAAGGGGTGTTTAGGGGTATAATATAAGCACAACCTACCATTTTTAATATTGAAATATTTCAGATTTGCCTGAAATTTCATCCATCTTATATAAATTTTGCCCGTCCGTCAGTCATACTTTTGAAAATGTAATAGATTGTGGAATTTGTCTTATTTCTAAATATCAGATCTTAATTACTTTTAGAAATTAAGAATATTGCATTAATAGTAAATAATAAATTCCTAATAAATAAAGCGGATGCCATGACTGGAAATCAAAACTTTGATCTTCAGTCTGAAATTCTACCAACTGAGCTATTTGGACTTTCTTATAGAGCTTAAAACGTTACTGTATCAAAATAATTATAGTTTTGGCAGGACGTTATAGATTAATGATTTACGTCATGTTTCAAAACATGAATTGAAACATAAGCTATAATAATAATAAAAAAAAATAAGTAAACATTATCAATAGCATTGCAAGTTATTTTAATAGTCCAAAACAATTTATTTTGCTTTAACTGCATATAAGCCTCAAAATTTAGATATTTATCTAGAATGAAAATCATGTAATGGATTTTGGTTTAAAATTGGAATAAGGATTCTAGACATACGGTTTAGTAGCAAATATAGTTTGATTTTAATCTTTGCAAGGGAAACTAGAAGTCGTGTAAAACGTTTGTTTGAATATATATATACTGGCTATCTATGCATTAGTTGTCAGTGTTTGCTCCAACCTCCCTCAAAAAACAAATTTCATATCAGTAGGTTCCTGCAAATCTTTTAGCCTTTTAGCATTAATTATGTTTATGCCTCTTTGGGTATCTCTTTAAATATCGTCTCAGTTCAACCCTTAAAAATAATGTTGAAAATGTTTCCATAAAACTACTCTTAGCTCGTATTACTATTGTTGCTGTCATGGCCCGGAATTGCTCAGGGGTATTTTTACTTTTGATTATTGTTATAAATAAAATAAAAGTAAAGTACCTTATTTATGGATGTAAAGCGTGAACGTAGACCCCACAATATTTTTCGAAATAGTCAAACGTATTTCCTTTATAGATATCAAGCACAAAAGAAAATAATAGGAAATTATAACATGGCCGCCAGCGATTAAAGCATAGCATTAAAGTTCGATTTTTCAAGTCTTTAAAGCATAAATTAGAATTTTATTTTGTGATAAAAAATACAATGTAAGACTAATAAATTTCATCCAAAATGTGTGTGAAAATCAAACGAAATAAGTGAAGTATTCAAATAATCCCAATAGTACAATTGAATGCTGAACGGAAATGTCTTTCGTTCCTTCAGTTTTTAATTTTAACTAGTTATTTGAAAAGTTTTTTTAAATATAGAGGATGTAATACATAAGAGGATTTCCTCACACTTTAAAAACAGGAGGTAATTCCTGAGAGGATGGTCTTGACACCAGAACCGATACTATACTTATAAATTCTGATTAAATCAAGTTTTTTTTTAATTTAAAAAAAAAATTAATTCAAAAATGTCTAATCACAAAAAATAATTTTTTGTTGCTCTTTGGCCTTTTGGCCAAGATCAAAAATCTTAAGATGCCCACTCCACACTTCAAATGTTTTGTCCTTGGCCTCTTCCAATTTGTATTTATCTCGGAAGAACACTACCCACTCTCCAAACTCCATCCCCCGTTTTTTCTTCTCCCACTTACGTCCCACTCCCATTTAGAGATTGACCTGCTTGTTTTTAGTTCTGAACAAACCGGAAAACAGTGGGCAGTCCAATATTTAGAAAGGGTTGGGCGGATCTTACTAACCAAATATTTTGCCTTTTGTTCTTTATCCACTCAGTTTTATTCCAATGAATTTCCTGTATATATGTCTATTTATGAACAATAACGTTTTCAAATCAGTTTGGGATATCTTAAGTAGGACGGCCCCTAGAGTAAATGTGGTATTGTGGTGACGGAGATGATTTTAGTGAAGAGTAGAATAGACAATTTTATCACGTTAGACAAAGAATGACCAACAACACCCATTTTTCCCCGAACTTTGATAGCCTTGTGCCTAATTTGTTTTGAATGTAATTTTTTTATATTTTGTGCAAATAAATATTTTCAAAGAGTAGTATCTGTTCTCTTAACATCAGCACCGGAGGTTTTCATGTAATCATCTCCCTTAAAAGTGAAGGTTTAAAAATGTTTTTAAAACCTATCGGTTTTTTGTTTAATTGTATTAATAATATTACTATTGAGGAAAATAAAAATATATAAAATTTGACAATGCCAATTATAAATGTACATTACAGAATATTAATTTATTAGAAACTTAAAAAGAAAATGTGCAAAAGAGGTGTTTGAGAATACTATATATACTGTATCATTATATTTAAGACTGAAATGTTTTGATAATATAATTAGGAAAGATTTGCATTTGTTTATATTTAGATTAGATTGGAATATTAGTATCTAAATGCAGTATTCTTTGTTTTGCAATATATTTATTACGTTTAAAAAATTGTGACTGACAGACAGGGCCAAAATCACTATTTATATTAGATTGGACGTCTTTTCAAAATGACTTTAAAATTGTTTAACTCTTTAAGTTTGTAAATAAGTAGCAGAATCAGTGTCTCGGCATTGCCTGGGAAAATTAAGAACCAAAAAAACTCCTGCCCCCACCCTTGACCCCCACTATTAGATTTGTGTTCTCAAATGCTGATTTAATCAATGTTTGTTTCTCTAAGTTTTTTTCCCTATATTTTAATCACACGAAATACATGCTAAAATATTCCTTAGTTTTGGAATTGAGTTAAATTTGGGGGGAAAAAAAAATTTCCGTTTTTAATTGTTCTAATTAATCATTTGCAAATAACACATTAAATAACCAATCTGACTAACCTTTTTTCTATCACTTTCACCCCATGACCTCCCGCTCTTATTTTATACATTGTCTATTACTCTTGCTTTCGTCACTTTCTGTTTATTAAGAGTCAAATAGTATAAAGATTGGAATCGTCCATTATAAACTAAAGGGAATATCACTACAAGCATTAATACTATTTAACCAGTAGTTTTAAGAAAAAAAAAAAAAGGCTAATTTTCTATGTTTTAATAATTAACTGAGTTTTCAAACTTGCTTTTTCCTGATTCAAACAATTTAATCAGAACTCATTGGGTGATCCAATGGGGCACATTTTGTTGTGTAATTACAAAGCTATTTAACCTCTGAAACGGTAGAAAATGTAAATTTAATATAATTGTTGGTGGCCATTGCTTAATTAATTTTGAGTTTTCAGTGTCTTAAATTATGTTAGACGCGTTTCTATATGATTAATAGGGTTGATCTTTAAAAATTACGTAATTTCAGATTTTGTAAGAAAAAAATATAAATATCTACTTTAATAGTGAATGTATTCAATTATTCGAAGAAAAAAAAATGCAATGTATTGGGGGGAAAAAAAGGCAGGGAAATACGACATCCAAATATTAAAAGGTAGCATGAAGACATGAAAAAAATCTTAAATTGCAATGTAAAATTTTAAAATATGAAGTGAAAAATCGTATGATTGTTGATGAATTTTGTTTTAAATTCAAATTGATACATTTCCTGTTTTTAACAAGAATCAAAATTATATGATGAAAGAATTTAAAAAAAAAAAAAAAAAAAAAAAAAAAATGGACATTCCTATTTCCAAGAGTGAAATGATGCCCTCCCCCCTCTTTTTCTAACATAACAGAAACCCATCAACCAATATCAATAAGCAATAGCTATTCAAAAAATTATTTTTACAAATCTATGTAAATTGACTGTCTTCGCATGCAGATAAGAAAAGCAACATAAATGATGAATTGTTTTGCTTTACGAAATCTAGATTATGACATGTAAAAAAAAAAAAGACAGATGAATTCCCTGTTTCTAGCATTGAAATCGTAAATATCTGAAGTCAATATCGAATAGAAATGTCAATTTTCAAGTTTTCCATCCAGACATCAGATCTTGAATTTTGAATGACAGAAGCGCTTCTGGTTTAGTCAGGACAATTAACGAAATGGGGTATTATAATAGAAAATGTTGATGTTCCTATTTTCAAATTTTAACTAATGCCCCCCCCCCATCTAACATCAAAGAAACAGTAATTAACAGCAATTAGCAGTACTTACGATGGTGTAAAAATTAGCTTGTGAAAGACTCAATTTATGCAAATTGATTGGCGCTGTTTAGGTCATAAATGGAAAATACCTCGGTTTAACAATCTTCATAGTTGGAATAAGTAGCTTTTGAAAAACTAAAGTGAAATAGAATATTTTATTGCAAAGAACATGGTAGAAGACAAATTTTCTAGTCAGAATCAAATATTTGTCAGATGCAATGTTATATGGATATAAAGTCGAATCAGTCTGATTTTTCTTTACATTAGATTACATATTCCCTCCGTGGTGGGGGAGGAGGTTTAAGAGAATCTCTGACAAAGATGTCTGTCTTATCGATAGATAAGTTAAGAAAACACTCTTTTCGTCACATCACTTTCGACTTCCTATTTGTGATATAATTTCCTGTTAACTAAATTTCTAGCCTTAACTTTTAGTGGAAATTTCCTCTTTATACATGATCCAACACATCCACACCATATTACTACTTAATTAATACAATACAGAAAAAATTATGTTAAATATTTCATCCAATAGTTTGCAAAAATGCTCTTAATTCCTTTTTACCATTATTTCTGAAATCATCAAATTCCATATAAAAAAAATCTTCTGGTAATCTGATCTGGAAACTTGTTCATAAATTTTATAGTAGCAAAACAATTCAATTAGTCCATAGATTTGTTTTTGAAAGAACAATCTTAAAAACAATACATTAATTATATATAATGAATAGGTTGTTTCAAGTGTTTGATTTTCAGACCAGTTGCAGACATTGGCGATCAGATTTCTAAATCGACAGATGCATGTATTAAATTAATTTTACTAATGTTTTTGTTCTTCTTACAAAACCTCAACATCTGGGTATGTTCTTTGTCTACAAGTGTCTGCAAGCTTTCATAATGCCTAGTGATATGATTGATAATTTCGGATTAAACAACCCAAAACTGTTAGATATGCTGTAAAGCAAACCAATTTTTTAAATTTTTTAAAATCTTTTTATTTTACACTTTAATCTTAAATTTTTTGGAATAAGATTCCTTCAGATTACCAGAATTATTTTTTCTTATTTGTTGATGTTCGCGTGATGGTCTGGAAATTAGTATTTAAAATCTTGTTTGTGAACGCATGTCATGCTCATTCACTTGAACATGCCTCGTGTTCAAACACAAGATTTGAATTACTACCAGACCATCACAAAGGCAACATAAAACATGGTCACCTTTTTGAAGTAATTTTTTCTGAAAAATTTAAGATTAAAGTAAAAGAAAATCTTAAAATTTTGCCTTGAAAAGGCTTCTAATTTGAAATTATTTCAAACTTATCAATGCTAAGTGAACATATCACTTCATAAACCAATTAATATATTGTTTACAATAGACATCTTGTTTCGGTGTTAAATAATCCCCCAAAAGATTCATTTTCCTTCAAACGAATTAACATGGAAAGACAATTTAAAATTCTATACTTTTTATTCATACATTCTTTTATAACTCTTCTGTTCCATCAAATTATTGTGATAAGTGCACATCCCATGAATATAGATTTATTCACCCGCCTTCAACACCTACTGATTCCGTTCGTTTTTCACGCTTTCGCTGTCCAGTGCAAACCTGAAACGGACACAAATCATCATTACTTGAGGATTATTCTATAAAAGAATTATTTTTAACTTGCTTCCCTACTTTCATAGTGATCGATGTTTAATCTAAATACTTGGACGAATCAAGATTAAGGGAGATAATTTTCTTTTTTAAAACTACACAAGAAAAAAAATTTAAGTTAAAATTTATAAATAAGAAACTTATTTTTAATTGATTTTACATTTTTACGGTTCAATCTTATAGTGAAAAACTAAGCTAAAGTTAACAAATAATAATAGGTCCTTCACTATCCACCAAGCTCCAGCCCCTGTCCCATCACTGCAATGTTGCATCCTTGTGCTTGTTTTACAAGTACTTCAATGGAATGTGCTCCGATGAACTTGCTGCTCTGGTGCTCCCTCGACGTAAATACACTCGACCAACCCGACAATCAGCTAAATCCCATCCATTCACTATAGAGGTCACCAGATGCCGGAGAGCCTTCTACTCTAATAGCTTTCCTCATGCTGCCGGCCTTTGGAACTCCCTCCCTGCTCCCGGTTTCCCCGACTGTACCGACATACAGAAATTTAAAACTGAACAAGCATCTCGCTGCACATTTTCCAATTTAGGAAGTGGCAACTTGCCTTGTTTGGTATGAACTATTTTAAAAAAAGGAAATGCACACAATCTGTTTCTGATACAAAAATTATATCTCTTTGATTTTCAAAACTGTTGGAATGAGAGAATTTTTTAGAAATCTTGTGTTGACAGGTATTTCAGCCAGTAGTCCATGTAACATAAAATAATTCTTGATCGCTTTTTTATTTAAATTTTTTTATCATAGCTAGAATTAATGGGCCCTACGGCCCCAAATTCTATCTCCTGCGGAGGTTATGCTATCATGCACTAGCAAAGGATCACTTTATGTATGAAATTGTTTTTAACGCTTATACATAGTTACAGCAAAATAAATTGTTTTACTCTATTAAAATAATTTCCAATTCCATTGACAATGTTTATTTATTTTTTTATCGCTTATGTTTTAAT
Source organism: Sepiola atlantica (assembly GCA_963556195.1). Classification (NCBI taxonomy): domain Eukaryota; kingdom Metazoa; phylum Mollusca; class Cephalopoda; order Sepiida; family Sepiolidae; genus Sepiola; species Sepiola atlantica. Next base: position 132,194,443 of record OY744522.1, read on the forward strand.
GTTTTGAAACATGACATAAATCATTAATCTATGATGTCATACCAAAGCTATAATTTTATTATGGTAATGTTTTAAGCTCTATAAGAAAGTCCGAATGAGTCGGTTAGAACCTCAGACTGAAGATTTCAAGGTTTCAGTTTTGATTTCCGGTCATGGCATCCGCTTTATTTGTTGGGAATTTATTATTTACTATTAATGCAATATTTTCCATTGCTAAAAGTAGTCAAGATCTCTGATATTTCGAAATAAGACAAATTCCGCAATGTATTACGTTAAAAAAAAATAAAAAAAAAATTGATGGTTAGACAAGCAAAAATTTTTTTATTTTATAAAGATGTTTAGATGTAGCAGTTGTAATGCTAATGAAATCACCGATAGGCAGAAAGTGCTAAACAATACTAGAAATTGTCATTAAAAAAAACACATTTCAAATTGTTCTGGGTGTGTGATTTGTTTGATCGTTACTTCCATGGATTATAGAATTTGCGATGCCAACTTCAAATCTTATCTAATTCATTGTGGTTATTTAGGCCCTAATATTGTTGCGAAAAGTATGAGGCCACATTTTTCCTCCAGTTATGAGCTAAATAGAAAGCAGTGTTTAATTATGTACCATGACTCGTTTATAATGGGTATTGTTTTGCCATTAGATAACCAGAAAAAGGATTGATATGCCAAAACTGAAATGCAGCATCAATTTCATTTGTCGATCTTCAAAATCTGAAAACATTTTGATAAGTCAATATTAACGGGAGTTTATATATACTACTTGTGATGTGTCAGTGTTCGTTCATCCCATTCTCACATTTCATGTTTTTCTCTCTCTCGCTATCCATAACCCCACCCCTTTCCCTTCATACTCGTCTCTCTCCCTCCATCGCCCTCCCTCTGACACGTGTTGATGATTCTTATCTATTCTTTAAATAAAAGAATGATTCTTAATCATTGTCAACACTACCCCTCTCTCTCTCTCTCTTTATCCAATTCACTTTTGTCAGGTTTGTGTAAGTCAGTTCCCCTCCTTCTCCATTTACATACAAACTTTGTCGACATATACACACTCAAGCATGTGTACTCGTGCATCACACATGCACGTCATGCACTTGTACATCACACTCTTACACCCACATACCTTTATGAACTCATACACACCCGTACACGTTTCACATCCAACCACTATTTTATCCTTTCCTTCTTTTTCTCAATCTCTGATACTCTCATCACTTAAACATGTCTCATCCGTTTACATAAACAACTGATAAACTCGCTTTCTTTCACTCTCTCTCACTCTCTCACTCATCTTCGTACTCTCGCTGCTGCAGGTGGTGTTGATGGTGGCGGCGGCGGCGGCGGCGATGGCCATTTTAGGCAATACTCCTTTAATTACTTGGACTGGAATGTGCTTACACTAGAACTCTCTACCGGCCCACACACATGGCATCATTGTTATTCACATCTACTACTCGTATACTAGTACTCGTGTGTATGTGTATACTTAACTCTCGGACTTCATACGACTCGGTTTTTTAAAAAGAATTCAATTTAAAAAAAATATTTTTAATTAAATTTATTTTCTTCTTGGGTAAATACTGTAACTAAATATTTAAGTGACCTGCCTGTAAAGATTGTGACATGCACAACTCCAGGGCAGAACATTTTTATCTCCCTTGAAATTTGTTTTTTTTACATTGTTTTCTTCGAAAAGTTGTTAGGTGAAAATAACAATTCTTGAATAATTGTCGAGTGTTGCCCCTCCCTCCCTCTTTACAGCCCCCCCTCTCTTTACAGCCCCCTCCCTCTTTACAGCCCCCCCCCTTCTCAGTCGCATGCAGTTCTGTCACGGTAACTCTACAAAAGCGTCTTGCCATACTAAATTGTTATTGCTTGTAAATTGTTTATCTTTTTATTTCTCAACTTTTCATTCCGTGATTTCTTTTCCTTGCAAGATTGAAATGCAATCAACCATTGGAACATTCTCTCAGTTGGCTCCCAGAGTCTGTGACTAAATTTAACTTTTTTTTTTTCCATTTCCAATTGGATAAATCTATCATGCACCATGTAAAAGAGAGGATAAAAAATTTGCTTGAATAGCATTCACTTTTAATTTCTGATTTTGTTTTGTTACGTTTTTCAAGGATTTAAAAATATTTATATTTTTTCATTTAAAACTTGAGTGGCCACCTTTTAATTTGTGCCATACAATTTTACATAATTACTGAATTAGGTTTCTCGGTACATCATTTAACTTGCCTCCGACACCCTTGGACAAGGTGTTCACCAGAGTGATAGCACCTATCAGGGTTCCATTTATGGGTTAAAATAGAATCTATCTTTTACAAATTATTTATTTACAAAATATACGCTCACAAAACAAATTTATAAATATTTGAAAAAAAGGAAGAATCTACATCACTTTTACCAAAATGACTGGATTCTATATTTAATAACCTGAAAGTGGTAAAATGATCAACCAACATCTGTCCTACAATATTTGGGGCCTTCAACAATATTTCTTCTGCGATGAGGTATTGTCGTTTTACAGTTTTTGTACTGTTGTCCTCATTTTGACCATTATTTTCATGTTTCAGCCTTTGAATTCTTCGCCGTACTTCATATGCCTTTTGTTGGAGTCAGTAATCCTCAGGGTTCAGTTTGAAATTTCCAGCCTCACAACAGGAATTTGGAAAAGTACAAGACAGAAAGGGCGTTAGACCATTCTTTTGACTTTTATTTCTTCATATTTTTATGAGAAATGTTTTCAAACACTTGTAGAAATACAAATTGTTTTATTTAGAGCAAGTTACTGACATCCCTGAAAATCAATTTAATCAAGGGGCAATAATCAATACAAGAAAATAAACAATATTGAGATTACAAAAATATACTGAACAGATGAAACAAATTCCCGAAATACAAAATACATTTGGCTCAAAAGTGTATATTTACAAACGTATATTTGTTTTTCAAAAATACCCTCTGTCATGTGATCTTGTTTATAACCTATATATATATATATATATGTTATGGATGGTAGATTTGCTAGTTAAGATTTTAGCACAGGTGAATGAGTACGGCCAAAGTGACCCTGCCCGTACATAAAACAAAGTTGTCAGTGTGTTGTAGAGCGATCTGACATCGGGGGTCAGATTTGACAAAGTAGGATCAGAGGAGCCAGACTCGAAGCGATATGCAGATGAGATCACACAGATGTCACGTCACATGGAAAAAAAAAAAGAATGGTTAGGTTTTATAAACACTGTTTTTGGAGAATTACTGAATAAGATACCTTAAAACTATAAAACTGAAAGCTGCATGCAGCCATCAGCGCTCTCTCTATCCATCCATCTATCTATCTATAGTTAAGTTAGGAATGTAAATGTCTCTCTCCTTCATAATTAAGTGTAGATTGTACTTGTAACTCATTTAATATATCTTCTCTCAATAAGCCTCCAGTTCCGGGGGGGGGGGGGCTTTGTTAATAATTTACAATGTAGAACCGGATTGTAATCCCCCTGAAGGCTGAAAAGAGTGGATAAGTATTTGTTATATAAATATATTAAGTATCCCAGACTAAAATTTTATTTTTATTATATCTAAAAACTTTTAGTGTGGGCACATAAATCTTTGCAAAACAATAACAAAACCGAATTATAATCGTTCAAAGTTTATTAGAAATTTTTTTAAATTCCATCTTGTGTGCTACTTGTAAAGACAATTTTCAGTGTATAAGGAAAAATGCAGGCTTTGAACAAGTGAAAAATCCTTACAATGTTATCTTGTGGTAAATGAAAATTAATCTTAATGGAAGCAATTAGATCAAGCCAGCCTAAACATTTCATTCACTAAAGTTTTCACCTTTTTCTTTTGTGATAGACAACTTGAAACTCTATTAAGCACATCATATTGACGAGTGGCACTTTAAGATAGGACTTTTTTTTATATGCATAGACACAATATTGTGCACTTTAAGTTGTAAAAGACTAGCATTAAAAATTAATCGTCACTGAAAATAGTAACTTGAAGTAACCAGGAAAAAAACTAGTGATACAAGAGTTAAAGAATTAATTTTATTTATATTCAAATTCTATCAAAATAACTAAAAATAAATGAGTTAAGTTTAAATTGAAGAGAATTTTATTGTATTTACCCATTTTTGCATTCTAAACTGGCTAGTTATTTATATATATATATATATATATATAATGTATATATAAATTATTTATACCTACAAATGCTAGCATTTCAAGCTTATTGCTCTCATCAGTGCAGAGAAGTAACAATTTCATACAGTTGGGAGGTGCCAACCCGGTTCAGTCAGCCTAGAATCTGCAAGCAGTTGCCATATCCACTCGGCCACCAGAAACTGTCATGTGATTAAGAGAAATTAAGATCTATATGTACCTAGAAGCAGGCACAGATAGAAGACTAGTCGAGAGTGTTCAAACATATTCGGAATATATATATATATTAATTTTATATGTACATAAAAGTAATCCATGGACATGTGTTTCTGACTCGCAGCCGTCATCAGCATATATATATTTGTGATGTGGGTTGATAAAGTAACAGCAGCCAGCAGTTATGGCTGCTCCTTTGAAACATGTCCACAGCTTTTGGCAACTACCATTCATCCATCATATCATCCATTTTCAAATAAATATATATATATATCTTAATCATGAAGTGTGTATTGTGACAACGCAAGATTAAGACTATTATATGCATATGCATTTAGTAGATTAATTTTATTCTGAAAATGGCTCAACTATAATCATTTTATGAATAGGATAAAAAATGGCAAACCTGCTGGCCCATCCGGCGTCAGCATCAAAATGCTCAAAGATGCTGGCAAAGAGAGAATTTAGTTGGCGAGGCAATTGGCTTATAGATTTTTGTGATAGCGAGAACCCAAAGGATTGGAAGTTGAGCTACATCCTAAACCTTGACAAGGGACTGCAGAAACTATAGTGTCCTTAAGCTTATTAATCAGTTAATGAAACTGCTCAAGTGTATCTTGGGCACTCACATCTGCAGAATAGTTAGCTTCAACAAGATGCAATTTGGTTTTGTGCTAGGCAGAAGCACATCGGATTCCATTTTCATTGCACGCCAACTGCAGGAAAAGTGCATTGCTTCCAGAAGACCTACTTCACACTTAACTTTTTTTGTTTCATTTTACTTCAGGGTTCTCAGGAATCAAGGGGGCCCATCCTTGGGCTAACACTATCTCTATATGAGATACATAGATATTCGAATATTCCATTAAAGTTTTCTTTACCTGTCAAACATTGAGTTAGTAAAGAGGTTAAGATTAATTTTCTTCTCCCCAATTGACCAGTAAACTCTGTTATGGTATATATTTCTTGTGGTCTCTTGGTCTTACCGGATTCTAGGACAAGATTTCATCTAGTCTGGTGGAGTATCCAGCTAAGTGCTGTTACTTGAGCTAAAATTACTATGACAAGGTCCATCATTCCTCGTAATGAGACAGTGTATAGCCATGTCGAGTGGATCTTATTTTGGCTTCAAATCTTATTTTGAATATTTGGTCAGGGTTTACTTGTAGGATTAAGTGTCCTTATGTCAGATTGCTCTGACAAACCCTTGTACAGAGAGACCAAAGACACTCGAGGATTGTCTAGTAGATAATTCAAACTCTTGTTGACCTCAAGAAAGCATTTAACTGTGCCTAGGAAAGTGATGTGGTTGACAATGAGATGTCTTGGTGGAGGAATAAGCTCCGTCTTGTCCAGGGCATGCATGCAAATGCTCAGTCATGTTTGTTCAACGGTCACTACAACGAGGAGTTTGGAATGGGCATTGGAGTTCATCAGGGCTCAGTACTCAGCCCACTTAATCATGGTTCTGCAGGTGTTGAGTGAGTTCCGTGTGGGTGTCCTATGGAAACTTCTGTATGCAGACCATCTTGTTATTGCAAATTCCCTGAAGGAGTGCGACTCTAAGTTGCTGGCATGTAGAACAAAGGATCTTGTCAACATGAAGACACTCCTGTGTTGGTCTCAACTTCCTGCAGGATACTGGCATGTCTGTCGCAGCAGTGTAGGTGTGCACTCCATTGAATGCTCTCACTGCAAACTATAGATCCACAAAAAGTGTAGTGGTCTTATTAGGAGGCAGGTTGTTGACTCTGATTATCTTTGTCGAGGTTTGTCCACCCAATTGATGGTCAAACTTTGGCACGTGTGGATGTAGATGGCCCCTCCCTTGATAAATGGGAAATTTTAGAAATTTGAGGGATCGATCCTAACAGCTTTTTGTGAATTAATTCAAAAATAAAAATTTCTACACTGATTATCTGGTGCTACCAGATCAAGCTGTATGAAGATACTGGCTTCCTGACCAAAAATGCACCAAATATTGATGTTTTTCTTTTCCCGTTGTAAAACTCAATCATGTTCTGCAAAGCTAAAAATAAGAACAATTTTCCTCTACAAAACACTATAAATAAATATTTGAATATATAAAGAACTTGAAACAAAAGCTTTTACCAAAATGACTAGATTCGGCATTAAATAACCTACACAACCAAACCTTCTACACTCATTAGAGTTTTGATCTGTGTATGGAATAAGACAGGGATCCAGAATATATATTGTTTACCCATGTCTAGAAGCCATGTTCTGGGTGAAATTTGAGTTTGAAATGAAATTGTTACCAATTTATACTCACATCCGATTATACACCCCACCTCCCAGCTTGTTGAAAAGGGCCCAGAATGTCCCTATGTGACACTAAATGAATTCTAAATCATAGTCTATTACATTATGGTCCATGTGGTAGAGAAGACATGATAGATAGAAAGGCATTCATGACAAGCTGTAGTTTGAAATGGATTTCCAATTTTTTAAATAATTCCCAAATTCAAATTGACATATTTTCAGTTTTAGATGAGATATCGAGCTACGTTTTTTCTTTACAGTTAATCAGAAATTTTATCTACTTTCCAGAAATATCAAATGTGTATGCTTTGTAAGATAGCACTTTTTCACAAAATTACCACCTCTGGGCTCACTTTGAATCTTTTATAGATGTAGTGACAAAAATCACCATCTTCAGTGGTACACATTCACGTGGATGAGGGATTGATCCTGGTATTCCTCCTCTGAGGAAATGATCGGTAGAATCTGGGAAGGTGCATATCCATGGAAATAAGTATATATTTAATAAGATTTTTTTTATAGCCTTTGTCGCTAATGACAAGGACGCTTGCCAGCCAAAGTCATTTGTTTGAGATGCTCAAATAGATTGACTTTAAAAATACACTTTTCTCTATTCTTTTAGGCCTTTATTTGTAGTGTTGCGTTAGTGTTATTTTTAATTAAAATTGAACTCCATTTTAGAGTTGTTTTGCATATTTCAGAACCCTCCTCACCATAAATTAAAACATCAATCAATGTTAAAACAATATTAAATCATGCATTTTTATTAAATAAAATTTAAGTTTTAATCCTTTTCATAAGTCATGTTTCCATTGAGAACTTACTAGACTTGACCTGTGTTCAGGAGAGCTGAATCAATGTACAACATTACGTGGATTATGGGAGATTCCTGCTAGCTTGCAATAAAATAGAAATTTTAATCACTAGAATTATAGCCCAAATTCTAGTATATATTGTTTTAATGCAAATACATAGTTAAAGCAAAATAAATTGTTATGGACTAAATTATTTCCATTGCTATTGGTAATGTTTACCCATTCTTTTATTTTTTTCGCTTATGTGTGAATCCAAGTTTTGAAACATGACATAAATCATAAATCTATGCTGTCACGCCGAATCTATAGTTATTTTAAGGTCTCTGGTATTTCAAAATTAGACAAATTCTGTAATGTATTTATTAAGTTTTAAAAAAATTTTCCTGACAAAATCAATTTGTATAAGATAGCGTAAAGATACATTTAAGGGGGGGCTTACCAAGGCCTAAAAACACCTGAGGATGAGATTTAATGAGATGGATAGATTAACAGTTGAAAGATGATGAATACTATGAGAGGATTGAAAATTTCCACATACCACCCACTCAAAATAAAAGCCGACTCAGAAAACATCAATTCTCTTTGTCAGAAACATTTCTCATGGAATGTGAATAAGAAAATAGGGAGGAAGCGAGAGTTACAAGGCTGCCGAAAGTAAACTCAATGTCCACTTTCTACTCATCAAAAATAATTTTTTTTAATACACCAAAGTATCCTTACATGAAGTTCTATCATAAGTTTGAAATAACATTCCTTGATCTGTCATGCTTATATTAGTGTTTCCGTCAGTTTGTCATGCTTAATTTTGCAATATAAATTATTCTGAAGTTTGAGACATATTTTTTTAATCCTATTTAGTAAACCTGATAATTTGTCTATTTTTATTTTTGTATCTGAACTTTAGAAAAAATCCAGCTTTTAAATGAGTCACTAGGATTTTGTTCTGTGACCTACAATCTGCACAAAGTTTACATATAAATATCTACATATAAACCAGAGGGCGTGTCGGGTGGAATTTTACAAAAAATGTAAAAAAAACTAAAGTTTTGAATTTATCTTTTTGTTTGGTTGCTGCAGAGTTAAGTTTAGCAAATTAGTCTTTCTAATAATTTGTCTTCATAATGAAAAAAGAAAAAAATTTTTTTTTAAAGTTTAGGCCCTAATTAGAGTACTTGGATATGCATATACACCCACAATTATTAATTTAACAGAAAAATATAAAGGATCCACCAAATTTATTGGCAAAAAAATAAAGTGAAACAAGCCATGTAAAAGGACAAATGTGTACATTTATATACCGTCTGAATATTTTGTTCAAGATGATTAATAAACAACAATAAAGGAATTCATGAAATTTTCAGTTATGGAAACCAAAATGCTCTGCTGGATATCTGGAATTACACCGCTTGACCACATCTCCAATGAGGATATCCGAAAGCGCTACGGCATCACTGATTGAGGGAATGGCATCTCGGATGGTTTAAACATGTGCTGAGGACCAACAATGACACCGTCGCAAAACTTACCTTTGCATTAGAAGCCATCGAGAAGCGACCAAGAGGAAGGCTGATGAGATGGGCAGACACCCTGAACAAAAATCTCTAAAACCAGCCTTCATCCGGACCAAGCCTGTGATCGTGTCAAGTGGAAACAAAAATCCATCATTGCGGACTCCACATAACAAAAAGAATTTATGAAACCCTACAAAATAGAACTGAAAGCTAAACTAGAACAATTGAAAACATCCAAAATTTGCCCTCTTGTCCTTAATCGTACTGATCGCAAAAGCTTTAAAACATTTGTCATACACAAAGATCATCCTTAGTCATTGAGTCAATTACTGACAAACGAGTGCGTATAAAGGCATCAAAGACTTTGGGTATTGGGATCATGCTATATCTTAAAACTGCCTTCCTTAATGAAATGAGTAATTCCAAGGATATGATCATCACAAGCTACAAGAAACAGATTCTAAATAGAGCGACCTTAGTTGAGGGCGACCTTTAAGGCTCCCTGTTCATTGGCTACTACACAGATTTAGGGGAGGGTGTCACTTTTTTCTGGATTGCGCCACCTACCCTTGATCCTCACCATATGCTGATTTGGGGTGATATTTGAACAAGGGATCCTTTTAAATATTACTTTTGATTATCTCTAATACCATTTTGTCCAAATGTCCAGTTTATGATTCCTATTTTTTTTTTTTTTTTTTTCTTTTTTTTTTTTCTTTGTTAGTTTACTGCGGATTGAACCCCGGTCTCCCAGCCCATTAGCAAACACTCTGCACATTATGCAAAATGAATACACACATATTTGGGAAATGTTTAAGTGAATGACTGTTTAATAGCAAAATTAAGTAATGGTCCAGTGGAAAGTTGAAATAAGCATGGCCGTTCGTTTCAAAGTGGTCCAGCGGCAAGTCTCTGCAACTCTCCATTAAGGATAACATTCATTACATTTTCTGTTGGATGTTGATCCTGCCCCATCTTGAAATCGTTAAAAGACACCCCCGTCCCCAAATGTAATATTTGTGAAGTCTGTCAAACAGTGCTGTCATTTGGACATAGTTAACAGCTTCAAGCCCGGAACAAGCACAAATTGTGCACAAAAGTTCAGAAAAGTTTCTTGCAATCTACACAGATTCAATCATTTCTCCATGTCTAATTCCTAAGTGGATATACCAGTGTTTTAAGAGGGGATAGTTAAACAAGGGATACTTTTAAATATAGCTTCTGATTCTCTCCAAAACCATTGAATCATTTGTTTAAAGGTTCAGTTTATGATTTCACTAGTTCTCATGTTTTAAAATTTCAACTCGGTTTCTATATTTTAATTTCCACAATTTCAGGAAAATGTTGGATTTTTGGATTTCTTATGCTATTGGCTGCATGGGGGTTAAAACTTTGAATTCACAATATGGTTGACCTGTTAATATCTTTTAGTTGATCTCAATATAAATCCTTGAAGTAAATTTCAAAATACTAGACCCTACAATGTGCTATTTAGTGATCTTTTTATAAAGTTTCCCATTTCATCGCCTGGTACTGATTTTACAATGTTTTCCGCTTTCTTCTTCCACCCACAACTTGAAAGCATTTTTGGGGGATGTAAGTAATTTTGAATTCAAACTCGACTCCTTGCCCGTTTTATCCGAGGTCGGGTGAGCTGTCTCCCATCAATTTGATTAGGTGCTGTATAGCAATGTTGCACCATAAGTCTGACAAAATTTGAGTTTCCTCTGCCACAATTGCGATAAATTTACAAAGGTGGTAGATGTTTGTTGTGGTGGTGGTGGTGGGGGGGGGCGTTTATAAGTTCAAGATCCTCTTTGATTATGGAGAGCTAGGTCTTGAGTCCATGCCTTGCGTGCAGTTAGACTTCGGAACTTTCGGGTCGCGTGTCAGGATGAAGTCTTTCTGATGTCTTATGAATGTTAAGTGGCTGAAGGAGGAGGTTAGCTTGGTTAGCTATAAGGTTAGATAACTAAAAAAAAATTTTTTAATCGTTAGGTCTTTAGCTTAGTTGTCTTTCCAAATATTTAAAAAGGATTTATTACCCAATGAACAGGCCCAACACTTTGTTAGCTATAAAATATAGGTGAAATAGTAACTTGTGTTCAATAAATTGTTTCTAGTTAATATTTTGGCATTAAATAACTCAAAAATGGTTGATATGCCATAAACTAAATCAGTCTTAATTTTATTTTCATTTTCATTAAGCAAAACTTTTAATGACTCAGCAATATTTTAAATTCAAAACATTCATGTCTTTACCAACACAGATGTTTTTTCTCACTAAAAAAAATACTTTTATGCTGAATATATATACTTTTTTAATTTGTCTGCTACTTTTATCCTATTAAACCTAGAAATATGAAAGTTGGGATCTCAAAATATTTCTCATAGCAGTTGAGCTTATTTCCGGTTAAGTTTTAGTTTTGTATACACTCCAACTAAAAAAAAAAGATTTTTTTCAAACTATAAAATTTTTTTTCTCACACTTAAAATGAGTCTAAAACATTAAGAATCTACCGATTCCAAATATCCCATTGGGTTTGATCAGACATGAATCATTGACAACTGATGTGTGGACAGACTGACATCTTTGCTTCGTGTGTGTGTGTGTGTATATATATTATATATATATATATATTATATTAGTAGAATTCCCTGTTAGAGGACGGATGTAAGCGATAAATATAGCATTAGTTTTAAATTTTTATGTTTTTCTTTGGGGGGGGGGGTATAGTACAGTTTTAGTGGCACCCTTCTAAATGGTAAAATTAAAAAAAAAAAAATGGACTCGTGTTACTCACCCTGTTGCCTTTAATACATATTCCATAATTCATAAGTTCAATACTTCAGGATTTTACCAAGCACATAGATATTGATGCTCTTGTGCATGCGCCAAGCCCTTTAAAAATGTATCGCTTAATATAACTCAAAATTTGATGTAGAGCAATTCTTTTCTCTATTAAATTTTTCATATCTAACTTCAAGTTTTTGGGTGCTAGTTTGGGTTGGCGCACTCCATAAAGAAAGTTTACAAAAAAAAAAAAGATGTGCCCATGTTACTCACCAGGTTGCTGAGAATATATATCTGAGAGAATGTTGGCAACTATGAAACTGAAACATTTAAAGTATAAAACCCCTCTCGCTTGTACTCCCATTATTTTGTACTTGATAAATGTTTTTTTTTTTAATAATGATGGATATCAACATGGCTAAACATGTTATCATGCCTGTGTGTGTGTGTATAATAAACACGCTATGTTCCTCAGTAAAAAGCATGCAAAGTCATTTCTCAGAATTTAACTGTTCGTGGAAAGCTATCAGATTACATGAAACGATGAAAAAAAAATGCCAGTTGTGATGTAGCAAGGAGTAATGAAAAATACCAGTAAGAAAATGATACTGCAATATTGGAATGTCAGTCTTGTGTGAATTGAAATATATATATATATATATATGTGTGTGTGTGTGTGGGGGGGGCATCACACTCATTGGTGTCTGTCATGTCACAGTTTGTGTTATTGCTATCTTTCAGCAGACTGGCATCTCCATCGTTTCTTATATTTTTATCAACAGTTCCTTAAACTAAAGGTTGTAATCGAACTGACGAATATAGGGCAGAAAAGTTCCCTCCACCCCTTATCCAGGCTTATGTTCGGCACCATATTTTTATAATTTGTGCTTTTTATCATGTCATCCTTCATAAACAGATTGACACGTAATTTTTTAAATCCCCTTATTGAACATGGTTTGCATGGGTTAATTTTAATTTTCTTAGTTGGCGATTGGGGATAAGTTATGACCCTGAGGTGTGGTTAGAGAATTATATCGGAACCCCATCCTCTTTTTTCCAGTCTCTTTTGATAGAGGACATGCTAGATATCCTGAAATATGATCGTGGAATGTAGATAAAGAATGAAAGTTCTAAATACTGAAAATATTTGTATTTTATCATTATAGGTTGATTTTTTTTTTTTTTTTTTTTTTTTTTTTTTCTATAGGTAAATTAATATCCCCCCCCCCCCCTCTTTGAACTGATCTTCTGTGTTTAACCTCGTAAAAAAAAAATGATCTTTTGTGTTTGTTTATTTTCAATGTTTATTTCATTAATGCAGTCTGGTATCATTAAAAATAAAAATGATTTAAAAAATATTTTCTTTATACTCGCATGTAGCATTTAAAAAAAAAAAATTCTTTTATCTTCAAACAATTGACAGAAAGTGTCCTGGACTCTGGGGTTAGCAACATCTCATGCCTGTTCTCTATGCGGTCCAATCCAAAGAGTTGCAACCAGTCATGTTGCAAGCAGTCGAGGCGTTTTGTACACACTCAAGCCAGTTCTTGTTTGATTTTCCAGGCCTGGGGTACCCATGCATGTTATTGAGTTGATGTACATGGCTAAACCATCTGAGACGCCGAGCACATAAGGCATCCAAAATCCCATTAATATCAAGCTTCTGATAGAGCACGGTTGAAGGGATTCTTTCCTCTAGTTTTCTGTAGCACATCCACCTGGTCATTATGCCAGAGTCATTGCAAATCAAGCATTTGAGACTCATGTCTCCCTGCCATGCAAGATGGCGGAATGAACACAGGCTGAAAGACCTTGTCCTGAAAGAAATGTGCCTTGATGTAAGGATTAGCAACAGCTTTCTGGACCTTCCCAAGCAACACAACAGCAAGCAGTGATAGCACGTTCGCAACCATCACCAGCATTCAACATGTCACCCAGGTAACAAAAGGTAGTTTCAACATAAAGTGGGGTATCATCCATATCCGTAAGTGCCACTGTTGGACCATCGATTGGGCGGGCAATACCCAGATATCTGCAACAAACATAATCCGGGTCCACTACCAGCCTCCCAGCAAAACCACTACACTTCTTGTGGACCCATAGTTTCCACTAGGAACATTCTATGGAATTCACACCTGCACCTCTGTGACAGACAGCGCAGGGAAACATGCCAGCCTTTTGCATTGAAATAACAGGTAGTTTGAGAGATAACCAGTTTTTGTGCAAGAAGTATAGAATAATGGAGATGGATGAGAACTAAGATGTGGATAAAGTATATTTGAATGACAAGACTATTGAGATTGTCTAGAAATTTTACTATGGTGATATCATTGGAGCAGAGGTGCTGGTGTAATAGCAAGGGTTAGGAGTGGGTGGGAGAAAGTTCAAGGAACTTCTGCCATTACTAACCAGCAGAGCATTACCACTATTACCCAAGGAACGAGTCTATCGGGCATCTATTTATAGTGTGGTGTATGGAAGTGAAACCGGGTCAATGAGGATTGAGGACCTGTGTTGCATGGAGAAAAATGAATCATATGATGGATGTGTAATGTGAGACAAGCTTCGATCTGATAACCTCAGGAAGATTACATTTGAACATTTTAAGTGGCTGTGTGTAGAACAGGAGAATTTGTTGATTTGATCACATTTAAATGAATGGATAAATTTAGGTTGGTGTATGTAAAACAATTGAGTTAGCAGGGTCAGTTGGCCAAGGAAAACATGGGAGGAAGTGATAAGGATGAATTTAAGAGAAAGAGGGATAAAAACCTGCCAGAGATAGGTTAGTTTGAGAGTTAATTTCTAAAAGCCACTCAACACGTGCTAGCGTGTAAAATGGATGTCAAACCAGATGATGTGGCACAGAAGATATTTATTTTTGTGAATACATTCTGACATAAAGTTTCTTTATTTAATCATATGGGAAGCATAGTTTTGATGGAAAGCCTTTTGTAGCAGGTTTAGTTAACCCTTTTATGGGTTTAGTCTTACCACTGCTCTGTCTAAATGTTAGATGTTGAGCTCTTTTACATAAACTGCTAGTCATGTTTTATGATAAATTCATACATCTCGCACGTTTACATCAATTACATGTGTAAAAAGCTATTCTTCTCGAACACTAAAGTAGTTATTTATTTAGTGTATTTATTATTTAGTTATTTATTTAGTGTATTTTCAAGCAAATGCAAAAAATTGCATCAGCTGACTCTAATTAGTATTGTTTGTAATGTAAAAAAGACTTTAAATAATGCGTTTATTTTTAGAAAGATTATGAAACTTGTGAACTACAAGGAAGATTATTTCTGGAACACGTGCTGGTATTGCTTGTTTAATTTAATGCAGACTGTCTGCAGAGGTTGGAAGTTGCAGACTCATTTTGCTATCTTGGCAACAAGATCTGTGTTGGAGAATGATGTGTATTAAGTTTGATTACAGACTGCATTGGGAAGTTTTGTGAGCTTCCCATTTTAATCTGTTCAGTTTCACTCATCACTCAGGGGGTTGAGTGTCCAACAGTTAGGTCCGTAGTGCGAATGAATGCTGGGTTTCTACTAATTCTGTTTTTTGAGGATGCAGAGAAATGACAGCGCAATGATTCAGTGAATTTGTGGTTTGCATCATCAGTTCTGACACCCTGCTATTGAAGGTGTCCGGACTGGACTCAGTTCCGTGTTTGCAGTTGTATGGACATGTTGACTAAAGCTCTGGTTGGATAAATAGGTTTACACACATCTGTCAAAAATGACTGAGCAATAGCACCAATGTAAATAATAGAATTTGAAGAAAGTCGCTACGTATCCTCAATGCCAACATGCAACCTATATCTGATGTAGAGAAGACGTGCAAATCGACAAAGAAGACTGAACATACTTTAGTTTAATATTGTACTATAAATCTTCTGCGTTATTACTTCACATAAACGGATACTTCAGTTAGTTGAATATATATATATATATATATATAAATAATATGCAATCTTTTAAATTTGAGAAACTCCTGAAATGCCTCTTGTTTCTTACCTTAAAGTCCTTTTGTAAATGTGAACGTTTTTTTTCTTCTCTTTCAGGTTACATGATGAAATCCGAGATTTTTACACTTACATGTCTCCCCGTCCAGAAGAAAAACACATGAGAGAGGGTGTCGTGGAAAGAATACGGCATGTAGTAAAACAATTATGGCCTGATGCACAGGTAAGAGCACTGTCCGGATGTTTATTATATTTTATCTATTATGTAAAGAGGGGTTATGTGTGTCCAGCTAAAAGTCAAAAACTATACAAGATGCACCCACAAAGCTGATATTCTTTTTCTGCATTGCCTTAGACAAAATATAGGCACTTTCTTATTTTTTTAAATATAATTGTAAACTATGTTGGAACGTTTGGAGAATGAAGTTTCCTGCTAATTGCCATTATTCACAGGTCCACTCTGAGTATTCCTGTCTATGGTTAAATTATATCTACAGTTTGCAAACTATTTACAAAATGTTTGCCTACAAAATAAATCTATAAATATTTAGACAGTAAGACTTTGAGTATAAACTTTTATTAAAATGAATAAATTTTGCATTAAATGGTTTCAAAGTGATTTATATGCTGTAAAACACAACCAAACAAGTGTCTGAATCGGATAGTAGAATGCCTGGCTATAAGGTGGTCCCAACAGAGCACCAGTGCAAATACTATAGATGGTTTGCAGTTTTCTCAAATATTTTGTTTGAGTCTCCAGATCATGGGTTTGTTAATAGATCTATATAACAAAAATACAAAAAAAAAATATGCTCTTATTTAAGAATGTTTCATCAAATTATATACAGCAAATTACTACGAATATGGGTTCAAACCCAGATTGTGTCTGACAGCATCTGATATCAATCGCCTCTGCATCAGTGAACATCTCACAGCAAGCCATTGAGATGCAAATCAAGGAGTGTGTGCACCAACAACCATGACAAGTTGTAAATTGGTAAAAAATAGCTGTCATTAATGTGACAGGGGAACTACTTTGATATCACTATTCCCATGACAGTCCTCCATTATCAGCAACAAATCACATACACACATGTATCTCTCAAGCATCCACTCTAAACAGAATGGAAGATAATTCATTCAAGAGTTGCCTCCCTTGATCCAAGAAGAAACAAGTGATATAAATAGTGTCTTTGAATGTAAATGTTTTGATATTAAAAAATTTTGCTTACTTTTTCAATACTCTATTGATATTTTTGGAAGAATGTAACTTCTCTTCGTCATTTTATCACTTTTGAAGAAACAAGGACTATTTTATTTAGAAAAAAATAAAAAATAAGACAAATGATAAATATGGAGTTTTAGGGCTAGGTGCAAGATTAAAGCGATTATTGCCAGGTGAGCCTTCTAAATAGCTGCAAACTAGTTTTCGGGAACAATCAATGCCCGTGTATGGTAAGTTTTTTCTGCTTTTAGTCCCCCCCGCCCCTCTCCTCTATCCAGAACATAAAAGATATGCATAATTAGAACTATAATAATGAAAATAATCATTGAATTAGAAAACAATAAGAAAAAATAATGAATTAATGAGATGTACCTTTGCAAAGCAATATGCAAACTAGTTTACCATAGTAAGTCTACCGCATATGTGATACTATAGACCCCCCCCCACACACACACACACACACACATACCCACACACACACACAGTCGAGACCGCCGGAAAATGTGAGCTAGGAAGTAGATGGCAATACAAAAGTGATGCAGAAGTGAATGATGATACAAAGGTAAATGACAAGTTGGGAGTAGTACGGAAGTAAATAAGAATTCGTCTGATCGGTTGCATTGTACAGACGAAGTAACATCATGGACAATTAGCTGGGGGAAGGGTTCGGAAAAAGAATTTGGAAAGAATGTTTCCAACTGAGGACTAGACGTATCTGATTTCCAGTACAAAGTAGATATACTTTAGGCGACACAAAGCGAGACTAGTTCAAGGGGATCGACAGGCAGATGGGTTTATTAGATCTCAGTTAAGTCTTAGCTGATCTGAACTTGAAAGATTGAGAAAAGGCTCAGTAGTGAGACTAACGACAGGGCCCTAACGACACACACACACCAGGGTTCAACAAGTCACGATTATACAATGTCTGTTACTTTGAATGCAAATTCTAAACTAGTGCTTTTGCGCCCTTGGTGACTGGCAATGCTAGAATCGGCACGGCCAGAATAAGATAAAGAAAACTCACAGCACATGCGTTTTGGGGGTCGACTTGTCGAGGGGCTGGCAGTTACACCTAATCAGAAAGCTATTTTTTTATTTTTTTAATGTAAAACAGAAAAAGGAAAGGTTTAATATTGCATGAAAAATGTATCAGTTAATGTTATGTGTTTTTTTTTAATTAATAATTAAAAAAAACAAAAACGTATGACTTATTTTTTTGATAAATTCATTTGTCTATTGTTTTTGAACTAATACCCAATGGCAATAATTCATCCGGACAGCTGTAAACTAGGAAATTACTGGTTGTTTTCTCTACCAACTCTTTTATCCAAAGACACAACTAGACTTCCCGATTTTTATGCTAGGATCGAGATGTATCTGTTCTGTCCTCGGCCAGAGGTGAAATATCTTGACAGAAAAAGTGCATGTGCTCTTTGTGTCCAATTTTTATCACGAAAATAATTAGTATTAGAATTTTGAATCCTAGTACAATCCTATTCAAAATACAAATAAGCAAAACAGTATGAATTTTAAACTTATGCTCTTGTACAATATATCTTTCTTTAAAATTAAAATGTTTTTAAATCTTTAAAATTAAAATCAAGAAACTCAATTTAAAACGGTATTTTACACTTGTTTATAATATAACTGCAAACTGCATAGATAATTTTTAGTATTTTATGCAATTGGCTTTAAAAATATATATTTTAAAATAATTTTTTTAATGTCACTTTAAAGTAAATTATACCAGAAGTGTATCAAGAGTGCATGGTTTATTTACTTCAGTCTGAATCTATCACCAATTGCTTGTGTTTTTTGCTGTTTTGGTACTCCCTTCCAGCATACCAAAATTGAACAGGGGGTGGGGGTTAAAGAATTAAAACAAAACTAAGATTCAAAGTTCTATTCTACATGAGTCTTTTATGGTCACTATTTTAAAGTGTTAACTCTCAGAAATGAAATAAATGAACTGTAGAAGGTTGTATTTCAATAATTGACTCATTAAATAAGTGAATGATTGACTCACAAATTGACCAACTCCTTATTGAATTGGTGGCATAATTCAACAAGATGTAGCATAATTACTCATCACACAAGCGAATTAATGGCTTCCTTAGAAAGAAATAGGGAAAAAAATCCCTAAACAAATAAAACTGAAACTAAGCTACGAAGGGGGGGGGGGGACTAAACCGAAAGTAAAATTGCCAAACCGTCCAACATATACACTAGAAAAATATGTCCCTAGGTGGGTTCATGCACTGCTGTTTAGATACCGCCAACATCTTTTCTGAAATCTACAGAAATGACCATGCCAGATGCACTCCATCATTCTTTAAAGAAACTCGATCAGTGCCTGATTATCCCACAAGACTGTTGAGCGAGATTTTTCGGTCATTATATAAATACTACAGACACCCGCTCCATCTATCACTGGTTTCCTCACTTGGCTCTTTACCCTATCTCTTCAAACTGGTTGCTTCCATCAAAACTGGTGAAGAGTGACAATTTGTCCGATCTTCAAATAAGGTGACATATCATCCACTCAACTACAGGCTCATCTCGTTCACCTGTTGTCTGCAAAGTCTTTAAGACCCTTCTCAAATCTTCCATGATGACCCATCTCCTGCCCATAGCATCAATCTTAATTCCTACATGGCTACATACTGAAGAAATCCTGCTTAACAAATCTGATTATGAAGGAGTGAGTCACTGAAATCATAGGTGATGGCAATGCGGTCAACATTGTTTTCTTTGACTCGGTGAATCGTAGCCTCTACAATCTAAGACATTTTCCTCCACTGTATTTCTGGTGCAAGCCATTCTGGAATATAGCATTCAGACTTCATCTCCCTATATTGTTCGGGATATCCAGCACCTGAAATGAGTTCAGAGGCTGATGACACAGGTGATCCATGGGCTCCACACAATGCTATGAACGACTAGAGGCTCTCAACCTATGCTCGCTAGAACGTAGGCGTCTGTGTGGCAACCTCATCTCCGCTTTTAACATGTGCGGAAACTGCCACGTGACTACTTCTTCACACTGGCATCGCAGAGAGCTTCTACGAAGCTCTACTTAAGACGATTTCAGTTAAATCGTTGAAAGTGAACTGTCGAACAAGCTGCAGGAAACTGGTCAGCCCACAGATGTCCAAATAGTTTAAGGTGGCGCTTGAAGCATTGTAGTCATTGATCTTTGGATGATTACCCCCTGTACATAGCCCCATCCGTGATTTCATAACTCGCTTTTACATAGCTCTAGCCCTGTGCTAATGTTTTGCATATGTATTATACTGAATTTTAAAAAAGGTAGAGGCTCGAGCAATCTGAACATGAACTTTGCTGAGGCCACGTTCAGTAGATCAAAAATTCACCACTTTGCTTTTTGGTTTTTTAGTATTCCAAGTCTGATTTGACGTTATCTGGTGTTAACTATTGAATATGTTTTGTGCAAATGTTTCTTGCTTTGTTCAAAATTGTAAAGACAAAATTATGGACCGAAAGTTTTTCTTTCCTGAAAGATTTGAGATAAAACAAAGCAAATATAGCAAGTTGAGTATTTTATTTTTAAAGAGCGGTTATTTTATTAACTTATTGAATTAATTTTGTGATCTCTATTGTAGGTATGTTGTGAATTATAAAGTAACTATGCAGTGACCACCGATATTTAAAAAAAATTATTTTGAATTTGTAAATAAAACACTAAGATAATTGAACATAAAAGCAATCCATTTAAATTCTAATTAATATTGTAAAATAAGTTTCTTATTTTATCAGGAAAATAACAAAAAAAGAAAAATTAAAAAAACAATTTTTCATTTTTGGCCCAGAAAACAAAACCAAAAAACAGTCTATTCTTCTCTTGTAAGAAATAATTCAAAGACTTTTCTCTGAGACCTATGTTTAATCATAACATTATTTTCCATAAAAATAATCCAATGTTATGGTCTTATTTTTAAGACATAACGATAGTAGGCATTCAAAATTTTCTTAAACTTTGAATAAGTTTTTAATTATAAACACACAAAAAAATGATTTGAGAAATTATCTAAAAAAAAAAAAAAATTAAAAAAAAAAAAATTAAAATTTTTTTTTATTTTTTAAATAGATGAAATGTTTCTCCTAAAAGTAGAAAACAAATCTATTCAAATAAAAATAATTCAAACTTGATACATATCTTTCTAGTATAGAACCCTCTTATTTATTGATTTAAAAAAAAAAAAAAAAAAAAAATTGAGAAATAAAATTATCATTTTCAAATTAAAGCAGATTACTGTATTGAGGTGGACAAAAATGCCAGAAGAAAAGGAACTCATTTTTGGTTGAAGACCCATTTATTCTAGAACTTTTGAAGTTTCCTATGTTCTGTAATTGTTTTTTTTTTCTTTGCACAACTTTAAAAAAAATCAAAGCACTTCTCATCTGTCAATACTGGCTACAGTCTTCAGTGTGAAAAATCAGTGCAACAGTTGGATTTAAAATGTGATAACACTAAATAAGGTGCTTTAAGACTAAATTAAATAATCTAACAAAAGAATTTTTATATCATGAATAAATATTTGCTAAAATGACTGGATTTGCCATTAAATAAACCGAAAAGTGTTGGTATGCTATAAACCAACTGTTATGCATAGAATCTTTTCCAAATTTCAGAATTAGTTCTGTGTTTTTGGAGTACAAATTTTCTAAAACCAATGGTATTTTACTTTATAATGTGTTAGTCTTATCTCTGTAATAAGAACACCAATAGATGAGACCTTTTTTTATTTTTAAATTTCATCTGGTCTTCTAAATTGAGAAACAGCTGTTGATATCTACTTAAGTATTGTTACCCGAGGAGTGACTTATTAAGACTGTCACATGACATGTTAAGTGGTTAATGAAACTAAAATGTCAATTTGCTTTTTTAGCAGTGTTCACAGATCTCTAAGAGGCTCTGCCGGTTTCTGTCATGCTTCAGTTTGAAATAGCATTTTGATTGTTAAACATGCTGAAGTGATTGGACACATCTTATTTTCGATGCATCCAATCATCAATTTTAAAGGTCCTGTCTGTTTGTTACGCTGAAGTTTGCAATAGCAGTTTTCTTGGTCTGTCATGCTTAAAGTTGAAATCGCATGTATTTTATATGAAATGTAAAGATGCATAACTACATAGAAGTACTCAGATTGGTTTCCCGAAAAATTATGAACCTGCGTTTGTGCACATTCACTATGCACGCTGCTTGATTTCGATACTGGCCTTAGTGTCAATCATGTGGTCTCTCTCAGTACTGTAATGAAAGATCTTCTCTTCGAAATAAGATTAAAACTCAAGTTTAAAACAAGCAACAATGTTTTATTTTTAGTTTATGACAGTTTCTCCACCGAATGACTGGTTCTCTTGATTTGCAAGTCTATCTACTAACTGAACACAAGCAGTCCATCAGTTTAAGTCTCTGGATCAGAGACCTGCAGAAACTCAACTGCCACCTGTTGTCTGTCCTGCTGGAATATATATATATAGGTATTGGTGTTATTTGGGGTAGATCACACAACCAGCCTACTTAAAAATAGGCTGTTTTATCAGTGGACATAAAAACTTACACACCAGGGGCCCCACCATCTGAGTGATCATAATTTTTATAGTCTCAAGTGGCTCAGCATAGAACCTTGTATCCAAAAAGATTTCAAAGAGCCAGCCGACTTCTTGGGTGGTCTCTCTCCTCTTAGCTAAATATTTCCCCCATTGCAGGTCAGCTATTCGTAACATGCACTCCACTAAACATGCAGCATTGCATATGTTTACAAAATTAATTTAAAGATGAAACTAGCAAAATTTTACTAATTTACTTGTTGAATTAGGTGGGCTTTTCAGAAAGAGATGCAGGCCAGATTTCCCTCGACTGATATCGATATAGAATGCATCATGTTACTTAGGTATGAATAACGTTTTACACGGATGTGAGACCTCCGCTGTTTTGTAAATCAGAAAATGCAGAATTCCGCTCTTTGAATTAAGAAAAATTTTTTTTTTTTTTTTTTTTTAAGAAAGTCTGATTTCTGGCGAATCGCTAGAGCTTTGTCCTATTTTTTGGTCATGATTTTATTTCTTTGTTTCTTACTCTTCCCGTTTTTTCTCTTTCTCCATCAATCTTTCTCTTTTTTCATGTTTATTTCTTCAAAATAAAATTTAAACATTGTTTTTATACAAAAAGCTAATTTTAACGAATTTAAACGCAAAAAATGAAGTTAAAACCTATCAGTTGATACTTTCAGTATGAAAAAGATATTGTAAATTACCCTCCCCCCTCCAAAAATGAGATTCTACTTAGGCGATTGTTAGAACACCCCGAGAAACTTAGCAAAAAGAAGAAAAAACAATTATTTTAGAATGTAGTGGGAGATCAATTTAGCATAAAAACTTTTTGTAAAATAAAAACCATTATAGTGTTTTACGGCAGTTAACTTTTTTTTTTTATAACTATGGTAAATAAATTCTGTACTTTTTTTTTCTTTTTTTTTTCTGTGGGGGTGGGGGGGGGGAGATCTACTTGAACCCCTAATGCGAGGGTAGATTTGTGATTGGTTTGTTTGATCATGTGACCTGGAAGGAATTTGAAGGGTGATCAGAATCAGTTTCTTCTGTTTGGGGAGAAACATAATGTAAGGTTCTTATCGGTAGAGGCGCTTATATCTCTTGTGCCCCTTTGAAGATAGCCAGAAGCAACTCCTAGTTGTGGAAAATGGATATCGATTGTTATGATTAATAAGATATATTTTAAGTGAAAATGGTCGCAGCCCTTCATGTCTGAACAGAGAACAGCATCACCTTAGTCCACAAGATAGATGAACAACGTACTCCCCCCCCCCCCATCCCAATGTTCATGTGGGAGTTATTACTTATATATATATATATATATATATATAAGTAAATTTCAGTTTTAGTAAACTTCCTTACTTTCAAAGCTGTTAATCTGCAACCCAAATCTGCAATTGACTCTATTAAAATGTTAAAAGGCCTGACTCCAACCTGAAATCTTCCAGTGTTGCCTGGAGATCAAATATTTTTAACATCTATATACTAAAACTGTTTTGTTTGCTTGAAAATGGATGACATCACAAAAGGTGAATGACGTAAGTAAAGGGCAAATGATAAGGAGAATGAAGTAAATAATAAAGAGGTGAAAGAATAGATAAAAAACGAATGATTATTATCAAGAAAGATTATATAATCAAAAGGATGAATGATAGCTTTCGGCAAGCGAGAAGACTCGATGTACCTGTGACCTGTTTGGTCAAATAACTACCATTCAATGACTTAATTCGAAAATTCATAAACTGACATGTTTTAAGACTTCTATCTAGCATAACTAAAAATAGGTCTTTACTTGTACATTTTTATTAAATAAAAGTATTATTCTCATAAGTATCACAGACCAGCTTAGTTTAGTAAATGAAAACGTATAAATATACTGAAATTCCATTCAATTTTAACTTGCAATATTTTTTATCTTTTTGGTTATTTTAATAAAATTTAGATGTAAACAAAACTAACATTTTCTCTTCATAAATGTACAATTATTTCTCTTGTCATTAATATATTTTTTTCCAGGCTACTTTAAGTTAGGTTACTATTTTCCATGATACTTATTTTTTACATAAAGAAAAAGATGTTGGCGTTTTTCAAATTTGGTATGAGCGATATTGTGTCTATGTATATATAGTCCTATCTTAAAAAAATAAAAGGGGGGGGGGACACTCTTCAATATGGTGGGCTTAATGTTTTTAAGTTGTTTTTTACAAAAAAAGTTGAAAACTTTAGTGAATTATTTTATTCACTAAAATTTTATTTTATATCTAATTGTTTGTCTGTTTTTACTTGGTCCAAATCTGAGTTTTTAAAAAGTTTTTTTAAAAGTATTTTTTTGTTGATTAAAAGAAAAATCTAGCTTGATCTCTAATGTGCTTATGAATCATTAGGATTCAATGTGTTAGCTGTTGAAATGAAACTTATATAAACAATCAAAGGTACACTTTGGTGTCATTTTTGCATGTTTTCTGAAGGCAGGGTAATAATTATTCCTTCCATAATTAATTTTTATTTATTGCAAGATGACTTTCATTTGTAAGGATTTTTCACTTGTTTGAATCCTGTATTTTTAGTTATACACTGAAAATTGGCCTCTGGACCAATATCGCACAAAATAGCAAATTTTCTAATTTCCAACAAACGTTTAATCGTCAAAATTCTATGACTAATCAAGCCATCTGTTCTGTACGTTGTACAACTGATCTTGAGAAGAACCAGAGCATCCCCCTGGTTCGACTGATTATTTGACCTTGTTGAGTTTGTCGGCTTTCGTAAGGTGGTTCTCTTGGATCTTGGCAGTGAGTAGTTGGCCCTTGCGACTCATGTATTAAAAGTAGTAAACGGCGCTTTCTTCATAGTAACCACTCCAATACCCAGTTCTCTTGCCCCCCCCTTTTTTTTCAAGCTTCTCTATTAATTTTGTTGTGCGAACAGTTAGAATGTCTATAATCCTTCCTGTTAGCCACTGCTTCCACATGTCTGCCGCAATTCTCCAGCTCATCCCATGGCTTTCAAGGTATTCAAGGAGCACTGATCTGCAGCTAAGATTTCAGTTTTTCCATCCAGTGTAAATCATGATGCACGTTACTCTCTTCCAATATTCCGGTAATTTCCACTCATCTATGGTCTTCATATCTCAAACCCAACAATAATACACAGAAACTGCTATCCGTTGCACTTTACCACTATTAAATACTTCAAATGGTTTTGAAATGAAAGAATATAAAAAATTCATGAAATTTATCCTGAATACTCTGTATATCAGTTATATAAGACTTTTCATGTTAAAGGGTAATTTTTTTTTTTTTTTTAACTTTCCTAATCTTTATTCTTTTAGTTTGACTGATAATTTTCACTGATTTCATCTCCTGGAACAAATCGATTGGTTTAAACTCCGCAGCCCTCCAACCGGCAAATTTCTAAAAAAGATTAAATATTTTTTCTTTTTCTCCTTTATTTCAGGTTGAAATCTTTGGTAGTTTCCGCACTGGTTTATATTTACCAACCAGGTAAGTAACAATATTTGAAGATCTTGGCAATCATTTGCATAAGTAAGACCGCACAATTCTTTGTCAGATATTTTTTTCATCTTCAGAATTATGAACAGACACTCGCTAATATGACTTCCTTTGTTTCAACTTACTCACTAAAACACCTCCATCCTATCCTGTCCATATCTTGGGAGTGGGAATAGTGCCATTTTCTCTTCACACTTTTAATTCTCTAAGAAACAATTTTCTATGTTAAATTTTTAAAGACTGAAATGATAGTTGACATTTTAGCAATTCAGATATGGCTGGAGTTAACCCTTGTAGCAATAACAAGCAATGACTGTAAATAATGCGAATCCAATTCCGAAACCGTGCAAATCTTTGTAACTGTAATCAATTTTGATCCCAAAATTTAAATAAAACTCATTTTCTTTACTGAGCAGTCTAAAAAGCCGAGCACACAAAAAATGCTCATGGATCGGCCCCAATAAAATCTGCATGAAAAAATTGTTAGAAAAGTAATTAGTGCAATTTTATGTGCAGGGTTTTGGGGGTGGGGGTGGGTGGGCTAACTACAGCTTATTGAGATAGGTACTTTTGAGTGCTTTTCATAGTTAACGGTAATTTAAAACCTTAATCAAATGTAATGAAATAATTTCTCTTCATTTCCAAAAGGTGCATTTCTTAGGAGCTGAGTTTTGATCAAACCCATACTTATGAGGCCTGGTAGTAATGCAACAAGAACAATGGACTATATTCAGTAATTCATGAATAACTATTTCCGTTTAAAAGTTTTCTCAATTCTGTTTGTTCACTTTTGGGGGGAAAAAAACAAAAAATTAAAAGATAATTTGTTCTTGGAAAATTGATCTTCATTGTATTTGTGCTGTCTTCGGAATGTGTATGTCTCGTGAGAACGTGTGCAAACCTCGGACAGTTAGCATAAACTCTTATTGACAATCAAAACACTGAGGTATGGTATATTTTAGACACAGGTTTATTGATCATCGACAAAGGTAAAACTGAAAAAAAAAAAGTTTCAGAACCACATAAATACAAAATGAAGACTTAGCAGAGACGAGGAGTTAAATAAAAACCTATAGAGCCATAATCTTAAAATTATTGAATAGAAATTATTTTAAGCATAAAAATAATTGGAGTGGAGACAAGGTAAACAAAGTATGCTAAATATAAGAAATAATACTAAAAAATAATATTAGCACTATTTAATTCTATTAGATAAGGTAATATTTCTTACTGGCGATGCTCAAAACGTCTGAATACTTAAAGAGAAAATTACTCTATGTGGTAGGTAGTGAACGACTACAATACGTCAGGGAACTCGCACCAGAAGCATTTTGCTGGTGACATCTCTCGAGAAATCCCCTAAGGAATAGTATAAATACTATACTACATAAGGCAGAACAGTATTTTTTCCTCCAAATTTTAAAAGAAAAAAGTTTTGAAATTTGAGGGGGGGGGGGGGGGGCAATTTTATTTTAAATTCGTGATTCCTTCTGCAGAAAATTGTTACCCTACATAAGGAACTGATAGAATTCTAGGATTTATGAAAATAAGTTGACTGTACAAAGGACAAAAATACCTCCCACCCTCTATAAAATAATTCAATGCTCCAAAATCATTTCATTTACCACCAACTTTTAAACATTACAGATTGGAATCAATTTGTTGTAACTAATTGATTAAAAGCAAAGAAAAAATAATTTTAGAATAAAATGAAAAAGTTTAACATTTTTATAAAATTTTGTACCGACACATGCAGAAAATACTTCAAGAAAAACAGTAAATCTGGGAGAGAAAATAATTGTGATAATCTTTGCAAAATGTTTAAATTTTGTCACATATTTTACCCTCATTTCGTAGAATATTGAGAAAATAATTTCACCATCGTTCCTAGTCATTGACTTTAGTTGCATGACTGCCAGGCCTGTTATAGGTATCATCTTGATTTGTACCTTATCACAATTTTTTTCCCCCATTTCACTTCGCATTTTTATTCCTTTATCATTTAAAAGAAATTAACAAAACAAAGCCCATCCCCCCTCAATGATACTCTTTTCTTGAAGGAAAGATTAATAGAATTGAGAAGATTCTAGATTGTTTTCTGTTCCATTGACAGTGATATAGACCTGGTTGTGTTGGGAACTTGGGAAACCCCCCCGCTATGGAAGTTGAAAGATGCTCTCGTGGAAAACAATATTGCAAGTGAAGAGTATATTAAAGTTTTGGACAAAGCTTCCGTAAGTAAAAATTATTTTCTATCTTTATTTTTCTGTTATTGATTGGCCAATGTGTGTCCACTTATGGGAACTCTTTTGGAATTGCAGGCTTCACAATTTCTAGTTTTGTTTTTTTTCTACGGCTGATAGTATTTTAGGTTTTATTTTATGACACTTTAATAGAACATGTTTTAAAGATAATGTTAATCAGCTGGCTTAGTGTTAAATTATGCATGATCCTTGAGCCAGACCCACACTAAACAGCTGTCACAGAATTAAAATATGAGATGCATTGGAATGTGTGAATGAAAAGCCCGACTGGAAAAGAGGAACCATGTGATTGCATAGCATGTTTTTTGTTTTTTTAATATATTTTTTTTTATGGGAGTTGTGAACAGAAGATTTATTAAGTAGAGTTCTAAGAAAGTTGCGAAACAGTTTCTTATATATAAATTAGTCATCCGTGAACAGTTTCAGTGTATCACAGCTTTTGTATAGTGAGCCACGTGTTTAAGACAGATTAAATCCTGGTGTTTTATTTGACAGTGGATAAAGGCAGTCATTGGTACAAGAAAGACAAATCTTACTGTTTTATATGAACAAGATCACCAGTTAAAGAATGCTCTACTCGTTTTTAGGAAGAGCCTTGTATTAACATTAATGCAGCTAGTTTTCATTCCACAAAGTGGTGGAGGTGCTACCAAATCAGGCTGTCTGAAGATATCGGCTGCCTGATCATAATGCACGAAACAATGTTATTGTCTTTTCCTTTTCTTTCTCTTTGCAAAACTCAATCATGTTCTGCAAAGCCAAAAACATTTTTCCTCTACAAAACAACCAAACACATAAATAAATATTTGAAGATATAAGGAACTTGAAGTATAAAAACTTTTACCAAAATGACCAGATTCGGCATTAAATAACCCGAAAAGGGTTGATATGCCGTAAAACAAAACAACCAAATCTCAAAGTGATGGTGGTGGGAGGCATATGAGTCATCATTAAAGAATGGCATATTTTGGATATGAATGTTTGTTTAATCATTGCCGAGAAACCACAATCTGTCCGGTCTTGACGAACGAAAGTCTTCAATCATCTCATCTGCTCGGAAGAAATTGAAAGCAGAATCCAACATTAGCTCGATGTCTACTGTACTTTTTGAGCTGAAACCAACTCTGACAAGTGGTGGCAGGTGATCAAAAAAACATTCAGTTCTGAACTAATTTTCTTAATTCAAATGTAATTTTTATTTTAAATTCGTTTTAATTTTGTCTACAGTCAATTAATGTGTGGTCTTAAATCGGTAACAATGTTGTTACAATGTTCAAACAATCATCGCATTCGGTTTAATGTCTTACATGCTGACATGTATTGAATGACTTTTAGAAATTGACTTCCAAACTAACCTATCTCTGGTCAGGTCTTTATCCACTTTTTTCATGTTTTCCTTGGCCTTCTTCTGTCAACTGACTCTGCTGTCTCAATTGTTCTACATCTAACCCAAAAAATATAACATTCTTTCAATGTGACCAAACCAGCAGTCTCATAATCTGATGTAAGGTTTGTAAATGTATCTTGTGTAGTTGGACTTTCAGCCACGCAAACGCACAATTACAACTACAAATAAGTTCTTTTTCCCTAAAATCAAGCAAAATAAATTATGGTTAATGGTGGTTTACATTATTCAAGTAGTAATGAATGCATTGGGACTACATGTGTGTGTGTGTGTTTTCTTTAAGAGGGTTCCCTTTATTTTGATATTGTATATCAAAAAATAAATATTAAACTTTCGCCGTTTTGGTGCCCAAATAATCTGATCAGATTTTAAATTATTTTCTTACGAGATGGAAAGTATGAATGAAAGACCCCCACCCCACCCACACATCTTCTTCGGTCATGACTGATAGCCTTGAAATGAAAAAAATGTTGAGAGGGGGTGGAAGATCATCTATTTGATTGTGGTTGCTTTTCAAGTTCTTCATTCTTAAAATAACTTTGTTTATTGGAGCAGAAAAATATTTTTGTACAGGCACACACCCACACAGTTTGTAGTCAGGCTTGAAAGAATGAATGCTGTCTATTTCGCTGACGTCTTCTATTTACTATATTACGGTCACTCTATTCTGTGAGACTTGCATGTCATTTATCAAACCAAAGTCCTATGAGTCAGCACATTATTAATGCATACAAGAACTACAATAGTATTAGACAGCTAATAAACAATGCTAAAATTCTTAGCAAATCTTCATGTATTATAAAAGAAGAGTGAAAATCTTGGAAGCAATGTAATTGTATATGTGGCAACATTCACCCCACTCAGGTTGAGCCGGGTTTCCTCCCTGGTGTTTACCACATCTCTAACCATAACAACCCGCATGTAGCGGTCCAGGACAAGGTCACATGAAATGATTAGCCACTCACAATTTTACCGCCATAGCTCAACCACTAGTGAGCTAGAGATGCATTTTCCACAAAACGTTTCTTTGGGATTTGTTTACAAAAAGGGACCCAAATCCTATATTAAAACAACCTTCCCGTAGCAAAATTAGTTATTTAGCTTTTCACCCCCTCAAATGTTTATAATGAACCATAATACTTTCAGATTTTGATCATAACTTACATGATCATGTCTGTTGTGATTACAGTGGATGTCATGCAATCTCCAATTAAAATTTACGTTTCTGTTTAATATTCCTCCTCATATTTGCTTAACATCTGTTTTAACATGCTGGCATGTGTTAAGCAGCTTTTAGAAATTGACTTCAAAATTTATCTCTGCCCAGGTTTTTATTTATCCCTCTTTCTCTCAAATCCATCCTTATCATTGCCATGTTTTCCTTAGCCTTTCCCTGCAAATTACCCTGCTACCTCAACTGTTCTACATCTACTAACCCATTAAATTTACATTCTTTCAATCTGACCAAGCACTCCTGTTCTGCACACTTCTCCCCATACTGTTCAGATTTAATCTTCCTCTGAG
The DNA here is from genome assembly GCA_963556195.1 of Sepiola atlantica. NCBI lineage: Eukaryota > Metazoa > Mollusca > Cephalopoda > Sepiida > Sepiolidae > Sepiola > Sepiola atlantica. The sequence goes on from OY744522.1 coordinate 132,225,720, forward strand.
GTCATCAGATCTAAGCCTGTCTTTAAGACTCACATTATACAGCCATCGTATCATTCTTGTATCATTTCTCTCCGTGCAACACATGTCCCCAGCCCTTACTGACCAGGTTTCACTTCCTTACATCATACTGCATACACATTCCTGATAAATTCTTCCCTCCTTGATTGATGATGATGGTAACGCTCTATTGTATGGGTTCAATATTAAAACAATATTTTCTTGTGTGTACCTTCCGTATTTCATTGGTATATCGGCATGTTTTTCAATTCACAATTTTAACAAATTTAAATTTTCTTTTCTTAGTATCGTCTGTAGTGAGGATTGAACCTTCAACTTGCAGAAGACCGTCACTTAGAACTGATTGTTACTCAACCACTTTATCCGTTGTGCCATGTGTCCATATAATTGTAATGTTCAAATTTTCCAAATGAATCCAAAAACTTTTAATAAATCAATTTAAAAAATTTTTTTTTTTACCAATGTCTTTTATTTCAGGTCCCTATCGTAAAGTTGACCGACAGAGAGACTGATGTCAAAGTTGATATCAGCTTCAACATGCGTAACGGGGTAAAAAGTGCTAAACTTATCAAGGTAAGAATAACTTTTGTATCAAGAAAGAAAACCCGAAAATTGTTTATATATTCGACATTTTGTCTTTATTCAAAGACTTTCTCAATGAAGACGAAACGTTGAACATAAATTTTCGGTTTTCCATAATTTTTCATAATAACAATAATATATATATATATATATATATTAAATAACTTTTTTTGCACTTGGAAACATCGTTTTAATTTGAATTTTAGTGTTCATTAATCCATATCACAGAGCGACGTGTAAGCCCAGGACAAGATATTTAAACCAACCACGCATAACGTCTTGGCGGACAACTACCAAAGAGATTTTATCACTAACAAGAAGGATGATTTACAAAAAAGTCTCAACTTGAAAATGACCATTTTAAAAGTCGAAAGCTTGTTCAATCTTTAAAGTAAATAAATTTATTTTAGAAAAATAAGAAAGCACATCGTTATTTGGCTTTCTATAATATATATATATATATATATATATATATTTCTCATATGGCACTTATAGGGGAATTAATTTTCTGCAGTTGTAGATTAATGATTCTGAAAATGGGTCTTTTTTTTCTTTATGTAATTTTCAATTTTTTAGTTTTGAATTAAAAAAAATTTAATGAATTACTGTATAAGCAATTTCATTGACAACAATTTTGATAAACAGTAGTCATTGTTTTATAAGCTTTTATAAATATGTATCGTTACTTGTCCTTTTAAAACATGAAAATAATTGATCTTCTTGGGTCATCCATCAATTGATAGTGAAACATTCACAAAGTGTGTGCACCGTGATGCTCGTTCACTCATTGCGGCCAGAATTAAATATACTTTCATTATGGTAGTGGGTGGGAGGAAAAATTTCATTTTAATGAGAGCTGTACCTTTAGTGTCCTATAAAATAAAAATAAAAGGTTAAAAACTACTGTTGAAGAAAGTTGCCAAAAATATTTCAGTGTAGTCAAAAGTAAAAATTTTCCAAGGAAATTTTGTTTCACTTTTTTAAAAACATTTGATTAGGGATTTTCTGACATTTGCAAAATGCACTGTTAACAAAAAGTATGAGGAAAATGGCAAAGGTTTTTAAAATAGCAATCAGTATTTTATTTACTTGCCTGTCTTCCACTCGGGAGCAAAGTTAGATACAAGGTCATTTTTTTTTTAATAGGGGAGAACCAGCTCTCCCAAGAGAGGCACTCTGGACTGGGTACAACAATAACCTGGATAGTACTATGGCACTTCCTCACGATCGAAGGCACCTCTGGCAATAAACCTATCCGAAAAAGGAATTCTATTTCCTTGCCTCCCCACAAGGACAGTTAGACACACGGTCGGTTTTTAATGAGGGAAAAAGGGACACTCTGAATATGAACAAAAATAGAAATTGCCTCAATCTAAATGGATTACTCCTTCAGACTGAGAACAGAAAATAGTGTAGTATCAAAACACTTTGCTCCGAGCCCAAAAGAGGCCAAGTTTTTATTTATCTTAAAATTTTACATAAAAAAAAAAATCAGATTCTTTGATATAAAAAATGATGTGGCACAAGGCCAAAAGTGAGTGTTGGTGTAGATGGGGGGTCGGCTGTCGTTCGCCTGATCTATTCTCTAAACTAGTTTCCCTCACCAAAATGCCACATTCACTTTATGAGCAAACCTATTTAACATTATCCCCAGTGTTTTGACGTTTTTATTTACGAAAAGTATGTACAGAATTCATCGGTTGGAGGTGGGTGGGAGTATATTGAAAAACAACCAAAAAAATGATATCCCTGGGAGGATGGTGTTCGGAGACTCTGTCAAGTAAAAACTTTTATAAAACCTTTTTCTCTTTGTAGTCTTTTATGGAAGAATTTCCAAACTTGAAATTTTTGGTACTGGTGCTCAAGCAGTTCCTTTTACAGCGAGATCTCAATGAAGTATTTACTGGTGGAATCAGTTCATACTGCCTTATTCTTCTCACAGTTAGCTTTTTGCAGGTAAGCCAAGTTTGATTTTTTTTTTCTTAAATAAAATGATTAAAAAAAAATTTAGTGTTACCTGGCAAATATGTTAAAACCTTTTTAAAATGATTATCGACATCCGATTTCATCTTGTAAATGATGTGTGCATTCTCTTTTTGTTTCATTTTACTTCAAAGTTCTCAGAAATCAAGGGGCCTTTTTCTGGGGCTAACACTTCATCTCTATATGAGGCATAGATATTTGAATATTCTAATAAAGTTCTCAAACTTTGAGTTAGTAAAGAAGTTAAGAATATTAATTTTCCTCTCCCCAATTGGCCAGTTAACTGTTATAGTATATCTTTCTTGTGGTCTCTTGACTCTACCAGATTTCAGGACAAGAATTTATCTAGTCTGGAGTATCCAGCTAAGTTCTATTACTTGAGGTCACATTACTTGGAGAAGGTGCACCATTCCTCATATGAGCCAGTGTATAAATAGCTGTGTCAAGGGGATCTTTGGGCTTCGAATACTGTTATTTTGAATATTTGGTCAGTGTTTACTTGTACGGTGAACTATGTTGTCTATTTGTCCTGACAAACCCTTGTACGGAGAGACCAAAGACATTCGAGGATGGTGTCTAGTAGGGGTGTGTGCTAATTAAACAAGTTCAAATATTGATAAAATGAACTTCAAACCAATATTTTTTAAAGTGCTCAATACAAAGTAGAGCTTTATAAATAAACTTCATATAAACATTAAAACAGCCTATGCAAATTAACTCTAGTTTCTGTGCTAAGCACACATCATCGGGTCTGTAACGGAAATTTCCTATTTTTTTTTAGGCTATAAACTATCTACACATTCCATGAATATAAACATTTAAAAGAATGAAACTGCCTTAAAAACAATGTTAATAATAAATTAACATAAAAAACGAAATCTAATCTGGTTTAAACCACCTTATTGTGAAATGACCACAGATTGAGAAAGTATTCTTTAGAATAATAAATATTTCCCTAAAAACAAACTATCCAAATATTATCAATAACAATAATATTAAAGTTAGTTACTGTTGTATGGAAAACATAACAAAGACCAGAGAAAATGCTTAAAAGTAATAGTGCAAATAATACCAATTTATGTAATTGCAGAATAAAAAAAAAAATAATTGTGCATTAATGAACAAATCTTTAACAACTAATGTTATATACAAAGCAACGGTAAATAATGGAGAGAAAGTTTATATAGGAGCTACGGTAATCCATTCAAGTGTAGAGTATGACATTGAGAAGTAAAAGATATAAAAATAGTTTACATTGTTCAAATATATATGGGTCTGGTGCTACCAGATCAGGCTGTCTGAAGATACTGTTTTCCTGATCAAAAATGCACCAAATGTTAATGTTTTTTCCTTTCTCTTTGACAAACTCGATCATGTTTTGCAAAGCTAAAAACAATTTTCTTCAAAACAACTAAACGAAACACTATGAATAAATATTTGAGGATATATAGAACCTGAAGCATCAAAACCTTTACCAAAATGACTAAAAAGGGTTATGTCATAAAGCAAAAATAACCAAACCAAATATATATGGGAACAAAATAAAATGATCATTAATATCAATTTAGAAATCTTACAATTAGCTGCTCCTTTTTGGCATATAAATAGAAACTGTAAATTAGGTTTAGAAGAAAAAAACGAAATTATAAACTTCAAAAACCAAATTAAATTCAATAAAAACACAATTAAATGCAGACATGAATATTTGCTTTCCTAAGTCCTGATTAAACAAAAACAAAAAAATATATAAAAAAAAATAATACTTGACTATTCTCTATTTAAAATAGAAACAAATGACGATAGATCTTATTTTTTTTTTTTTACTAGTTCAGATTATATAAAAAATAAATCTCTAACAATATTTTCAGGTGATAGTGCGTGGTGTTTTGTCATTTGAAAAAATTACAATTTGTGTTTTAGCTTGATTTTTAAATTTATGCAAATGTTACAGGATGTTTGAATAAAATTTGAACACTTCTGACAATTTGACATACCATAAAACTGCAGTCTTACACTAAGTACAATTTATTATCATTTTTTTTTCTCTCTCCAATTTACAGCTTCATCCTACTTTGAACTCCAAATCTAACCACTCAAATAATCTGGGAGTGCTGTTGATTGAATTCTTTGAATTGTATGGCCGTAATTTTAATTATTTAAAAACTGGTATCCGAATTAAGGACGGTGGTTCCTATGTGCCCAAAGAAGAAATCCAGAAAGGAATGGAGAATGGTTACCGTCCATCTTTGTTGTGTATTGAAGATCCGTTGACGCCAGGTAAGAGACATCTCAAATTTTTTTTTCTTTTCAAGACCCGTTTTAATTCAAATAAATTAATTCTGAAAGGGTATTGAGCTCTTTGTGTGTGTGCTGAGATCGGATATTTTTTATGCCGAGAAATTGATTTTTCATGTTATTTATGTTGTAACATGTTATAACTCGCTGTGCAGATGCAAAAATTATTTTTTTTTAAATTACAATTATGGCTTTCATGCCTTTAGTAGACAATTGTCAGATATTGCTGTATTTTGTGGTTTTATCCTTAAGAACAATCGGAGCACGACACCTGATATGTTTGAATCTTCGGGAGAAGTTGTAAATAAGAATTGTATCAGTTCTCTTATATATTCTTTAAATTCATAACAATAAGCACTATAAAATAACGTTGAAATAAATACCATTTTATTGGTTTTTGAAACATACTTTTATCTATTCTCATCAAAAAATTACATGTCTCAAAGTATATTTAGGTAAGATGTTTTCTTTTCGACATGTTTTGTTGCATAAGGCTTACAAAGACTTGAGACTTTTCTTTTCCAGTAACTTTTCATGTCCTTTGAGGATTATTTTTTAATTTTTTATTATGAAATATTTTTTAATTGATTTAATATTGTTTAATTAGATTTGTAAGCTTTTCTGTCTTTTCACTAGTCTTTTTAATAGAATGCTGTTAATTACCAATGTCATTGCAATGTTTTTCTGAAATTGTGTGTATGTATGTATATATATATATGAGAGAGCAAAAAAAACTACTAAGAATTAAAAAAAAAAAATGAAGTTTTTATTTAAATTACTTCCCTTGAAGATTAATGAACATACTATTTTAAGAGGTTTTGGTAAAAATTCTTTTTTGACTAAATCATTCAAGTAATTACTGTTAATATCAACAGAACTATATATATATATATATATATAAAGGCAATAAAATTAGAAATTAATAACACCAAACATTAAGTAATTATAAACTTAAATATATATGCAAATTAGGTTTAAAAATAGCGGTGTGTGTGTGGGGGCATTGCTCTGTATTATATAGATATATATATATATATATATATATATATATATTACACCCACAGTATTTCAAGACTATATTGTATTCATTTAAATAATAATTAGCCGTTTTCATGTTAATATAGGTGTGATAAACGAAAACTTGAAATATTTATTCATTTAGATATATAAACAAACTAGCTATGACCCATTTAATTATAAGCTACGGCTAAGTAAAAAAAATGTTTTCAGACATATCCGATCCCAGAACTACGTTATGTTTTAGCATGTATTGTTAAAGTAAATAGGGAAAAAAATGTTGAACTCATGTTTAGTATAATAATATTAATAAAAAGATTTTAATGAATATAAATTTGTTTTTAAATACATTGAATCGAACTTGGAATAACTCCTCAAACTAATTGACTATCATGAGAATATTTTTATCTCGTTTGTTGATAAACGCTAGTGTTTTTGAATGTGTTCTGATGGTCTTTTCTTGTTTTTAGGAAACGACATTGGTCGCAGTTCCTATGGTGCTATGCAGGTGAAACAAGCCTTTGAATATGCCCTCCTTATGCTTGAGCATACGGTCTCTCCGCAATATTCCCACCTTTTGCAAGGTAATCAAAGGTAAGTCCAAGCCTTTCACCATTTTGGTTGTTTAACTTAAGAAAATAGATGCTGAATGAAGTCTGATCATAGCTCATGTCCAATTTATGTATTTATAGTGTCTGTCACTGGAATCATGATTGACTGGACATTGCAAGTACTTACACTGTCAATCCAGCATGTAGCAATGCGAGGTGTGGTCAATGTGTGATAATCCAGCTTCAAAGCATGTCAATCGCTCTATCAGTGGAGATACAAATTTGATGACCGCAACCTCATGTATAGGCTGAGGGTGGTGACCCGTGATGCCTTAAGATGGAATACTGGTAGCTGAGCAGTCCGTGGCCTGGTTGCATAAATGGTCACGTAACACTCTACTTCGGCCCTTTTGCTAAACGTGATGTCGGAGAGGCCCGATCTGATCAATTGGCTGGTCACGTCATGCCCTAGTATCTATAAGTCATCCCCAACTGTATTATTTGATCTGAATTTTCTAAAAATAAACTTTTTTTCTTTCTTCCCAAATAGATACTAGAAGGCGGTGGCTGAGGGTCAATCGTGTTAAGAACAAAGAAGATTACCACTGCTGATTTTCTATACTTTCAGTTTATTCGTACTGAAAAAGAAATAGCAGAGGCTAATTTATTCTCACTCAATGCGAGTATAATGGTCAAAGTATCCCGTCTTAACCAGGGCGTTTGGGTTATTCTCCCCTGGTAAATTCCCAACTTAAGTTAGATTCCATGGTGGAGTTTAGAACCATTGAAAACCAAACCAAATGGCAAACACTAACAAAAAACCCAAGCGACACTTATCTGTCACATTCTTCTGACAATGAATCAAATAACGAATTTCCAAAATTTATTGTAATTGAGTGTCTAGTAGATACACATCTCGCTAAATGGTCACCATTTCTGATTGAAAAGATAAGCAACAGGACAAACCTTAGAGTGTGAAAAAGCTTTAAAACGGTAACCTTCTGTTGGAGGTTACTGAAATTAAAAAGGCAAAAAAATCTATTAAAAATGGAAAACATTTTACAATATCAAATGTAAACTTTCTGCCCATAAAAATTGAATACATCTAGAGTCATCTGAAATCAGGACCTTGGTCTGGCAACAGAAGAGGAAATTGAGATGACACTGCATAAGCAGAGGGGGCACTCATCACAAAAGAATATCCATAAAAAGGTAGAGAGATAATAATGACCAACACATATACCCTGACTTTTAATTCCGCAGCAATCCCAAAGGAAGTGAGAATTGGCTCCACTACTAAGAGTTTAACCCTACATGCCAAACCCCATTACAGTGCTTCAAATGCCAAAAGTTTGGCCATCATAAGGACATATGTAGGGGACAACATTAATGAGTGCCAAAAGTAAAATGTTCAAACTGTCATGGTGATCACCCCGAGTTTTCAGAGTCATGTGATTTCTTGGAGGAGGAGATCATGACAGTGAAACACAAAAAATCTGTCATTTCCGATGGCTAGAAGGATTGCGGACTTATACGAAGCCTCAATCCTTTGCCACTGCGGTTATAGCCACCACTGAAAAAAAAAGATATCAAAATACAACTCCCCACTTGAGAAGTAGACTAGGTACAATGAACTGGTTGAAAAGTTGCTGAAACTTAACGAATGGTCGGGATTTCAGAAATGCTGACAGGATGCTTGGAAGGTGATGATGGGCATGCCAAAGCAGTCAGAAACAAATATGATTATAGAGCTGACAGCACCTATTAAAAATACAGGCAAGAAATATCAGATCCTCGGTAGGAGATGCCCCAGGGGTTAAAATTAAAGAACAAATAACGGAAAAAACATCTATCTCTGAATTGACAAACAAATTCAAGGAATTAGAAAAGATCTAAGTCGAGAAAAGAAAATCACAAACCAATTTAAGAAAAAACAAAAACATGTGGAATAAAATCATGCAATGGAATGCGAGTGGTGTTAGAACAAATTTTGAAGAGTTGGTTCTCCTTATGAGAATGTGTCCAGTAGTCGTCTGCTTGCAGAAAACATTTCTCAGGGAAAATAGCAATATTCATATAGAAAAAAAAAAATTCCCCACATACAATTATATAAATAAAGATGCAGATAGTGCCGGGTGGGACATCTATAGTTGTAAATGATAAAATTCTACAAAGCTAGATACTACTTGACACAAATATGCAGGCGGTTGCTATACCGGTAACGTTGCACAAAACCATAACAATCTACTCCATCTATCTGCCACCAGGCCAGATCGTAGTTGAATCTAAACTGAATAACCTAATAAAACGGCTCTCCAAACCTTTCATCCTGTTGGGTGACTTTAATAGTCATAATGAAATATGGAGCAGTAAAAGTACAAATAAAAAGGTCAGATTATTGCGAAAATTATAAATGAAAATAACCTGCCTCTACAACAATAAAACCAACAGATCTGCACCCAGCAACGGGAACGTATTCAGCACTAGATTTAACTATATGATCCAGCAATATTCATGGACTACTCATGGAGGGTGTACTATGAGACCTGTGGGAGTGATTACTTTTCAATTATTCTGGAAAATGCAGATCCTCAACCCTTGAAAGAGTACCACAATGGAATTTGCAGAAAGTCAATTGGGAGAGATTTCAAGAGCAATTTCAAGAAAATCTGACAGCGATTGTCAATGAAGACGATCATTCCACATACTTTACAGAGACACTGGTAGAAATAGCTGAAGAGTGTGTACCACAGACCCTGGTTTGATAAAGAATGCCTAAAGGCTCTCTGGACATGCTGTGTTGTTCTGGGAAGATTCAATTTGAACTCCACTAAATCCTGCCTATGGCTGCGTGTTTAATACACAATATAAAACTCTGAGAGAAAAATCAAGGTCATTAGGCCATTTAGTTACCGTATCCAGGGACTTACCAACAAACTGGAATTGGACTCAAGTCCGATACACTAATCAATAATTTCCAAAACTCCATCCTGGAAATTAAAACAACTATCTTGCATCTTTGATTTAACAACAAATTCAAGAACAAAACCAACCCAATTATATTTCAGGATAAGTTTGAAAACATTAAAAAAAAAAAATCATCCTAACTATAAGTAGATCTACACATATGGATCGAAAGAATCGGATAGTCGGATCTGCTGCTGTCCTAAATAAGACAAAATTGCAGTATAGACTACCTGACAAAGATTCAATTTTCAGTGCAGACGCTGCAATCATATATTTGGGTCTGAAAATAATAGATAGTAGAACGGATGAATTCATCTTTTTAGACACCCTATCAATACTCACAGCACTGAAGAATAAAAATATGGATAACCCCTTAATCACTAAAATCTTTAACAAAATCACCTCCATCTACAACGAGAAGCAGAGTAAAATGAAATTATGCTGGGTAGTCGTATTGGTATTTGTGGAAATGAAAAAGCAGATAGAGCAGCAAACGAATCGCTTAACATGATACCTTCCAATACTAAGATTTCATACACTGATTATACTGTGTATTGGAGGTCAAAGATCTAAGAAAAATGGCAAGAATCTTAGGATGAATGCCAAAGTAATAAATTACACAAGATTTGGCCAACTATTAATGGGTGGTTCCTAGGCTACAGAAAGGCGAGAAGAGGTTGTAGTAGCCAGACTCTGTATAGGACATACACATATTACTAAAACATTTATTGGAAGGTGAAGAGTCTCCAATGTGTACATTATGTCAAGAATTTTATGCAGTCAAACATTAATTGAATCGGGATCTGCAACAAAGCCGAATGAAATACTACAACTAGAAAAATCTGAAGGATCCGTTTAAAGGCACAAACCCGACCAAAATCTTTGACTTTAAAGAAGTTGAACTCTTCAAAAATACTTAATTTCAAACTTTTTTTTTTTTTTTGAAAAACAATATAAAATAATTATCTTACCTATAGGATTCGATTTGACAACTTTATTTGGCATTAAGTAACCCATAGATGGTTGATATATCAAAGCATGCTGGGGTGGGGGTGCTCATAAGTGGAACAAATTTTCATCTGTAGACACCGACCTACTTCACAAAGACTGAATAAATGCAGATGGGCAGAATGATTTAAGTAGTTGAGTGTAGGTTTTATTAATTTTGTCAGGGTTGTATGAGCAGGAGTTCCTCTCGAAGTTTGGACCGTCATTGTGACCTTCTTACGGCTACAGGAGATTTATAAAGCATCTCTTCTGGACAACCTGTACAAAACTCCTAAGACAACTCTTCTAAGACATAAATGAAAAGCAATGGACTCAGTACAAATCCTTGATGTACTTCCCCTTTAACATTAAAGCTTTAAATGAATGTGCTGTTAATTCAATCACATCTTTGAGCATTTCTGTACATTGCTTGAATAACATCCACTTGCTTGCTCCTAATTTATTCAAGGCCCACCCGGCATCTGTTGGTACTGTATCAAAAGCTTTCTCCAAATCCACAAAAGCAAAATACAGGTTCATACCAAGATACTTATGATAATTTTTCAAGGCAGGTCTCTTAAATATTTTGGTTATCTTCCTTACATCAGAAGATCAGCAAGTTTATAAAAGTCAGTGTATGGCCACCTCATCGTGTTGGAATGTTTTTTGCATGTTTTAATTTTGCTGCTCTTGTTTTTTTTCTATCAGTATTCTCGGGCGGATAATCCGGGTGACAAATGAAGTTGTGGAGTATCGGAAATGGATCAAAGACACATATGGCAAATCCTCACTTCCCCTCACTATTGTGAGTCACCAAGGAATCAAACATGATCGCCCAACAGAAGTCCTTGGACAATCCCAGTGTGAAAACAGGTACAATTCAAACTTTGAAATGGGTTGTGTGTGTGTAAAAAAAAAAAAAAAAAAAAAAAAAAAAAAAAAAAAAAAACCCAAAAACCAATAGAAACATAATTCTAATTGATTGAATAGCCTTCCTTGGGAATCTCACTTTTGAAAAAATGAACCTTTAGAAATTTGACTGCCAATAACTTGTCTCTGAAGAAATCAATATGTTGAAACATCAATGGAAGTCAAAAAAGTTTATAACAAACAACAAAAATTTAATTAATTTTAATAAATAATTGTGCAACAGTAAAAGCAATTAAATTCTACTGGCTTCTTCCACCCAGTTTCACACACTCTATTTGATGGCTGTCGTACAATATGTTTGGTTGCATTTTCAAACTGAACGTTAGGAAATTTATCAAAACATTAAATTGTAGCAAATCCCTTGACTAGTTAAATCTTCTGTAGTAGATGTTAAGTACAGAGTGAATTGCTTCATGCCTTCGACCGTACCCACTCTATCAATTGAAGAAACAATCTCCTTATGTGCTATTGTTGCTGTAAGGGAGAATCGGTGGCTTTCTAGAAAGAGCAAAGTCATCTTGCAGACCTAGTAAGTTCTTGAAATAAATAGTCGGGGCGATGAACTAGCAAAACAGGTTTTCGACATATTTTCTCACTCTGGTTGTGTGCACTATGGAGAAAGTCTCAACTGTAGCACTAGCCTCCAAAATGAGGAATTTGTTTATTTTTTCACGTACGTAACAATTTTCTTAATCGTGAAAACTGAAAATAAACAAATTTGCAATTTGCTATAAAACTTGACATATGCAAAAGGAAACAAAGCGACCTATAAAGGAATAGAGAATTTTAAGTGGTCTTAGTTTTTTTCATCTCAAATTGTATTATAGGTAAAATAACATGTGGTCGGCATCTAAGTAAAATAGTTTATATACTGTATTGATTGGATGTTCTCATCTTGGATGTTATTCTCACATTTCAGTTGTGCAAGGATCCATAGCACTTTTATCCGTTGTGCCAAGTAATAATCAGTTCTTAATGATAGTTTTCTGGAGGTTCAATTCTCAGTACGGACTATATTATTAATACAAATAATAAATTACTTAAGACTTCCACCCGGTCGTGGCTGATGGAGCAGAGCAAGCTATCTCTGTGGATTAAATAAAGGGTTCTGTTAGAAATTCTGGACAGATTCTAGAGTTGGACAAGATGCACCTGAAGGTCAGAGGTTACGTTGGGTGAAACATTATGAAAATAACATTCAACATGAGAACAGTAGTCTAAATAATCTAAAATATAAATTCTCATCTCACAAATTCCGAAACATAACAAATCTTTGTTTATTTCTTTTTATTCAGAACGTCAAATGTATGTAACACAGATCCTGACCTGAGGCACTGTAGTACGATCCAAACTGTTGAGAGTGAAGCTTCTGATTCTAGTGGTTCCATCTACTGTAAATCATCCTCGAGCTCTCCGTCGGTCAGTTCCAGCTGCAGTATTGCTAGTGATGAGGTGAGTGAAACTGGTTTTGTTTTCTTATTTCTACTGATATAAAATATTGTATAGCCTTATGCCACACTAGGTTACTCTGATATATTTAGCCATGGTACAAATTTGACTTGAGGCATGAATATATCTGAAAAGAAAAGATAAATTTTGATCTTGCCGCTCCTTATGTCACTGGTTGTGAGGAAAGGTATGATCACGTTGACACGCCGGTTCCCGTTAGATCACCGTAGTTAAGTGATGTTGAGCCTGGTTAGTATTTAGATGGGTGACTGTATATCCTAGTGGCCTTCTAAGTAGACTACTGGCTACCAGTCTGTAACTACAACTAACAGTCCTGGCTGTTCGTTTTTATTTGCACGAATTAGACATTGGCCGGCGATGATAGACCTATTTCCAGATTCTCTGGCCGTTTTTACTCAGTCCAACGAGTCCGCATGATTCTAATGCCTGAAATATCAACAAAATAAACCTTTTAAACAGACAAATTTGAGTCTTTTTTTGTGTGGAAAAATAGGCTTTAAAGATTATTCTTAGGCTTTAAAAAGTTATTAAATGTTTTGAAAATCTCATCCAAGGTGAGAATAGTACTCCAACTAATACAAATTTTAAAAGTTAGTTCTGCTGAAAAGCATTTGATTTCGTTTTGCTTTTCTTATATGAACGTTCCCGTTTGATGTGGATGTTAATCTGCATTTTCTCTTGTGGTCAGTTTGATTTGCTTACCCTTTCTGGTATTTTGTTTTTCAGGACTCAGATTGCAGTGCCGAAGGAGTTGGAGGAATGGGTGGCAAAGCCGTCAAGTCTCACACGGCAATGTCATCGTCGTCGTCGTCGTCGTCATCATCCTCATCGTCATCATCAGTAACACGGAGTCGGGATCAGAATGTTGCCCCTGGGACTGGGGCCAAGACGCGGGACACAAGTGCGAGCAGTGTCTCCTCTACACGATCCCTGCCGACGACAGTGTCGGTAAACACAACTACAATGGGGCAGTGTCCCATGATGACCAACAATCTTAACAAAAACCTCTCCTCGAATACGTTGAACTCTCATCACCCAAACTACACTGGTCCTCATTATCTTGATATGAATGTGCACACGATCAAGAACCCCATCGTTCGGCATTCATCATACCGAATGACGCAACCGACACATACAGCGCCACAGGGAAGCAAAGTTTATCGTTCAAATAATCCAAAACGAAGGAAAAACCCGATTAAAAGAGACGGTGTTCAAACTGCTGGACATAATGGAAACAGATGACCTCCTGCTCCGTCTCCTTTCTGTCGAGGATTTTGGTTCTAACCTTTTTTTTTTTTTCTCTTCTGGATGTTTGCTTGCCCTCGATAGTCCAATGTCCAGTTCCCCTCACCGGTGGGTGCCCCTCTCCCCTTCGCTTTGTGTCCATAACAAAGCGTTTATCCAATGTATAAAGAAAGATCCTTCCGAATCGGAAGGAGAATGAATAAAAGATGAAAAAAACCACAAATCTACTGATTATTAGGCAATTGATTAAAATCCAGATTCTGAAGAGAAAGAAAAACAAGTTGAGATCTCAACATGACTTACAATCACAAAAAAAAAATGAAAAAAAAATTTTTTTTTTTTAAAAAGAATGAAAAAAAAAAAAAAAAAAAACATACACAACACACTCACACACATAGAAAAGTAGAATTTCTCAATTTTCTAGTCTTTGTTAAAAAAACAAATTTAAAAAAAAAAACAATATAAAAAAAGTAAAAATAAAACCAAAAAAATGTGATATATATATATATATATATATGAAAAAAAAAATTAAAATTGTGAAATGCTGAATCTCAATCTGTGATCCCTTCAACACCACCCACCCCCTCCCGGAATCGAGCACTCTGATCCCACCCATCCACTCGCATCTCTATCGACCACCTGCCACACAAGGAGCCCACCCTTTCCCACCCATGCTACTCATTGTCCACCCACTAAACTGGTATCCATAGAACATTTGTGGATGGGGGTCATAATGGGCATCTGTAGTTGAGATATATATATTTATATATATATATATAAATTAGTACTCACTTGGCTGAAAAGAGGGTCAGCAAGCAAGTATGCTGGTTGTGTCCAGAGAGTTGAAATAGTTTTCAGATGACATTCCATGGGGGAGGAATCTGTTAACATAAAATAAAAATAAAAAAGGAGGGGTGGTAAATATTTTTTTTTTATATTAAACTATATATAATGTAAATTCATTTCACATTCTAATAAATTTATCATTTAATTGGGGAGGTGGGGGGAGATACTAAAAAAAAAAATAATATATATATATACCCCCTAACCTCCCCCCCCCCAAAAAAAATTTAAAACCATGAATATATAGATTATAAAACATCATTCCTTTCCTCCTTCAAAGAGCCTGAAACATTCATAATTTACTAAATTGAATTGTCTAATGTGTAATATATATATATATATATATATATATATATATATATATATTACTCTATATTTGGCCGGCACGCCCTCCTTTTATGCAAATCTGGTTGAAGATGACTTGACGAGGATCTCCAGTCTTTGCTATGTTCGCACTATACTAATGTAACAATTGACGATGGATTATTTTCTTTCTCTTTTCTCTTAGCGCTTTCGAAACCCTTCGTAATGGTTAACTAGGAGAGACAAAACCATCTGCCAACTTTATACATGACATAGATAAAATGAAAGCGTTGCTCGTTCGAACATAGCAAACTCGAACTATGATACTTCTGGCAAGCCTTATGTCATGTGTGTATATACAAGACACATTCTGGCTTTAACAAATGTCTAGGAAATTTTTTTTTTTGTTTTTTGAATGCATCGCAAGGTGGGGAACGGGAGGTCCTTACCGCTCCATCATTTCTTGCCTTTGTGGGAGGCAAGAAGAAAAAAAAAAACGTCCCATCTGCTGCTGACCTCACTTTTTGTATTGCACAACCGATGGTAGTGATTGGAGAAAAAAACAAAAAAGAAAACACACACACACACACACGCGCTCCATGGAAAACCGACATGGCTGACTATATTATCCACCGCTGTAGATCACTACCTTTCTCTTTCTAGTTTATACTTTTTAAAGAATGTCATTCCAAAAAAAAGAAAAAAAATTTTTTTTTGTACGTACATACGATACTCCTACCTACAATATCTTTGTTTTCATATTCATCTTAACCCTAATATTCCCCATAACCCTAATATTCCCCATAACCCTAATATTCCTCTTAACCGTAGAATTCCCTCTCCCTCTTCAAATGTTCTTTGTACAAATTTAGACTGCCAACTGCAGAAAATACTTTTACGTTTTTTTTCTAAGCCCCATCCAAACAATTTGATTTTGAATCACGATTCACGAACCTCGGTTTGAAAGGAAGTCGAAGTACCATAGAGAAGGCAGTTCAGTTTGGCTAATCTCTTTATTGGCTCTTCAGTTTCTTCTGTCTTTTGTGCAAATTGTTATCCTCTTTTGTATCTCGTTATGATTTATATTTTCCTTCAAACTCATGTTCTCTACTTGACATTGATATTTCCATTTTGTGCCCTCTCGCCGCCTTCATGTCTCTTTGACGTTTGATGTTTTTCCGTATTTAAATACGGCTGTTGATTTTTGTGTATATTGATGTTTATCGAATTTAAGTGAATTTGAGAAACCTCAACTGACACAAATAAGTAACATGTCCACTGTTGTACATGAAATGAATACTGAAAGAAGGCTGGAGAGCATAACGGTCAAAATGTATTTTTCTTTCTAATATATGCATTGGGTCTCACATTAAAATAGAAATTGTTGATTCCATTCACCATACTTTTTTTGCCAAAATTCTTTCAGCCCTCTCATCGATTCATGAACCTTCTCTTGCTCTTCCGATTGTTTTTCCTTTCTAAACATTTCATTCTCATCCAGTTAAACAAAGCAGAAATACTTGAATTCCAAAAATAATGTTTGTAAATAATTTTATGTTAAAGGAATACAACATATAAAGAACAATGTAAGCATGTCACGTGAGGAGTGTGCAGGTGCAGATTGTAAGTAATAGTTCTTGGTTGGCAATGTGTGTATAATAGCGAAAGTCTACATTCATTTTAGTAAAAAAAGAAAAAAAAAAGAAAGAATTTTAATCTAGCCTGGGTTGGGATCAGGATGCTGAAGATTTCTTTATTGGGAGATAATTATATTTAAGATAAAAAAATTATTAAAATAATTGTGCGTGTATATCAACAAAAGAGATAATTTGTATCCCCCTCCCCTCTAATCATTTGATGGTTTATATAAATATAAGCGGTTAAAACTTTACTGATGGTCATGTCTCTAAAATATCTTTTCTCTATCAACTACGTCATTGTTAGTTGGTGGCGGTAGATATCAAAAAAAAAATTGTATCCCATCTCCCCCTCCCCCACACACAGATGCTAATCCATTTTAATATTTTAGCTCTTGTCGTTCCATGAAGTAAATCTTTCTGGCTTGACTTTAAGAAATTAAAAGAAAATATAAAAATTAAAATTTTTTGAACAAAGTCAATTTTCATTTTGACATAAAAATCCCTTTGCTTTCTAAGATTATAAATAACATTACTTTTTTTTATATAAAAGACGGAAAAAATATTTAAAAAAAAAAATTTAAATAAAAAAAAAAAAAAAAAAAAAAAAAAGTACAGGGCTCCTTCACTTTAGAAAAAAGTAATATATATATATATATATACACAAAAAAATCTTCAGCATTAGAACCCCCTCATCAGAAGACGTTCATGCTGCATATACGGTTTTAAAACTCTTTTTATCAATCTGCATCAAAATCAGTATATAAAAACATTAAAAAACTTTTAATGAATGAAAAAAACACAAAAAACAATCTTTTTGTAAATAAATTCGAGTTTTACAAAAGTTTCCATCTTTTTATAAGACAGGAAAGCCAAATCGTGAAAGCTATGGATTAATGCGCTTGTATTTTTTTATTTCCTAATCCAACGTAGCTATCAACTTTGAAGGGCCTAATTTATTTAATCCTTTTTTTCTTTAACCCGTCTTGTTATCTACAAAAAAATTATAATAGTAAAAACGTGGCTCAGTTAATAACAATGCATCCGGTTAACACTGAAATTAACTTTGTTTTATTTCTAGCCACTGACAATAAATGCTGGCAGAGAGAGCACAAGACTGCCGGACAGTAAACAAATCAATGACCATGCACAACGACGGAAACTTACTTCGCTAGTTCTTCATTCTTCGAAAACAAATCGCAGTCAACTCTCAGATTTGTTTCCAATTTTTTGCTTTATATAAATCGATACTAGTTTAGTTAATAATGAAATCATGATCGGAATTTTAGATAAAGAATTTATCAATGTCAGCAATTTCAAATTTTATTTTTAAAAAAATCTGCAAGCTCCAGATTCTGACTGACCATCCAGTTTCGAAAAAAAATAAATGTGGAACCGGTTAATAAAAGTTAGGAATATGAAGATATTTTACTAATTAAATTCGGACAGTTTATTTGCTATTATGAATTTTGTTATCTTAGTTTCTTAGCTCTTTCTCATGTAAACATATATAAAATTAGGTATGTGTATGTTTATATATTTGCATGTACAGGATTCACTCGTAAACTAATTAACGGATCATTATGAATTTTGGAACACATCTGTTAGGTGTAGAGGGTCTTAATGTGGGCTATTTTTAGTATTATGCAAAAAAGTTAAAAGGAGTGGAAACCCTCTGAAAATTCAGAGAACTCTAATATTTAAGAAAATTTTAACAATAGAAATTTGACATTAAATATTTCCCAAATCTAAATTTCTTTGGAGTATTTTAAAGGGTTTTTAGGGGGCATAATATGGGCACAAACTCCCATTTAAAAATTCTAATATTTCAGATTTGCATTGAATTTGATCCCGAGTCATTAGACACTAATTTAGCAAGGTTCCCTGAATTTTTTAAAACCCCTTAAGCTTTAAATTTTAGACATTTTCTAGAATAAAAATCATGTAATAAGGATTTGGGAAATAAGGTTTATTATATCTTGATTTTAATCTTTAAAAAAAAAAAAAAAAAAGGGTAAACATAAAAATGGTACAGAACATCTGTTTATGAAATTAATTTTACCCACTCTGGAACAGGTATTCTAATATATATATATATATATATATATATATATACTATTATTAGTAAATGCTTAATTTTACCCATACAAGACATGAGTGCAATGAGGAGCAATAGGTGGGGGTATACATTAGTTAGGGTGACAAATTCACAGAGGATCCGTTGAGAGATACTCTTAAAACAATGTGCATTCTCTCTGTGATGGATCCAGAAAAACCTATTCATGGACCGGTATGCAAGATCATCCACACGTTGCATAGCTGCTCGATGTGTGTCCATCTATGTTGGCCAGTCTCTCTTCCTTAACGACCTCTTAATTGTTTGCATAGAATGACAAATGCATTTCAACTGTAACTTACTTTATTAACTGTAATGTAGAAGCGTTTGGACCCTATCTATTTGGTTCCTTAACTACATGACGTATAGTTTCTCTAATTTTTAAACTGCAACAAATTAAATGTTTAATTAAATGACCTTGAATCCACCATCTAATAAGAGAGCCCAAATTAACCAATCAAATGTTATTTGCAATCAAGCGGCATATCATTAATACTTTCCATTAACCCCCCCCTTCCCCATAAAAAACCTTTAGGAATAAAGTGTAGTTCTGATACTACACTTCATCTTTTTTGTCCTTGGTCAGTGAAGGAGAAATCATTCTTGTCTGAATCCAGAGTGACCCTTTATGGGAGTTGGAATTACTCGCATTAAAAAACTGACCTTGTGTCTAACTTTGCCCTCATGGGGAGTCAAGTGAATAAATATTACAGTAGAAGTCGCAAGAGTTATTTCTTCTGATCTATGATATTATCAGAGATTGCCATGTTTCTAGTTTCTTTGGGTTTTTTATAACCAAAATTGACTAAATTTGTTTTAAAGTAAAAGCTAGATGCACACCTGAAGAAAATGTCTTCTGCAACCCAGAATGAATATTGGGATTTGTCAGAGCTGACATTGCATTGAGAGAAATGATGTGAAAATGATATGATGGATGTGTAATGTAAGTCTTAAAGACGGACTTAATTCTGATAACCTCAGAGGAAGATTAAATCTAAACAGTATAGGGTGATGTGTGCATTATAGTAGGCTTTGATGGTATAACCATGTGGAAAGCATAGATTAGATGAGTTCTTGGGTTAGATGAAGAACAGTTGAAATAGCAGGTTCAGTTCACAGGGAAAAAATCAAGGAAAATATGGGGGAAAGTGATGAGGATGACCTGAGTAAGAAAGGGTTGCTAGTTTTTAATTTCTCTTCTGCCTGGTAATATGGCGGAAGCGTGATAGTGTCCTGTAAACCTTTCAATCTATGGAAATCTGTACAGTCGTCAAAGGAAGATTCATTTTAATTGTCTTCCGTTTTGTGGGCTAAAACAGCTTTGCTCTAACATGGAAGTCCACGTGCAGTGCTGAATTAGACTTCAGCAAGCTCTTCTTCCGAGGCAGCTTCTTAGCTGGTTTGGTCATGCTTTCCTGTGTCAACAAAATAAAGTGATCAGAAAAGCCATCAATCCGGTTCTACTTTTGTGCTGGAAGAAGTGACGTGGTGCTCAGAATGGTGAAGTGGATGTAGAACTGATTATTGTTCACGTATCCACATGTTTGCCAGTTGGATTAACGTTGGCAATGGACCACAATGCTTTGTCGGCTCGATAAATTCATTGGAAGGAGCTGTCTCAACTGACCCAGGGTGAATGCTGTTACAAATCAGTCGAATATTTTTCAATAATTTTAACCCTTTCAAATATTCTCTTATCATCTCTAACCCTAACTCTTCATTATCGTCCTGGATAAGTGGACACCAGAGATTACAACAGTCACCTTTTTTCATGCTTATGCAGCCCTTCTCTAATTTTTCTCCCACCACAGTGGCTTCAGCAACTCTTAAGTTGTGTTTGGGTTGGACTGGGTGTCTTAACATATGAAATAGGTTTAATCTCTTTCTGTTTTTTTGTTAGTCCTCTTCTAATCGAGGTTCTGGCTTTTTCAAACTTAATCCTACTGGACCGACAAACTCCTGTCTGTGTGTGTGTGTGTCTCTCTATGACTCCCGACATTTCAAACCTCCCTCATCTGATCTATTTTTCTTTTTCTGTCTCAATATTATGTTTTAAATGTGAATATTAATACCATTATGACTACATACTTAGATAAGTAATGATCCTTAAAAGTTTGTCAAATCGAAAGTCATTTCTGATAGATTTGTATGGACTCCCCCCCCCCCCCACCACCACCTCTCAATAAAGGAAATGGTAAAATGTAGGTGATGTAATTACTAACATTATCATCTTTCATTCAGCTTCAAAGTTTACTTCAGCATGTGAAAAGTTTCCTGATGCCGTCTCTTTATATTTTTTTTTCAGTTTTACTAATTTCATATGAAATAATTTGAACACATAATTACTTCTCCCCCATATATATATATATATATATATATTACACACACTCTTGTTAAAGGAACTTATTTTTTCTACTCTTGAATAGATCTGTCATATTTTCCCCTTCTCATGTATAAGGGTTTTTTTTTTTGGTTTTTTTTGACATGGTTTATCCATAAAAGTAATACAAAACAAAATTATTTTTCCAGATTATTCATTGTCATTTATAGAATATAGCACTACATTATTGGTATAATCTATTCAATATATACATTTCTTGATATATATATATATATATATATATATATATATATATATATATATATATATTAGTGTTTAAATGGTTGATATTGGCTTTCCTTTTCTTTTTCTTATATAATTATTCCCATCTGATGACTTAACAGCCCCCCCCCCCCAACACACACCTGAAAGTATAATTCGATAAATGCAAATTTGCATGGTACGTTTTTTATCAACTCTGTTGTTTGCATTGGTTTCCCAATTCTTTCTAGAATCAGGTACTTGGTGGAAGGATTATATGAAGGTTGCCAACATCCATAAGTGAAAGTGGTATTATAGAACCGACTGTTTTCAGATTTAACTCTTTAGCATGTTGGTCCATGTTTGTATCCACTTCACCATTGCCACCTTGCATCATTTCTATGAGAATTATGTCTGTCCCAAGAACCAGCTTTTTTTTTTTCTTTTTATATGAAAAAAAATGTTTTTAACAAGTGTCGAACGTTTTTGTTTTTATATATATTTTATATCTTAGTCCCAAGGAGAAGTAACTCAACTATCATTAAAATTCCGGAGTGGTCTAAACCAGACATGGTTTCTTTTTAACCATAATCTGCATCCTGTGTTTCAACTTAAAAATTTTTTTTTAATTGCTCAATATTTTGAAATTTCAATTTCTGGAATGAAATGCTAAATTACAAATTTTGTTTGTGATTATCTGTTAATGTGGCACCTTGCTGAGTGGATACTGACCAAATTTTAACAAAATTTTTAATAGTTAAACTTGGTTACATCAATAATTATCATTTAAAATTATTTTGTTTAACCCTGTTCTAAAATTTTATTTCTCATCCAAACTATTTTTTAAACCCTTCATATATGATGTATATATTATATCAGTACATATGTGTTCAAATGTATAATATTATACAATGAAGTGTGAAAAAAAAAGGGACCCCCCCCCCCCAAATAAAAAAATGTTTTAAAAACATAGTATTAGAAACGTTTCTTTTCTCCCCCCCCCCCCTTTTTAAAAAAAAATTTAACACCGGAAGAAATTAATGCAAGAAGTTCAATATTTTATTCGCTTTTGGCTTTCTTCTAATGTTTCAATTCAAGCGATTTTTATTTTGATTTTTTATTAATTTATTTTATCATTCATCAACAAATTTTGTTTTTCATTCTTGGAATGATTATTTCTGTTAATGACATCTGCTTCTATCCATTCATCTGATTCCTCTTTCCATTCCGTAATTATGTGAGTGAAATGAATGAGGATGGGGTTAGCATATAAAACACAAATTAACTCATTTTTAATATTTCACCTTTATCAAAAAACCTTCAGAAAAATTTCCCCTCTTTTAATCTTTCATGTACGTCATTTTTATGTAACCATTTTTTAAAAATAACATCTTCGCTCATTTCTGCCCCCCCCCCTCCAAAAAAAAAACAAAACAAAACAAATTTGTATGAATCAGCGTGGTACGACTTTTGACCGGCTTGATTCTGTTGTTGGTATTGGTTTCCCCTGTTCTTGTTAGAATCAAGTACTTAGAGGACCACATGAAGGTTGCCAACATCCATAGTGGAAGTGGTACTATGGAACTGACAAGATTCCGACTTAAAAGTCTTTAGATATGTTTTTACATTGGAGACCTTACAGATAACAAGCAAGATTGTTAAGAGTTAAAGAATTAAAAAAAAAAAAAATGTGAAACCGAAGAGTCAGTAATAAGATGTGTTTTGTAAAATAGATGTTAGTTCATGATGGTTAGGTAAAATTATTGCCTTCAGATATGTTAAAGCCTAAAAACATGTTAATTTGACAAAACGTTTATAAATATGGGAGATGTTATGCAGAATAAAGGAAAGAAAATGAGGCAGTCCCCCCCCCCCCCCATTTTATTATCTGAAGGTCAAAATGAATCATGTTTCTCATTGGAAAAAATTCTGGTTATTTATATTAGAATGGTGGATATTTTCATGACTGTGGTAAGCATTAACATGAGGAACAATGTTATAATCCTAAAAAAAAAGACTATTTCCTACCTGTTACTTTTTTTGTGTGTGGGTGGGTGTTATGGAAGCCAGTCGATTCCAGTGGCAACCAAAAAAAAAAAAAAAAAAACTGAAAAAAAAAAAAACTAACAAAAAAAAACTTTAAACGTGTAAATTTTGTACATAGTCTGCTACATGCTGGCAGGTTTTAAATTTAAATTTTTTTTTTCTTGATTTTTGTAAAATAAATTTTTTTTAAATTTAATTTTGTTCATTTTTTGATTGTGAAAATCAAGGTGATACCTATAACATGGCTGGCAGTCATGCAGCTAAAGTATGACTAGGAGCAAACATGTAGGGACCTAAATTACTATGAGGTCTTGTATTGATGACATATAGCAGCAGTAATTCACCGTCTATCTTCTAGTTTTTTCATCTATCGTCTTTTTAATAGCTCTTTTGACTCGTTGGTCTAGTGGTCTCCATCAATTTGCTGTTTTGATACTTCATTGTAATAGTTTCCTATTCCAGTAGCTTCTTTCCAAGAACCGCAGGCTTGTGGAACTCTCTTCCTTCTGACTGTTTTCCTCCTACCTATAATCTTAGTCTTTTCAAGACTAAGGCCAATAGGCATCTCCTGTCTTTGCGATAATCATATTCTGGTTAGCTCCTTACATCAATGGCTTCATGCCTTGTCTGGAGTGATTTCCATTTTAAAAAAAGTTATTGACAGCACTTTTTTTTTTCAACATGTGAAAAATTGCATTTTAAACCTTACTTTAACCCATCTATATTTAAATCTTGTTACACCATCAAGAAAGTGTTAAAGTATTTTTACAAGGACATATATTCTTGATGAATCCATTCACTGAGTGTTTTCTGATGGAAATGTTATTCCAAACTTATGCTTTGTAGGACAGAGCATTTTAGAGATATGTGTGGACACCACTAAGAATTCTTTTTACAAACATGTGACAGACCAACAGTCTCTTATAGAATACTTGAACACATAATAAAAAATGATTTTGAGTGAATAATTTTGATCTCTTGCAAATTTTATTCTATGCTTTATGCTTTGTTTTATCGAAGATCAATAAGACATGTAT
Source organism: Sepiola atlantica (assembly GCA_963556195.1). Taxonomy (NCBI): domain Eukaryota; kingdom Metazoa; phylum Mollusca; class Cephalopoda; order Sepiida; family Sepiolidae; genus Sepiola; species Sepiola atlantica. The sequence continues at coordinate 132,250,328 of OY744522.1, forward strand.
TTTATAGTACGGTAATCAGACCTGGTTGCTAGGCCTTGTGTAGGTATTGCCTTGGTCAAAATTGATTTGTTTTAAGAATCTTTTTTTTATTTTCAGTGAACAGCTATGCCACTTTCACTGGAGAAGACATTTTGAGTTTGACTTGATACTTTCACCTAGTCCTTATATTTAAAACAAAATTTTCTTGCATAAATTGAATAGCATTATAAATGTGATTACTCCCCCCCCCCCCCCCCCCGGTGAAAGATATCACATGACCAAAACTCGAATGTACATTTCAAAGGACTGTTGACCCCCTAAGAAGCTGCTCTTGATGATCCTATGACAGTTTGTTAGGTAAGGGGGTGAAAATGCGGTTCTGAATTGAGAATCCTTGTTCACTGCCAAGAAATATATTTTCCTGACCTTGTCACGATTGAATTGTAGTTACAAAAAAAACTGAATAGGTTGGGTTGACTGTCTTTATAGAATGGGGTAGGGTATAAGAAAGAAGAAAAAAAAATCCAATGTAAAAGAACTCATTCCTGATGGGTTTTCTGTATGCATTGCAATTATTTTAATTTTTTTTTTAATTTTATTTTTATTTTTATTAAAATGAAACAATTGCCTTGCGCCTTTTGGGAAGAATGGATAAGATCTTACTGTACCCTTTTAGATTTTTATGCATCTGATGCAGGACACATAGCTATCATTTCTTCACTTTTAATTTGTTTCGTGTAATCTGCCGTTTACTTTCCTGTGCATGACAAAATGTACACATACCTTTCATGGAACCAATTGTGATGAAGAATTTATATGGTCCTTTTGTTACAGGGTCGATTGTGAAGGTGTGTATGAATATGTTACTTAAAACTCTAATGATAGATTTATATCTTTATACACATATTTAATATTTCTTGAAGGATATTGTTTTCATCAATTGTATATGGCTGCAAAACTTGAAAAATTGATAAAAAAGCAAACAGGTTATATTAAAGTTTTTAGCTTTAAGATGGCTGACTTGAAACAACATTATCTTGACCAAATTATAGATTTATAAAAATTTGGTTCAATTAACAATTTAATTATCAAACAATACCGTAATTTTTATTTATTTTTTAATTTAAAAAAATTTAGTTCACCCCAAAAAGGCAAGTTGCCACTGTAGATGTAAGGGGCTACTGAGAATTAGGGTGAAAGTGTAGAGGGTCATCCCCAATTGGGAGCTGTGTAGCGAGATACTTGTTCACATTAGTTTTCAATTTTTGCATGTCGAGGAGCAGAGGGAGTTCCAAAGGCTGGCAACTCTAGGAAAGAAGCAATTGAAGTAGAAGGCTCTCTGGCATCTGGAGACTTCCAACAGTGAATGGATGGGATTTAGTTGGTTATCGGTTTGGTCGAGTGTATTTACATCGAGAGGGCACTAGAGCAGCAAGTTCATCGGAGCACATTCCATTGAAGTACTTGTAAAACAAGCACAAGGATGCAACATTGCGGCGATGGGGCTGGGGCTTGGTGGATAGTGAGGGATCTTGTCTAAGAGGGAGAGACTAGATGGTGCACCAGCCCATATGTGACAATACTCCATGCATGGCCGGATGGTAGCTTTGTAGAGATCAGGTGTGAAGAGTTTTCTAGCACGGTAGAGGGAGCCCACTTTCTTTTGCATCAGCTTTGGCAATATGTTCTATGTATTTGTTCCAATTCATGTTACCTTTGAATGTTAGGCCGAGGAGTTAGAATGTTGGACTTTCAGGTAGTGTTATTTTCCATGACAATCGGTAGTTGAAGAGGTTTCTTGTAGTTGTTGAAGGAAAGGAGCTTGGTCTTAGCAGCATTCAATTTTACAATCCATTTATGACTCCATTCCACTACAGAGTAGAGGTCACTTTCTAAGAATTCAGCCATTGCCTTGGATATGTGCACGTCTGTTTTACCAACATGACGTGAGTAGAGCGTGATGTTGTCAGCAAATATACCCATCTCAGACACAATGTCATTAGGGAGGTCATTTATGAAAATTAGGAACAATAAAGGTCCAAGGATCAATCCCTGGGATAAACCTGCATTTATGTCATGTTTGGATGAACGGCCTTTGAGGACAACCTGGATCTTTCTTTTGGATAGGAAGGATCTAATTATATTAAATATTCGTTCAGACCTTAATGCCAGACCTAGGTTATATTATGGTATTGTTTGGTCATTAAATTATTAATTGAACCACATTGTTATAAAACTAACTAATTTGGTTAAGATAATGTTGTTTCAATGTCAGCCATTATAAAGCTAAAAACTTCAATATAACAAAAACCATCTGTTTCCACAAGGTTCCATCTGATGAATCCATTATTAATATCAATTTCTTAAGACATCAGTATCTCTTGAGGCAAATTTTTTTTAGTCTACTCTTATCTGACCCTGTCATAATCGATGATCATCAAATTCAAGACCTGTTATTTGTTGAGCTAAGACAGACACAAAAATAGAAAGTCTAAACAAGATCTAAAGATGCACTAGAAGAAAGCATCCAGTGGTATGACATCTCCCCCAACTGAATTTATTAAAGCACCGAATGGAATGTCATTCTCACATAACTTTAAGGAGAAGCATCGCAATAGAAGTCATAAGACAAAACTTGTTTCCTTGCGACATATGTGATACTATAGAACAGTCCCCTCCCTCACGGATCATTCCAAATAAATACTTTTATTTTGAGAGGTTACATTGATATACTGGTTTCTCTACCGAACAACAGACTTGGAAATCAGGAAAAACATCTTCTAACCAAACACAAACGGTCCATCAATTTAAGGCCCCATCTGTCTCTGAGACCTACAGAAACCCAACTGACCTCCTTTACCCTTCCTGCTGGAATAAATATATATATATATATATGTGTGTATTAGTATTTCATGTGTCCACATAAAATTTTATAAGGAGATAATTTTTTATGTATCAATTTTTAGTATTTACTTCAACAGTGCTCGATACGTAAGTAGAGCTAGGTAGTGAGCTATGAAAATATATTTATGGCAATTAAGCTACACAGAGGCTCCCGCGTTTCATCCCCGGGAGGAATTTTCAGATATATATATAATATATTTGGATGGATTCAACAAAAAAGTATGTTTTTGGGTTGATATATTTGATGTTATATATTTTTATGTATTTTTATATATTTTCAAAGTGTAATTTTATTACCTGTAGTAATATCACTGCGGTAATGGTCCTCTGAGGAGAAGAATTATCTTTGAAAACTCATGAGTTAAGGACGTTAAGATACTTTGCTTGAACTTTGAATTATAATAAAATTTGATTGGCACCTTATTTTATTATTTAATTTTATATTATAATATATATATATATATATATATATATAATAGTATAGTATAGTTGTGCAATTCATGGTAGACCATACAACTACTTACTTGCAAAGGCTAATCTGCATTATTACTCAACATAAAAACTTACTGACAAGGGTAGGGGGGGGGGGCACGTTCTGGGATTATTGTAACTTTTTGAATGTCATAAGTGGCTCACAAACAGCATGGAACTTTGTATCCAAGAAGACATTATTTCAAAGAGCCAGCAGATTTCTTGGTTGGTCTCGCTTCTCTTAGTCAAACATTTCCCATTTGCGAGCCAGCCACCTGCAGCATTCATCTATGCATCCCACCAAACATGCAACGTTGCACATGTTTACAAACTATCAAAAGAAAGGGTAAATTTTATTTCAGAATTTAAATTTTACATAATATAATGCATATCCCAGCAGGATTTGTTATTCTACCTGCTTCTAACACTCACACTGTATCACAAAATAGTAGGGTAAACTGAACTCTCAACCCTTGGTAAGACCACTAGTTTTAGAATAATAAAACATCAAATATAACCTGTGACAAGGTATGTCCCTGACATGTGGCACACTATGTACCTGTAGAGACATTACTTACCTTGTGGAGAGGGTGGGTCTTATTCTCCATAGTCCACTATAATCAAATTCATGCGTAGAGCTGGTTTAACATAAACTAGAACGGCATTCACATCATGAAAGAAATACTTCAGCCAAGGTGCACCGGTCTTCTTTAATTCAGTAAATTCCTATCCAAGCTCAATCGGACGTTGTGAAATAAAAGTTGTATCTAACATAAGATTATCTTGTCGGATTTTCAAAGTCGGACCAAATAGCAAACTTTGCTACTGACTAGCCAATTTTAATTTTTTTTTTTATTGTTGTACCGTGTTGTTGGTAATATAACATACTTAGCTAGTTTTTATTTTGAAAATTACTTGATCCGGCCCAGACGACAACAAATATGCAATATTTTTAAATAATCATCTAAACCTAAAAATCAACAAGGGGGGGGGGGGTGTCAACTCCTTTTTAAATTGAAGAACATAATAGTTGTTTACCTTTTTAAGTTAATTGTCCAAACAAATAAAAATTTAAAACTAAAATGGTTTCACAACAGCGGGTAGATACAGTTGGTTAAGCAATAAAGTAGAGGAATTTGCTGTGGATGCAATCTGACGAGTACTGAGAAAATTAGCAACACCTAGTTATATAAGAAGCCTCGAATACCAAAATCAGATTGGGATGGCCTAGACAACTTTTACGCCTAGACAATAAAAAAAACAGCAGCCAGAAGAGTATTCAACGAATTCTTAAGACCATGTAAGAAACCACCAGGAAGACCCGGGGAAACTTGGTTGTCATATATTCGACGAACTCTGGCAAGCGCTGATGCAAAATAATATATCTTTGAACGAGTTGAAAAGATGTAATTGCAGAATTAGATGACACAAGAAAGTGTAGTGCACAACATGTGAAAAAGACCCAAGATAATGACCATCACCATCACCATCATCATCATATTCGGTTTTACATGCTGACATGTGTTAGACGGCTTTTAAAAATTGACTTATCTCTGTCCAGGTCTTTATTTATCACTCTTTCTCTCCAGTTCATTTTTATTGCTTTCTCCCATGTTTTCTGGGGTTTCTCCTATGAACTGAACTTGCTACTTCAACTGTTCTACATATAACCTAAAAACTTTCATCCATTCTTTCAACGTGGCCATACCATCGAAGTCTGTTTTGCATACATCTCCTTATACTGTTCAGATTTAATCTTCCTTTAAGGTCATCAGACCTAAGCCTGTCTTTAAGACTCACATTACACATCCAATGTATCATTCTCATTATTTCTCTCCATTCAACGCATGTCCTCAATCTAAACTGGCCAGATTTCACTTCCATACATCACACTGCAGTTACACATGCCTGATAGACTCTTCCCTTGGTCGACAATGGTAACACTCTGCTGGTTAGTAATGGCAAAAGTTCCCTGAACTTACTCGATCACCTCCTAATTCTTGTTATCACACAAGCATCTGCACCTACTTGAGCTTCAGTGGTATCATCAAAGTAATCAAACTTCTAAATAACTTTGCAATCCAAATATAGTTATCCCACATCTGTAGGGATACCTTGAATAGATGTACATATAATATTAAACTGATTTTATGAATGTTTGCCATGGAACTCGAGAGTCAACCTCGTCTGATTACTGCTATAAATAAAACTTCGGCTGCAAGTAGTGCCATCATTGACTTCAATGGGACAGCAAACAAGGCACGCAAAAAGCCAAAGTTCTTTTGGAGTTTTGTCTAAATATTGAGAGGAAGAAAAAAAAATAACTTGACTGAAGAAAGCAACTTCTCTCGACTGGCAGTAGGCACAAATAGCAGGACCGTTTAACACAAGACTCAAATACATACACAGCAAAATAATTTTATCTTTTAACTCTCATCAAGTCCAGAATTATTCATCTTTTTATGTTATTTATATCCTCTCTCGGATAGACACACGCGCAAGTGTGGATTTGATGCAAGTGTTTCTGTGGAACGAGCTGGATTCGAACTTGGAACACCCAGGTTTCTAGTCAGTGTAGTTAACCATTGCTCTTTTTATGAAACTTAAAATTGACTCATTCAAATGACTCGATTTGCTGTCCGGGATGTTTTCATATCATTGATCATGTAGAACAAATTATTTTCATAACCTGACATGTCTCTCCTCATTGTCCTGGATGTTTTGAATAGTCAGCATCCACGTTTCTATCACACTTTAACTGGTGTGAGCATCCGTGATTCCAGTGTTCGAATAATCTTGCACCAGTCCCTGGGAAAAGTCCCGTTACACTGATGAATGGCACTGAGCGATTACATCCTACTCATTCAAGATTTTCAGCTGTTTCAATCTTAAAAAGTTAAACCTGGTGCAAACTTGTGTCGGTCATTTTTAATCAAAGTGGTTGTTTGTAAGGATACCTTAAATAGACGAACAAGGTGATAAACCAAATTTTTGGAGACAAGATGGCTACCTATCTGCCTGGGACCCATAGAGACAAACGGCCATCTTCACCCTTAATCAATGCCAATGATATTTTAGAGCCATGCGGATTAAGAGGGTAACTGAAAGAGAAATCATTCTAACGGGCGAAGTGATGAAACTGTAAAGCCTCGGTCAACTCTATTGCAATAGTGACCGGTTAATCGCAAGTAGCACATCCAACTTGCGACTAGTTTACTCGCCACGACTAAAGTTGCGCATGTTCAACTTTTGTCGCAAGTATCGCATGATTTCATGATCATGTGACCTGGTATCGTGCAATTTCAGGATCATGTGACCTGGTATTGCAAGATTTTATGATATTTGAAGACCTAATAGTGGCTGCTACAAATCAATATTCGCTTTATATAACCTCAGTCATGCAGTTTGTTGCCATGACAGAAAAATAAATTTTGAAGTGGTCAGCTAATGAAATCAGTAGATTTCTGGATATTTACAGAAACTACAAGGTTTGTGGGATACAGACAATATACAGTATATGAAGAAAATGCGAGGGTTTACAATTTTAAATATTTAATGAATGAACTAATTGAGGCTGGTTTTGAGATTCCTTGCGAAGATAATTTGAAAAAAAAAATAAAGAACTTGAAGGATGCATATAGGAATGAAATTAATAAAGTGAAGAAATAGAGCAAGAACTGAAGATGTTTATAAACCAAAGCTTGTTTGGTTTGGAAAAAAAATCTGGCATCAGACCAGTGACATGTCTGCGCTATAAACAAAGACATGGAACTGCTAGACAGGTAGTTGTCTCGTCTGACCAGCTCAGTCGCTGCGACGAGTACTCGTTGTTACAAGTAGTGGCGAGCTAAGTCGCGTCGCGTGACTGAGGCTTAAAGTATGTTCAACATGATGATGATGATCATCATCATCATCATTTAAAAAAAACTTTCATTCACTACAAACAATGCACATTGCTACTGAGACGTAAGGGGCCATACCAACAGAAGCATCCTAAGTGGGGAGTTGTGCAGCGAGCTGTTTATTCACATTACATTTAAATTTCTGCATATTGGTATAATCAGGGAAACAGAGAGCAAGGAGGGAACTACAAAGGCTAGCTGTTCGAGGAAAAAAGCTATTAGAGTAGAAATCCTTTGTGGGTGAGATTTTGCTGATTGACGGGTTGGTCGGAGGTATTTACGTCAAAAAGATACTAGTGCAGCAAGTTCATCAGAACACCTTCCCCGTTAAAGTACTTGTAAAACTATCACAGTGATTACAACATTGCAGCAATGTGACAGAGGCTGGAGCTTGGTAGATTAGAGGCTCTTTTTGAACCCTGTCTAAGAGGGAGAGGCCAGTTGATGGTGCACCAGCCCAGATGTGACAACAATCCTTTAAAAACATTTTTTACAAATAAGTTAAAACACAAATAAACTTATCCATGTAGGTAGAAGAGTAACCTGCCTGTGGTAACCTATATTTGTTGCGTATTCGTTTTTTTTACCCCCCCCCCCTTTTTTTTATTCCAGTAAATAATACCCGTTATTTTTATTAAGTGGAATATTTTTTTGAGTGAAAAATACGGTTACAAATGCTTTTATTAAAATAAAGCTTAAAACGAATAATTTGCTTGTACTTTTACTATAAAATAAATTTTATTATCTAAAATTATTACATTTCATATTTGGACCTTTTCAAAGAATTTAATTTCAATGAAGAAACCAATCGTGAAATTTCCCCAAACCCCGCTAGTGTAAATATATAAAAGCACATGTTTTATGAGTATTGATTTACTCCTCTCCAGGAGTTAGGCACAAGGCCAGTTTTTTATCTTACTCCCACAAGTAAGATGTGACCCAAGGTCGGGAAAGTGGAGTTTAAAAATTGCCTGGGCAGCCCCTTCGGCATTCCCCGGTAGGGGCGCGTCAGGCAGTAAGCAATAAACTTACTCCTCCCCAAAGAGGGGAGGCGAAGCCTGGGAGGGTGGATCTCCTAGAACTGCACAGGACAGACCCATAGACCGGCGTAAATCAAGCCCCGAAGGCCAAGACAATACCAGTCTATGGGGTGAAGTATCCATCGGAACAGATACTACACTTTGATCTTAGCCAAAAGGCCAAGAAGTGTCTACTGTTTTATGAGTAGTCAGGCATCATGAAATAAGGGAGACAACTGTGTCGTTATGTGAATAAATATGTTTGCTTTGTCTATTACTGAGTTGTCTCCCTTGCATCTCTGCACCTTTTTTTAATAATAATTATATATTAATAAAAACACCTTCTGTTTAATAATAATAATAATTAGCATGACACGTGGAAATTCCACAGTTGTATCCTTCTGTAATGACATAACCGTAATGTAGTTTAAGAATATATCTGGTTGGGGGTCAATCTCCAAAATTCTTGTAGGAGTTTGTAACATATTTCCATTCTATGGACGTCTGGCACGAACACAGATCCCATGATATTATTCTACCATTGTACATAAGAGATACTACATTTTGACCCTAGTTCGAGTTCCACATTTAACACAACAGCATCGGATGATTTTTTTAAAATTACGTTTTTTTGCATTGCATCTTTGGCGATCGGGCGATCCCATCTTTTAAAAAGGGGTGAAAGGTGATAACATATGTACGAACATGAAATTGCCTTAGCGTATTATCATATTATATAGATAACCATAATGATAATGATGATGAACGAGTGAAATCATTGTGTACAGTGTCCACACAAGTAGTTACCATATAGAAGCTAATCTTCACATAAACTGTAAGACTATCTCTTATAATAACCTCTAACGAAAGCGTCGCTAAAGAAAAGAAGAAAAAAAGGTCAGCCTTCTATAAACAACAAATTATTTATATTGATTTAAGTGATCTACACCTTGCTCTGTGTTTAGGTGACAGGGGCAAGCGAGAGTATCAACGTCTTTCTTTGTGGGTGCCTGGAAGCTCTCTGCCTGCTCTGCAAATCCCTAAAGGTATGAATGTATTCCTTCAAAGGTCTGGTTGAAATTACTACACCCAGGAGTCTGATTGGTCATTGTGTGACCAAACAACCTCATTAGGGCTGCTTCTGCAAGCGGACAGAAATGTCAATGTTTATGACTGCTACATCACCTCCCTGCTTAGGCGGAAGCCGACAGAGAAAAAAGGTAGTCTTTTGCTATGTGCAGCAGTTGGAAAGAAGAAAAAAACAAAAAACTCACTTTAGAGACATTTTTTTGTGTTATTTGATGAAAAAATGTTTTTGCTTTTCAGTAAAACGTATTATTTTTGTGTGTGTAGGAGCATGCATTGCTAATGTCTTTCATGTAAAGGTACAGTACAGTACAGGAACTCGAAAAGTTTATTCTATAGAGAGAGAGAGAGAGAGAGAGAGAGAGAGAGAGAGTCTTAAACAGTTTTTTTTGTCAATGTACTCACTGGCCGCTACATGTGTTGGTGACATATATATTTTTTATAGGTGTATGCAATTTTACAGGTGCAGTAAGAGTTGGTTGTATGCAAAGTGTATTTTAGGGTGGAATATGGGGCTTTTTTGTTATAATGTCTAAAAATGCCCGTTTTACCTTATCAACTGATATAGTCTCTTTTTTCCCAACAATATATAGGATGAAAAGTTTGTCAGTATGTGCAAGCACGCGATTAGGACCAGTATAAGGTGGAGTGAGATAGGCTCTCACAGCGTCCTTTTGTAGAAAAATATGGGTCCATGACAAAATATCTTTCAGGACCGAAGATTCTGTGGTCTGTTGCTGAGGGTTCATAGGTGGAAGCTTATTAAAATACGATCGCAGTCTGTTTATGTACAGAGCTGGATCTGTTGCTGTTAAATCTATCTAGGTCAACATCTGACCCAGCAAAGATAGAGGTATTCCATAAACGAGTTCGGCTAGAGAGTATCTAAGATCCTCTTTGATAGCTGCACAGCAGCCAAGAAGGATGATAGGTATGTACTCGCTCCATTGCTGTTTGTCTTGATAGGCATACAACACGGCTTTCAAATGACGATGGAAGCATTCTATCATCCCGTTTGAAGATGGATGATAGCTCGTCGTACGGTTTGCTTCATCTCGAAAATCCTGAAAAGTCCCTGGAAGAGATGGGATTCGAACTGTTCACCACAGTCGGTGGTAATAGTTGTGGGAACTCTATAACTTGATATCCAACCGATATCAGGAGTAGAAAGTGGACCTTGGGTTTACTTTCAGCAGCCTCATAACTCTCACTTCCCTTATTTTGTCCTTTAGTCCTCACATTCCATGAGCGATGTTTCTGACAATAGCTGTTTTCTAGGTCGGAATCTATCATTGGATAGTTTTTGACCGTGAAGTATTTTTTTTTTAACTCCTTACATCAAGTGGCTTCATACCTTGTCTGGAGCAATTTCCATAAAAAAAAATATTAGGGCTTGCGCTACAGATTTAGAAAAAATGTCATTTAGAGGGATAGCTTCGGGCCAGCATGTGAAGCGGTCTACACAGGTCAGGAGATAAGTAAATCCCAGACATGGTCAAACGAGATCAATATGAGCATGGCTGAAACGAGCGTCTGGGGTGCTGAATATTCCAAGTGGTGTGCGGATATGCTTGTGAACCTTTGACTTTTGGCAGGATATATAGGAATGTGTCCTTGCAGTGATATCACACTTTATATTTGGCCAGAAAAATCTAGCCCAAATCAGCTTCTGTCGCTTTGAGTGTGGGGTGTGCCAGAGTGTGAAGTGCATCAAAGGATTAGAGGATGAGTCATTGGAACAATAGGGCGAAACTGTTGAGGTGTCACAGATAATCTGCATGTCTGAAGTGGGCACATGCAAGTATGTGAATTTGCCAGTTGCAAATTCATGCAATGACAGATCCAAAGTATTCACAGACGTGGCTGGTCTAATGCAATTTTTTGTAGATTGATATCCTAAGTGGATGACAAAAAATTGATAGGAAGATGATACAAGGCGTCTGATGCTGCATTCTGTTAACTGAAGATATGTTGGATATTGCTGATAAATTGCAAAACGAAATACCAGTGGTGAGTTTCACAAGGAGAATATTAACCCGGCTTAGAACGCAATACGAACGTAGACGACTTGACGACCCGCGAATAAAGCTGCGGTTTTAACTGTCTCAAAAAATAGGTGAGAAGTTGTAGTTGTTATTGGTACTGCTGTTATTGCACCTACAGCAGTACCTAATGCATCAAAGGCCAGTGAAAACTGAGCACCGGACATGGGATGTGCAAGTAAAGATGTTTTTGCAAGTGTTTGCTTTACTTCATTAAAAGCTTTCAGCTGATTATCATTCAGCGAAATCTGCCCATTTTTCTTCTTCCTGTTACGTAACATGTCGGACAGAGGAGACAAAAGATCTGCACAGTGTGGGATAAAGCATCTGTAATAATTGAGCAGACCAAGGAAGTTCTTTAGTTGGTGAAGTGAAGTGAGTGGTTGAAGGTCTTGTAGAGCCTTCACTTTTTCAAGTAAAGGAGATATACTTTCATGGCTGATAATGTGGCCCAAGAAAACGAGTGACGAACCACCGAAAACATAGTTACCAGGGTAAATCCTCACCTGGTATTGCTGAAACCGTTCGAACAGTCGGTGGAGATAAGTGACATGTTCTTCAGGTGAGGCATTTGCTACGAGGATGTCGTCTATGGAATTATAGACAAAGTCAAGATCTTGCATTACTTCATCCATAAAACATTGGAAGGTACTAGCCGTGTTTCACAAACCAAAAGGCATAGTAAGGAAATTGAACGCTTCAAATGGAGTTGCTACCACAATTTTAGGTATGTCGGCCGGATTCACTTAACGAAATACAGTTTGAAGAAGATCCTACAAATTTGCAGAAACAAAGTGAAAATATGTATATATGGGATTGGGTAACAATCAGGTATCGTCATGCCATTCAGTCGTCGATAGTCCCCAGTCGGACGCCAATCTCTAGAGTGCTTCAGAACCAAATGCAAAGGGGAAGCCCATGGACATATAATTCCCAGCTGCAGCATATGGTTAAACTTGGCCTTCACTGCTTTTAATTTCTTTTCAGGAAAGTGGCGAGGGTGTGAAGACACAGGAGCACCAGTGGTCTCAATTAGATGTTTTGTTGAGTAAGTTTGCTCACAACAAAATTTAGGTTTGTCAACTCCGGGAAGGAGTAAAGTAACGTCTGGTATGGGTCATCAGTGGCAGCAATGAAGAATACTTGGCTGATAGATGAGACGGTGGATTTTAAATCCAGTATGCAAAGTTCGATATTAGCATCAATTAGCCGGAATTTGCGTATATCCACTAAAAGTGGTGAAGGAAAGTCCGAACTCAGAATGGAGTAAGGCAGATCAGCTGCAGTGAAAACCCATGTAAAATCCCTATGCATTCAAGGAACGAGATATTTGACCGTATGTGGGAATAGGGGAGTGATTTACAGCTTGCAGCGAAATGGATTACACCGGTGGCTTCTCAGTGAGAAATTTCAGAGGCCATATACTACAAGTAGCACCGGTATCAGCCAAGCAGCGTGCTTGGGATATGGAGACTGTAAGAAAAAATGCACGCTTTTAGGTAACATGCTCAGTTCTTCAGAAATTAGTTTCCCTGGTTAGAAAAAGACCAGGGCTTTTTACAACTATGTGCCGCGAGCCCAAAATGACTCTGGTAAAAACACAGTCCTGATTTGTTTGAGTGGCGGCAGTGTGGAGATAGCAAACAACTTTGGAACTGACGTCTGTGCAATTGTGATCTACACATGTTTAGTCTTCTCACCTCTTTGGTGAACTGCTTTATGACTTTAAGTATAGCCAAAGGCACGAACAGTTGGCTTGTATTTCTAGCCACAACAGAGAATGAAAAGACTTCAGCCTGTGGCTGAGGGTTAGAAACGAAGGCAGGCTCTTTTGTAAAAGTCGCAAGCTGACACTCTATTTGAGTGAGCCAAAATGTGAACATCTCTGACGAATGCAGGTAGAGAAGTGCTCCTCATGTTTTTCTTTTATATGCTTTATTTTAACAACAGGCAACAAAAATTCAAGGACCAAAATGAAAAACAATGCCAAAGGAATATATTTGAGAGAAAAAGAGGGAAAATATGTATGTGGTGAGAAACCCAATAAAGAAATTTAAAAATATTTTTTCAAGCAGAAAGAAAAAAAGGATATATATGTATGTTTTGTTTTGTCTTTGTGAGGGGAAAAACAAATGTACTCACTTTTCCAGCAGTCGTTACAAAAAAGTATTTGTAGAAAAAAAAATTTAAGGGAAAAAAGTGATATTTTTATATTTTTTCCTTTTGTAAATTAAATTGTGTTGTTGCAATTTTCAATTTAAATATTTTGTTGGGAAATATGTTGTCGTCTGCCATCTTTGAATCATTGAAGGTAGGTGGCGCTTGTGTGTCTGCTCACGACCATCATAATAACCCAGGGCTGTCAACTGAGTCGAGTTTTTCTGGTGGTGTCATTGATAGTGGCTCTTACTCCCACTATCAATGAGGACCTGAACTACTTGAAATGCTTAATGCGCCCATCTGTAATCAGAGCAGGTAAGAAGAGCAAGCAGACTCAGGTCCATAAGGTTATTCATTCACTTGGAAATCATTGTTAACTTGTTACTGCTATTGTGACTTTATTTCCCCTGCCAAGAACACGGTTACCCTCCTAAGGATCATTAATTAATTTGGAAATCATTGTTAACTTGTTCCTTTTTTCAAACGCATTTTCTTTTTTTATAGATGTCAAACACGAAAGAGAATTTTAAAAAAAGCGTCCAACGATTAAGGCATTTCATTAAAGTTCGAATTTCAAGTCTTAAAAAATAAATCAGAATTTTATTTCGGAATAAAAAATACAATTTTAGCCTAATTAATAAGTTTCATCCAAATTTCATATTTAGAGAGCTATCTTTAACATGGGGAGGAGGGCTTTGTTAACTATTCTGTACTGTCACCTAACAATTTAATAACCAAATTAATAAATGAAAATTAGTACAAAACTTGGCAAACCAGAAGAGTAAGAGACCCAAAATAGAAAGTCTTTAATATCAAGAACTAAATCTGATCGAACACCGTTTGCTGCTAACTTTGAGTCGGGTACTTTTTTGGTTTACCCATTTGAGTTTGTATGTGGACATACTTGCTGACATGACCTGCTTTTTTTTTCAATGGAAATCGTACCAGCCAAGGCATGAAGCCACTTGATGTAAGGAGTTAATAAGAACGAAAGATGATTATTGCAAAGACAGGAGATGCCTATTGGCCTTAGTCTGTAAAAAACTAAGGTTATAGGTACGAGGAAAGCAGTCAGCAAGGAGGGAGTTCCACAAACCTGCAGTTCTTGAAAAGAAGCTACTGGAATAGGAAGCTGTATTACAATGAGGTATCAAAACAGTGAATTGATGAAGACAACTAGACCAACGAGTCAAAGGAAGCAGAAAATAGATTAGACAATTCTGAAGAACACATGCTATAATAGTATTTATAGAAAAGGCTGTGGCTAGCAAAATCACGTCTGAGAGAGAGAGAGAGAGAGAGAGAGAGAGGGGGGGGGGAAGGGTGCAGAGAAGAAGAAAGAGTGGGGCCAATAAAATTACATATACGTTTTTGCACCTTATCAAGAACCCTCAAATAGGACAGAGACCCACCAGTCCAAATATGACAACACTTATCCAATCAATATTCAGAGTTCCGAATTTTTTATTTAATATTTCTCGCCTACTACATTCTTTATATATTAGGAAAGGAAAGTAAAACATCTCGTATAGAAATTTGTTAATGTGCATTATATGCATTATCTTGACTACTGTTCTCATCTTGGATGTTATTTTCGGTTAGAATGGATGAAGTGAAGATGAGTGGAAGTTTCCAAGACCAAGAAGTTTCCGTAGCGATAGATGACGTTAGTGACTCCATGTTGAAAACAGTTAAACGAAATGTCCTTCTGGACGAATAAGAACGAGGAGACAATGGTATTGTTATGTAATAAAAATACCTTTTCAGTTTGGCCGAACTGGAAAAAGATTTAAGAGATTAAAGACAGACAATAGTAAACTTCACAAAATATACGCCAAACTCCATAGGAAGTAAATGCGGGCTGGTGAGTTGGAGAACCAGCCAGAGATCGCCTGCTCTGCACGATTCCCGAAATCCAACTCGTTCGAAGTAGGAAAATATCTGTGTGGGTGCGCTTTGAAGAAATGTATTCATACGCCCAACCTTTCTACTGGTCAATGGGCCAATTACTCAACGTTTAATTTTGTCTGTTTACATGACTAGAAAACAGTGCATCAAAAGATGTGACTGCTACATTTTCTTAAAGAAAAAAAAATCGATAACTCTAAAAATATATAATAGCAGTACCTACCCAGCATTGCTTGGGATGCAGTGAAGTCATTTTACTTTTTAATGGTATTTTTTTTTTTTCGTTTGGACAGAAACAAAACAACAATTAGTTGCAAGGGACACAACTCTTCACTTAAAAATATGAGTTATGAACCTTGCTAATTTTGATTTTTTTATGTTGATTAACTGAAAGTCTGGCGTTCTTGTATAAGCAGTGACCGATCTGAGGGGAATAACTCTATTTGACTTAGTCGCCGCTAATCCGAATTCACTTATACTTTGGCAAGGGAGATAACTTTGACACAAAGTTTACAAACAATTAATAAAAAACATGTTACGGTTTTTGAAATGCGTTAAAAATAACTTTTAAATGCATTCAAAATAACTTTAAACAATTAATAAAAAAAAATGTTACGGGTTTTAAATGCACTTTTAAGCACTTTTATTTACATGCCACAAATTGTATACACTTTATAACAATTAATAAAAAAAATGTTACGGGTTTTAAATGCACTTTTAAGCACTGTTATTTACATGCCACAAATTGTATACACTTTATAACAATTAATTAAAAAAAATGTTAATAAATAAAAGTGCTAAAAAGTGCATTTAAAACCCGTGACATTTTTTTGAATAGTTTTGTAATATATCTAGATAAAAAGCGAGCGCAAACATTGGCGAAGCATAATTTATTTCTGTCATATTTGACGGTGTACATTAGTAATATAGATTATCTGGTCCAGACTGAGTAATTTTTAAAATTTAGCTCCTTATGTCAAGTGGCTTCATGCCTTGTCTGGAGCGACTTCCATAAAAAAAAAAATTAAATAATGTTATTATATTGCCAATAGCATGGTACAACAATAACAAATTAAAATTCGCTAGTCAAAAACAAAGTTTGATTTGTCAGTTTAAATGCTACTTAGGTCTGACTTTGAAAATGCGACCGATTTAATTTTATATATCTCTATTTATATAAAGTTAAATATGTGTATACTCACACCTGACGGTATCTTATATCTCCAGAAAGCAACAATCCGTCCATGCATGGAGTATTGTTGTCACATCTGGGCTGGTGCACCATCCACTAGTCTCTCCTTCTTAGACACGGTTAAAAAGTCGCTAATCTGATAAGTCCCTCACTATCCACCAAGCTCCAGCCCCTGTCCCATCGCCGCAATGTTGCATCCTTCTGCTTGTTTTACAAATACTTCAATGGAATGTGCTCCGATGAACTTTCTGTTCTGGTGCCCCCTCGACATAAATACACTCGATCAACCCGACAATCAGCTTAAATCCCATCCATTTACTGTGGAGGTCCTCAGATGCCGGAGAACCTTCTACTGCAATAACTTCTTTCCTCGTGCTGCCAGCCTCCCTGCTCCCTGTTTCCCCGACTGTACAAACATACAGGAATTTAAAACTAATGTTAACAAGCATCTCGCTGCACAGCTTCCAATTTAGGATGACCCCCAAAACTTTCACTCTAATTCTCAGTAGCCCCTTACGTCTACAGTGGCAACTTGCCTTGTTTGGGGTGAACTATGTTAAAAGAAAAATGTTTACATATGTGTATATACCGGATTCACTTCTCAACTAATTAACCGATTATTATGAATTTTGGAACACAGCTACTAGGCGTAAGGGTGGATAATATGGGCTATATTTAGTTTGATTTAGTTTTATGCAAAGGTGGTAAAAATGGGGTGGAAGCTGTAAAATTCAGATACCTTTGATTTTTGTAAAATTTTAACAATAATTATTAGACATCAATCTATAAATAGTCTCCAAATTTCAGTTTCTTTGAAGTATTTTAAATGGTTTTTAGGAGGCATAATATGGGCACAACCTCCCATTTGATAATTCAAATATTTCAGATTTGCATTGAATTTGATCACAGTCATTAGACACCAATTTAAGCAAGCAAGATTCCCTGAATTTCAATTTCTTCTTAAGACCCCTAAATCTTAAGCCTTAAATTTAAGATATTTTCTAGAATTAAAATCATGTAATAGATTTTGATCAAAATTGCAATTAGGATTCCAAACATAAGGTTTAGCATCATTATATCTTGATTTTAATCTTCGTAAGGGAACATTGCAAAACTGTTCTGTTCGGGGACGGGTATTCTTCTAGTATTTATATAAAGTTAGGTATGTGTATATGTTTATATATTTCTATGTATTGGATTCACTCTTAAATTAATTAACCAATCATTATTAATTTTGGAACACAGTTGCTAGGGGTAAAGGTGGACAATGTGGGTTATAGTTAGTTTAATTTAGTTCTATGTAAAGGGGACAAAGAGGAGGATGGAAAATTCAGATACCTTCGATTTTTGTGAAATTTAAAAAAATAGGTCTTAAATATCAATTTATGAATATTCCCCAAATTTCAATTTCTTTGGAGTTTTTAAAGGGTTTTTAGAAGCACAACCTCCCATTTGAAAATCATATATTCAAAATTATGTAATGAATTTTAATCAAAATTGGAATAAGGATTCTAGACATAAGACTTAGTAGCATTATTTCTTGATTTTAATCTTCATAAGAGGACATAAAAGTGGTGCAAACTGTTCGTCGACCCAGGACTGTACTCTGCTAAACTCTGTCTCTGAAAGCATAGATAGAGCACTCTTAATTGACTTGAATGCCCAGATACATGTATTTGGGGATTTTAATGCCCACCACGGCGACTGGTTGGGATTCTCCAGCCTTACTGACACAGCCGGCAACTCTACGTATAATTTCTCCTTAGCTCACTCCCTCTCTCTGACTTTTCCGACCCGCATCCCTGATCGAGTAGACCAACAAGCCTAACTTCTAGACCTTTTCTTGACCTCAATACCTGAGGCATGTGTGACGAAAGCTCATAGCCCACTCGGGAATGCTGATCACATTGTGCTAATGATACATATCACCCTAAAAAGTCGTCCAACAGCTGATGAACCGTTGCTCAAAACAACGAGTTACTACGAGCGGGCTGATTTTGAGTCCATCAGAGATCACATCAGTGATGCCCCATGGAGGGAAACCTTCTCACTCCCTGCTGACCAGTGTTCAAATGAATTAACTGAATGGGTCAAAGCAGGCATTGAAGCCTATGTCCCCATGCGAAAATTCTTTAGCAAGCCCCACTCTCCCCAATGGTTCACCTCGGAATGTGCAGCTGCCATTGCTGAGAGGCAACAAGCATTCCGTAAATTCGGCCGCCATAAGTCAGCTACTAATAGATATAAGTTTATAGAGTCAAGAAATAATTGTAAGGCCGTGATAGGCGAAGCAAAGAGAAGGTATAATGAGTTAACAAAAAAACGCATTCAGTTACAGAAACTAGGTACTCGTGATTTCTGGAAAATCTATAATAGTGTAGTGAATAATGGTCAATCAACGATTCCCCCACTATCAAACCACAATGATGTCGTTTGCACGGCCACTGATAAGGCTGAACTACTTGCCCGGAGTTTCGCTTCTAACTCCACCTTGGACTAAAAAAACCCACCCCTCCCCAAATTCCTATTGCGGACCGAAGCCACACTTGATAACCTGGTCATCACCCCATCCCAAGTCAGAGACATCATAAAAAACCTTGACACCTCCAAAGCTTGTGGGCCTGATCTTATACCTGTAATAGTAATAAAGAAATGCTCTGCTGAACTGACCCCTGTCCTCTCCAAACTCTACAATAAATGCCTAGCTGAATCTTGCTTCCCCGATAGCTGGAAAAGTGCCTTTGTGGTACCAGTCTACAAGAATTCTAGGAATAGAACCGATCCTCAGAACTACCGCCCAATCAGTCTACTGCCGATCTTTGCTAAAATTTTTGAATCCTTAATCAATCTAGCGATAGTACAGCCCTTAGTTAATGCTAAACTTCTTTCTGACCGCCAGTATGGATTTAGGCAAGCACGATCTACTGCAGACATCCTAAAGGTCATCTCTGAACGCATGTATCATACACTGGACAAGGCAGGTGAAGCTAGGGTAGTAGCGCTTGATATATCCAAGGCCTTTGACAAGGTATGGCATGAAGGGCTTCTCCTGAAAATATGCTCATACGGTATTACTGGGCAATTACTTAATATAATTAGATCCTTCCTAACCAAAAGAAAAATCCAGATTGTCCTCGATGGCCGTTCATCTAAGCAACATGACATAAATGCTGGTGTACCCCAGTGTACTTCTTGGACCTTTATTGTGTAATGGAAGGGATAGTTTGTTCCTTCCTTACATTTATCGCACAAAATGAATTGAATGAACAACTGAGTAACAGGCAACAAAAAAGAGGGGTTTTATTGACTCAAGGATACCTATACCGTTTGGTATAGGTAGAAGAGAGAGTTGGACGGTGACCGGTTGAGGAAGAGGAAAAATGTGATGGTTCTCCGGGCTGCCCGTGGGTTTTCTTCAAGTGAAGATGGTAGTAGTCTTCGAGTGAGACGACGGTAGCAGAAGAAATAGCTTTTCCAGGTTCCTCGTCGGTGTTCTCGGCAATGCGTCCCAGCTGGTGCCAAGGGGACGTCTCTGCGAGGCTGTTGAATGAAAAAGAGAGTGATTTTTGTGTTTACACCGACTTTTATACCAAGAAGGGCAGATAACTCTGGTGTCGCTTTTCAGCGCCACCTGTCGGTGAATAAGCGACACCTAACGGCCAGCCGGTGCGGTTATATGTGAAAGGAGGAGGTAACTGCTACAATTGTTCCTGATCTATATAAACGATTTCCCTGATGACATAGAGTCTGAGATTGGTTTATTTGCTGATGACACCATGCTTTACTCTCGCCATGTTGGTAAAACAGACGCGATCATATCCGAGGCAATGGCTAAATCCTTAGAAAATGACCTCCAGGCTGTAGTGGATTGGGGTCATAAATGGTTAGTAACTTTTAATGCCGCAAAGACAAAGCTCCTTTCCTTCAATAACTACAAGAAACCTCTCCAACCACCGATTGTCATGGCAAATAACACCCTACCTGAGAGTTCATCATTCAAACTACTCGGCCTAACCTTCACAGGTAACATGAATTGGAACAAATACATTGAAGACATTGCCAAGGCTGCCACAAAGAAGGTTGGCTCCCTCTACCGTGCTAGTAAACTCCTCACACCTGACATAATCCTCTACCTCTACAAAGCCACCATCCGCCCATACATGGAATATTGTTGCCACATCTGGGCTGGTGCATCATCTACTACTCTCTCCCTCCTTGATAAGGTCCAAAAAAGAGTCGCCAACCTAATAGGTCCCTCACTGTCAACCAAGCTCCAGACCCTGTCCCATCGCTGCAATGTAGCTTCCTTGTGCTTGTTTTACAAATACTTCAATGGATTATGCTCCGATGAATTGGCTACTCTGGTGCCCCCTCGACGTAAATTCACTAGACCAACTCGACAATCTACTAAATCCCATCCATTCACTGTGGAGGTCCCCAGATGCCGGAGAGCTTTCTACTCAAATAGCTTCTTTCCTCGTGCTGCTGGCCTCTGGAACTCCCTCCCTGCCCCCTGTTTCCCCGACAGTACTGACATGCAGAAATTTAAAATTAATGTAAACAGACATCTCGCTGCACAGATCCCAGTTTAGGTTGACCCCCCCCCCCCAACCTTCTCCCCTTTTCTTTCTTCTCAGTAGCCTCTTACGTCTACAGTGGCGGCCTGCATTGTTTGGGGTGAACTACGTTAAAATAAAAAAAAATTAATTTTACCCTTCCTGGAAGAGATATTTTTCTAGTATATATAAACAACAAAAGAAACAACAAAACATTCATATGTGCTTCCTTCCCTCGCTGGACTATTCGAATGATGCCGGATCTATGGGATCTGCCCTACAAAAGCCGACTGAAGAAGCTTAACCTTTTTTTCTCTTGAGCGCCAACGATTACATGGGGATATCATTTTGGCCTACAATCTCCTCAATGGCCATTATGATATCCCTCAGGACCTATTATTCACTCTTGCACCAGAAATAAGTCTATTTGGGCATCACCGGAAACTGTTTCACTGCTATTTCAATTGAACCAGAGGAGGGTCGTTTTCTCAATCAGCATCCCTGGACCTTGAAATGGACTTCCAGGATATGTAGTAAATTCACCAATGACACAGCAATTCAAGGCGAAATTGGACAGGTGCTGGGCCACTGTATCCTCTTCTGTGTAAATTTCTATCAGCCTTTCCCTACATGACAACTGAAGCATACTTGTTTTATTTTTTGCCAAATTTATTGAATTGCATTGAACAGCGATTAAAACATAAAAAGCATTGAGTTAGAGTTTTATGTGATTGATTTATTTTTTCATATACGAATATATATATCGTATATACTTATATTATGAAATGATATATTACTTCATTACTCGTCAGATTACTCTCATCCTTCCTTTCTCATATATATATATATATATATATATATATATATATATATATATATATATGGAAGTGGCATGGTCTAGTCAGGACCGGCAGGACAGTTATAAAAGTGGGGGGGGATCTCCTAAAAAGTAGGGGGGCTCGATTAAACACATGCATATATAACTTCAGTATTGAAGACCGTAAAGTGGGGGGGCCAAATCAAAAAGTGTGTGTGTGGGGGGGGGGGGCTCGATGTGCTGGTTCGAGATCTGTCAGGCAACTGCATTACTTTAATTAATACTTTTGGGAATGGTATGCATCCATATATTGTTCATCCAGCTATGGATTAAATATTAGGGTAGACTAGACTCTGAAGACTTAGTTATGCACCTAGTCTAGGAGAAGAAAAAAAGCTATGAAATAACAAAAGTATTTCTCTGCTTACTCCGGTATTGTTTCCCGTCGTCCTAGATTTCTCCTTGCCACTGGACTCATGCAACGCCGGTTCAGAAGAGGTATGGTTGGAGAATATGCAACTCTTAGTTCGCTATAGACTCACTTTACAGGGGATATCCATTGTTTCTCGAGGCTGAATATATATATATATATATATATATATATATATATATATATATATATATATATATATATATATATATATATATATATATATATATATATATATATATGACACTTCACCAACACCAGGAAGTAAATTATGGAAAAAAAAGGTTATGCCTTTATTTGTCTTGGCTCTGTCGAAGCTTGTTTTTGTCAAGCAAAATATTAGCTAAAAAAAAAAAATCAAGATGAAGAAAAAAAAAACGGAAGGTATTTTGAAATATTTTGTTAAATGTTTCGAAATATTTTTCTTTTTCTTTTGATTTAATTACTCGCATCTAATACATGGTTTTTGAAGGAATTTTTGCCTCTATATTATATATATATATATATATATATATATATATATATATATATATATATATATATATATATATGAGTATATGAAAGGATAAAAATAATCCGACGGTATGAAATTAAAAATGGAAAAGCGGAAGACCTTTTCGCTCAACGTTTCGCCCAAATTTCACGTGGGCTTTGTCAAGAGCGGACGAAGAATACAAAAATGACAAAAGACGAGAAAGTCTGTAAATTATGGGGAATATATATAGTGGTTGGGTTCATGTTGAGAAAAAGGGTATGCAAAAAAAAAAAAAAAAAAAAAAAAAAATAGAAATAAATATATATATATATATGCACATAAATGTGATCGAAACATATATATAACACATATTTAATCAAAATAATACACAACAAGTCAACACGTCGAATAATTGAATCTGCCCTCATAGCCCTTTCCACAAATAAAATTAAACAAAGAATGGGCTTCTACAATATCTCCCCCAACCTATCAAAAGCAATCATTAGTGAAAACAAGATAATTCTAGACACCGGATGATTCCCTGAGCTTTAAATTAAATATCCTTTGGACCCCTTTCTGCTCTTTATTTTCTCCTCTTCTTTTCCAATGCTACTTCTATGTATATTTGATATATATGTATGTATATGTGTTATATATATGTTTCGATCACATTTATGTGCATATATATATATATTTATTTCTATTTTTTTTTTTTTTTTTTTTTTTTTTTGCATACCCTTTATCTCAACATGAACCCAACCACTATATATATTCCCCATAATTTACAGACTTTCTCGTCTTTTGTCATTTTTGTATTCTTCGTCCGCTCTTGACAAAGCTCACGTGAAATTTGGGCAGAAACGTTGAGCGAAAAGGTCTTCCGCTTTTCCATTTTTAATTTCATATATATATATATATATATATATATATATATATGGCAATCAAGCTACACAGAGGATCCCGCGTTTCATCCCCGGGGAGAATCTTCAGGCTAAAATGTGGATACATGAAATACTAATATATATATATATATATATATATATATATATATATATATATATATATATATATATATATATATATATATATATATATATATATATAGTAATCTATTGACAGCTGTTTCATCTTTTCAAGACCAACTGAGCCAAGAACCTCCTGGTGGTAGTGGGATAAATTGTATCGCATTGTAAATGATGCTATTTATTTATTCATATATTTTATTTACGATACTCATAATTACCTCAATGCTAAGTGGGAATAATTATTTCTTTCTATAGGGGATCCTATATGTATATAATATCTACAGACGCGTGTTTCGTCGTTTCTACAACTCATTAGTGCTGTTAGACCGAGTGAGATTTGAAACAGGGACTCAAACGACTTCTTCCTGCGCTCTACAAACTGAGCCTAAAACCTCCTCGTGGTAATGGAAGAAGTTGTATCGCATTGTAAATGATGCTCTGTTATTCATTTATATTATTTTATTTACGATGATATATTTATATATATATATATATATATATATATATATATATATATATATTGTATTTTGAGCTCTAGTAGTGGATACACTATTGAACTATTACCTAAACTTTTGTGTGAATTTAAAGGAATTTATATATATATATATATATATATATATATATATATATATATATATATATATATATATATATATATATTAAGCTATGAAAATATATTTATGGCAATTAAGCTACACAGAGGCTCTCGCGTTTTATCCCCGGGGGGAATCTGCAGGCTAAAATGCATGGAGTTATTTTTGCCGGGTGTTTTTATATACACCGGCTGGCTAGTTAACCAATCAGATTCTTTATTGTTCTCTCAGCCAATCGTTGGGCTTCCCGCAAACAAAGGTGTGTTTATTGTTATTTTCTTCCCATATCCTGTTCTATTGTTCTGTTTTCTCTATAGGTTGGCCTATATCCTGTTTCCTTTGTTGTGTCAATATAATGGGTGAATTTATTTTATTTTAGCACGTGGTTCCTTGTATTTCTATTTTGGGGTTTTATTTTTAAATTGTTAAGTTTTTGTTTAGTTTTTGTTTATTTATTTATCGCTAGCCTAATGTAAATTTATTTCTGTGTAGGCAGCTGTTTGCTATCTCACTTCTACAGTTTAATAGATTTCGAGCGTCTTTAAAATTTAGGATTTCAAATTTTTCATTCAGGCATAATCTACACGGGTCGTCTAAATTTCTACATGTACTGGCATGTCATATTATTTTCCATTCAATTATTTGTGTGCGCTTATTGTCTTTGAGCTCCCAATAGTGGTTGCTAGTGCTGTTTTTATTCGACGTTCTCCGTTTTCAAATGTGCTTTTGTGGTCATAATATCTAGTTTTAAAATATAGGGAGGTCATACCCACATAGTACTTCTTGTTATTCGGTCTCTCCTTGGCAAATATTGTGACTTGGTATACAATACTTTTGGTTAGGCATTTATTTTGTAGTGAACAAAGTGTACGATTTATGCAGTTATATCTTTCCTCTTCATTGCTAACTTTTTCATTTCTATTCGGGTGGTTACTCTTAGTGTTTTGTTTATTTCTATTTGTATTGTTTATCTTTGTGTTCTTCTTAGTGTTATTTTTGTTATATTTCTCACTTTTTTCATGTAATTTGTTATTTTTTTCTTCCTCTCTGCTGTTCTCTTTTAGTATTTTGTTATTGTGTGCCTTAATTATCATTTCTAGGTTTTCGCAGCAGCTGTAGGATAGTTTTAGGTTATTTTTATTGAATATTTTATGCACTAAAAGAATCAGAATAAAAGACACAATAAAAATGACATTTTACTCCTATACTACAGAAACCAAATGCATTCTAACTACAAACATAATAAAAAGCTATAACTAACATAATAAACCGATACACTAACCCTATTGAACAACAATAAAAAATAAAATTAATAATTTACTACACGTAATTTAAAACCTCTAACTTAATAATCGAAAACAATAACAACACTAACTCCCCCCTAAGCTAAACAAACGTGTTGTATTTGTTCCAATGGCCATTCGAGGAATGTTTTCCTAATACTCCAATGAGCAAATACAGCACCTATATTGGACACATGACAACAACCCTCTCCGACGTCTAATGTACCACCTAAACGATACAAGTGCTATTCACTTCATATCATCTCACACGCAAAAACTATACAATCAAACGAAATAGGGAAAATACTAACAACTAACACTAAAATCATCCATAAAAATAATTGTACATGCAGACTTAAAATCCTTGAAGCCCTATACACAAAAAAATTGCAACCCAATATTAATAAAATATCATTTAATACTGGTACTAACGTCCTATCCGTATTCCATAATTAAAATCAAATAAAAAATTAAAATAATTTTTTTTTTTAAAAACTATAAAAAGTCTAACAGCACAAAGACAAAAAATAAGACACAACTCCTAATGACGATCGCGAGATCGAAAGCGCTCAAGAGATGGTCGATGAAACAACACTCGAACCCATAATGTTTAAACTAACACCTGAAATCAGAAAACTTGCTCGCCGCGTCGAGAAGCTAACAAAGAAAATAACAAAAAGAGAAAACTCGTCTTCAATGAGACCTGCATGAATAACGATTTGCTTCCTCTTTTTCTCATCAACCATAATACTACCCACATTATGAACACACAGTTTCCCCCTCCCTCCTCTTTCCCTAGCCTCTCAAAATCCATGCCACACCTCACCACAACAAAAATCTCATCCCCTCTGTCACCTCTCCCACCCTAAGGTCATTTTAATTATATTCTCACCCCTCCCCATTTCATAGCTGTCTCAATCTTATCCACTTAAAGTTTTTCATATTCATTTGAATCTTTCTCGACCATTGACTCTCACATCCTGGACTCTCTGGCTTTCAAGGCTGCTATATCCCTTCATCTTACCACCATGTCAACCTCAAACTTCTATGTACTTGCATGACATTTTTCTTCAAACTATCATTCTGAGGAAGTCTTACAATAAAGAGGAAACGTTGATGGCTACATAACAACTATCTTTTGGTTTTTTCTTTTTCATTTTCCATACATATATATATATATATATATATATATATATATATATATATATATATATATATATATATATATATATAAATATATATATAAATTCCATAGTCTAGCGTTTTATCTCTAGACCAGAATGTCCAGTCACATTTTATGCACGATTTTTTTATGATGTTACACAGCTTTTTGTTTGTTATTGTTTTCACTAGTGATAGAGCACCAGTGTGTTTATTATTATTTTTCGCTCCCTGAGCGGTTCAGAACCTGCAGAGTACTGCATTCAATCGCCTTTAATCGGACGTGTCATCAATGTTATATATATATATATTTATAATTTTGTTTTTATTAATTAATTTTTACGTACATAAAAGAAAGTCATGGACACGTGTTTCTGGCTATGAGCCGCTATCAGGGTAGTCATGCTGATGACGGTTCATAGCCAGAAACATGTGTCCATGACTATATATATATATATATATATATATATATATATATATATATAGAGAGAGAGAGAGAGAGAGAGAGAGAGAGAGGAAGACAGACAGACAGACAGAGAGACAGAGAGAGACAGAGAGATGGTGTGATGGTATATGCCATAGGTCTGTGTGATATGATGTAAAGTGGTGTTGCTGTGTGTAGATGTGTGTAGATGTGTGTAGATGTGGTTGCATATGCTTCCTACCTACCGCTTTCAGCCTCATCCGTCAACTGAAGAAATGGAAGCCGAGTGCGTAAGTCTTCTCTGCTGGTATATAACCCTTCTATCGACAAGACTCTGGCCAAACCTTCCCGTGGTACACCATGGGTACTGGGCTTCTTGCGGCCCCAGACTTATTGGCTAGGGATCTCGGAATAGATTGGAGCCCTAGAGGTGCAGTGTGCAGGACTCACTGGTATGTGGACACAACCTGACACACATCAATCAAATCCTCGGCCACAGGGCATGTAGCAAATGCTATCTTTGGATGGCCTGTCACAACCTGGGTGACAGTAGTGTATGCGGCAACTCACAAGTAACATTGGTGCATGCTCAAGTGGAAACCACATCAGTCCTAGTTAGATAGGAACGGTGGAGGTCTTGGACTGCCAAAAAGTGTTCAAGTTGGTGAAGGATAGGAATCCAGTTGTAAAACTGTCTTATAAACTTTGTCTAGTCGAAATACGACTAGACAATCAGGCCCCACCCTCATCAGAGGATTAATTGTGGCCTGATTCAACAAATATATACAGCATAATCACGTTGACACACTGATTCCTGTTAGATCACCGAAGTTAAGTAACATCTATCCTGGTCAGTACCAGATGGGTGACCATTTGGGAATACCAGGCGCTGTATGTAGGGAGACGTCGACACCTCCCTCAAAACCTCACGTCGTCATCTCCCCTAACCGGGATATACATGCGACTGGGGACCGCTTGTGAATTTGATGCTCACATGAAACTTCCTCCTTCAGACGAAGCTGGTGCAACCTGCCCAGTACAAGGCAGGGGGGGATTCAACAAATAAACCGGATGATGATGATGATGATGATGATGATGATGATGATGATGATGATGATGATGATGATGATGATGACGATGACGACGACGACGACGACGACGACGACGACGACAGAATGACCCCAAAAGTAGGTAGAGAGTTTTTAATTTTAAAAATTATACAATTTGTTTATGTAGTGTGTATGATGGCAATTCATTTAAGTAAAGAAAAAACAAATAAGAGCAATATTTGAAGACTGGAAACTTAGAGAACGGGTAGAGAAAATGTAAATCTAGTAGACAGTATAATAAAAAGCAGATAAACTATAATGTAATATATATATATATATATATATATATATATATATATATATATATATATATATATATATATATATATATATATATATTAATTGAATGACATAATAAAATGAGAAATTAATCAGATTTTATTAAAGTTCAAAAACAAGGAGTGATATTGCGTCCTTAACTCATGAGTTTTCAAAGAAAATCTTCTCCTCATAGGACCATAACCGCAATGACATTACTGCAGGTAATAAAATTAAACTTTGAAAATATATAAAAATATATAAAAATATATAAAAAATACATAAAAGTATATAAAACATCAAATATATTGACCCAAAACACACTTTTTTGTTAAACTTATACAGTTCATCCAAGTCATAAAGTTTAAAACAATTTCAAGAAAGATGTCAAAGAAGTCGATCAAAAAACAATCCAAATAGTGAATGGTAGTCCAAAAACGAAAAAAGTTATCCAGACGGGAAATTTGCTTGCTATCGATGTAGTAGATGACAGTGAAAAGTGTATTCAGGGTGTATGCAAATTAATAAAACTATAGAAAAAAAAAGAAAAGAAAATCATATAAGTGAAATATTTTTGAAAATCAACACATCATGCAATTTAAATGAAAAAATCATTTATTCATTTTTTTTTTGCAAAATGAACCAAACAATTTAAATAAATGATTTTTTCATTTAAATTGCACGATGTGTTGATTTTCAAAAATATTTCACTTAAATATATTTTCATGCGTGCCTCAAAGATGTATATATATATAGTTTTATTTATTATATGGGGCATTGAAACTGATAAATTACATTGGTTCTTCCTTATGTGTTTTGGGCCTGAGAAGTGTTATTTTTAACTACATGGTTTGCTGTTTTCATTTTTTTTTATAATAAATGCTAAATCTTATTTTATTGTTACAGTTGATGGGGAATATATATATATATATATATATATATATATATATATATATATATATATATATATATATATATATATATATACAGGGCTTTACGGAGCCCTCCAAAAAGGAGCGCGCTCCAGGAGCACGCTCCTTTTTGCTGGAGCGAAGGAGAGGAGGGCTCATTTTATATTCATCGGGAGTTGAGCGGGAGCAACTCCATTTGGGACTAAAGAGCGGTGGTTTTATCGCTCCGCGCTCCTCGCTCCAAAATGATTTGATTTTTTTTTAAACATTAGTTTTTTATTCAGCAATATAAAGGAAAAGTAAAGAAAGTCTTAGAGTTTACTCTGAATTATTTTAAAAAATTATATCTCTGGTAGAGAGGCGGAAGACGATTTAATTGTAATGTTTTTAACAATCTTTTTTTTTATTGTTTTATTCGTCCCCCCCCCCCCCCCCCCCCCGCAACACCGGCGACTTGCTATCAAGCGATGAGACAGATCAAAGGCGTCATTAAAGTTTTTATTGCAGTCAGTGACTTGAGCGTTCTATTTCTTTGGAAAGATTAAACATTTGAGTTAGGGGTACGAACGATTTTGACACCATCTGAGTGCAGGTCGGGAGGGGGGCGAGAGAGAGAATTCAAAATGTTTACTAGCTGACCTGAGATAATTACTAAGGCCCTTTTAAAAAGTACACTGCTATCTTTCTGTTGAATAAAAACTCCGAAAATTATCACTCTAGATAGGGGAGATAAGTTGCCCAATCAAGGTTTCAGAGTACAGTCTACCCTACTATTTAATTCATATAACTTTGGGGGGAATATATGTGGATTCATACCGTTCCTAAGTGTATTAGTGAAAGTTATGTTGTTTTTCTTCTCTTAGACTAGATAGTCTGCTTGACTGGATAGAAGTATGTATGTATGTATAATACACAATTTAGGAAAACTCGTCAAAGGAAAACTCGGCAACGGAAAATTCGTCAATGGCAAATTCGTCAATGGAAAATTCGGCAACGGAAAACTCGGCAATTTTGGCCAAGTAGGAAAATTCGGCAATTATCGAATAAATATCGATTGAAAATAGATTTTAGAACCGTTTTTACAGGAGATATACTTGTAAATACGGGGCTACCCCCTCCCCAGTGAAGAATATTTTTTATATTATTTTTTTGGTACTTGTGCAGTTTACGAACCGGGCTATTTTTAAGATAAGATTTTCAAGTTAAATTAAATTTTTACGATATCTTTTGTTTATTAAATTGTTAGGTGAAAGTACAGAATAGTTAACAAAGCCCCCCTCACTCCATGTTAAGAATGGCTTTCTAAATAATGTTATTTCAATCCGGTTCGTAATTACGTTACGAAATTAAAGGTTTGGACCGGGTTATTTTTTACATAAAATTTTCAAGTTAAATTCAATTTTTACGATATCTTCTGTTTATTAAATTGTTACGTGAAAGTACAGAATAGTTAACAAAGCACCCCCCATTCTCCCCATGTAAAAAATCGTTGTCTAAATAATGTTATTATTAATCAAGTTACGAGATTAAATCCATCATAATTCATTTAGATTTCTTCGTAAACAAGTCAGCCATTTTAATTGAGAAAACATCAATTACTTCGTGTGTGTGCAAAACTTGAAAGGAATTTATAAACTATCGAGTAGAAAGTCATTTAAACTGGCTTTAAATTCTTAGAAAATTTCCATGTATTTAAAAAAGAAAAATTGTTTTCTTGTTCTCAGGAAACGAAAATTTACGTATAATCCTATACTTCGTCCGACATGTTCTCCTATAACTCTCAAAATATTAGCGAGATTTTGTCAAATATTATCTTACGGTCTTACACTTAAAGTGACATCTCAACCCATATTGACGAGATACTTTGACGCCCACCTCTATCCTTCGACCATTCATTGGCAGAATAGAACGTTTATGAAAGAAGGTATATTTTTATTATGGAGCGCTGAAAAAGAGCCGCTCCCTTTTTATAGGAGTTGGAGCAGGAGCGGCTCCTTTTTGAAAATGGGGAGTGTGAGAGGAGCCAGCTCCAATTTTGGGCGTTGGAGCAGGAGTGGGAGCAGCTCCAAAAGTAGTGGATCGCGTAAAGCCATATATATATATATATATATATATATATATATATATATATATATATATATATATATATATATATATGATAATTTTATTTACACAGACATGTACAAAATCTGCGACACTGGCATGTCGATGTTATCGATCAACAGTTACTATAAACTGAGATCTCATCAGGCAGAGTTAGAATCCGATCTTAACCTCAGATCATATTTGGAGAGAATCTATATATATATATATATATGTTTGGAGGTACAAAATTATATATGCTTTTAAAAACAAGTAACGGAAATTTCTCTAAGGCTCTTTTAACTACCATTTCGTCAGGAGAAAATCGATAATTCAGATAAATAAATAATATTGGCGAAAGTAAAGAGCACAAGGAGTATTGAACGTGTCAATAAATTAACGATGGGCGATTAAAATAAATTTAATTCAAAGTCGTTAAAACAATTAAAAAGGCACAGCGTGGGATAAAAAGGGGGGGGGGTCAAAGTTCCCCAAAGAGATTCAATGTTTTAACGAATTCCTTCTGCCGACACAAGGAAGGTTTACAAATGGCGACTTTGAATTAAATTTATTTTAATCGCCCATTGTTAATTTCTTGGCACGTTCAATTGCCCTTGTGCTCTTTACTTTTGCCAATATTATTTATTATTCTGAATTATCGATTTTCTCCTGACGACATGATAGTTGAAAGAGCCTTAGAGAGATTTCCGTTAATTGTTTTTAAAAGAATATTTCTTCTTCTTCTTCTTCTTCTTCTTCTTCTTCTTCTTCTTCTTCTTCTTCTTCTTCTTCTTCTGCTGCTGCTTCCGATTTATTTTTGAATAGGCCTTTGATTAGTCCTCTATATGAGGGTGGGGTCTGCTTGTTAGTCTTGATCGAAGTTTTCCACTCCAGACTCGGCGGTCGCGAGGATCTAAGTTTGTAATCCCCAGGGCTGCACGGTCACGTTTACACAGCTCATCCCAAGAAAGCTTCGCTCTTCCAGCCTGTCGACTTGATGCGATGGACATGTTTCTGACCCGGAAAAATCCATATATATATATATATATATATATATATATATATATATATATATATATATATATATATATATATATATATATATATATATATATATAAGGTAAGTTGAGATGTTGAGATAAATAAAATTAGAACATTATTTATATCAGTTCCAAGAATTCAAACGCAACGAATATTTGGCGTACGATCGTTTCTAAAACAATTTGGAAAATTTTATTTTGTATTTAACTTCACCATAATTCTGCTACTGAACGCGTGCGTTTTTTGTTGTTTTTCTTAATATAAATAATCTCTCTCTCTCTCTCTCTCTCTCTTACTCTCTCTCTCTCTCTCTCTAGCAACGGAGCTTTGACGTCACGAAGTTGGTTGGTAAGTAGAGCACAGAGGAGGAGAGGACGACTAAAAGAGACTGTGAATGCGAAAAGCAGAGCTGCAAACACACGCACACACAACAGGTGGTCGGGGTTCAAACCCTCATAGCGCAAAGTCGGATTATGAGATGTTAATTGGAAAGGAAAGGTGTGTCACAGTCACAAGGTGGCGTGGCTTACCATCATTGTCACCAAATGCAATGTCATCTGACGACGAAGTTGTTGTTATAGCACCACAATCTCGAGATTATTTTATACTTTTTACAACTTTTTTTACGATATTTCTTTTTTAACACTTTTGTTCTGCCAACAAAACTTCAGTTATTTATTTTCTCCTTATTATTTATTAAAACCCCCAAAATTAGTAAACGTTACTATTACCGACATAAATTATTTCAAAATACCGTTAGGTAATTAGTCAAAATAATTTATCTGGCTTTATCTACTCATTTGTGACCTATTTGCGTTAAAAAAACTTAAATATTTAAAAGAAGTTTTAAGCCACTTTACTGTGCCTTAAATAGCGTCCAGCCATTTTGAATTTGAGGAGAGGAAGTAAATACATAACCGGAGCGGAAGCGAGTAAGGGCTGAATACTTGGTGTCTACATTTTCAGACCAGGCAGTCTTTGATATGCCAGGACTGCGTGAAAAAATGGCTTCTGCATTTTTAACTTTTATTCACGTTATTAATTAAAAAAAAACAACAACAAAAAAAAACAAATTATGTAAAAAATGGGTTCTTTGAAAATGCAGACGCCAAGTATTTAGTTCTTACTTGCTTCCGCTCCGGTTATGTATTTACTTCCTCTCCTCAGTTCAAAATGGCTGAACACGGATTATATATCTCAAGTATTCACAGTATAGTAAATTGGGTTAAAACTTCTAAATATTAAATATTATTTTTTTTAACGCAAATAAGTCACAAATGAGTAGGTAAACTCATATAAATAGTTTTTTTACTACTTTCCCAACGGTATTTCTTTTAAAATAATTTATGTCGGTAATAGTAAAGTTTACCTAAAAATTAAGTAAAAACAACAAAAATATTGAAACAAATTTTAGTTTAAAATTTAGGCGCTTCCTGAGATAACAATCCTCGGTAACTACAGTAAATACGATCCTGATTTTATGCAGAAGATTAATATTTCAGGTTTGAGTAAAAACAAATAAGTACTTTGTTTTCATTAAAGATTATCAAATTTACGAATTTTTTTCTTTTTTACTGTACTTTTATAAAGACCAAGAGCCACTCAAGGATAAGGGTTAATGAGATGGAGAGACTGTCAGACGAAAAATGAGGAGAAATCAGTGGAATGAGTTGTTTGATTATTTAACGGCGGTTTATGAGAAATATTTGTTGACATTAGATTTGAAGACAGTTATAATCTGCAGGGAAGCAGTCCCATGGTAATGTGTTCCACAGACGGGAAGCCATTGCGAAGAAGCTCTGTCCATGGAAATTTCGTCTGAGGCTAGGCACATATAGGAAGAAAGGAAAGTCTTTCTCCGTTGTGGTAATAAGACGAGTTCTTTCTGTGAATGTCTTACAAGGAGGAACCAGAGATTGGAGCTCAGTCGAGCACCTTCCATGGAAGTAATGATAGAGGGACTAGCAACGTCTCTTCTGTGAGAAAGGGGAAGCAGGAAAGAGAAGACCCCCCCCCCACCAAGTAGATTCCAAAGTCGATTTTGTACTCTGTCAAGGGAGGAAAGGATGCTTTGTTTGAGCAGAACTCAAACCAGGATTTACTCTGATCGAGCTATCTTTTCTTCTCAATTATAACTTAAATTTGTCTTTGCCTTATGTAAACATTCAAAATGGTAGTCATTTATGAACTCTTTTTCGAAAGTTAATAAAATTTGAAAATTTTAAATACAAAAAAGGTAAATTTTTACCCTTTACCTCCACGCTGCCAACAGCAAAAATAAAAATGAGATTCTATGTTTTTTGTGTGCATTTATACATAAACACCTTGGACATTGTTGAAAATTTATCTCTTTTCCTCGCACCGTTTGCCTGTGGAATCCTCTTCTTGCTCCCTGTTTCCCGACTGTACCAACATGCAGAAATTTTAATGCAATGCAATTAAACATCTTGCTGCACACCACCCCACTTAGGATGTCCCCTTTAAATCTGGTACCTAATCACAGTAGCCCCTTACGTCTCAGTGGACAATATGTCTTGTTTGGGATAAATAAAAGTAAAAAAAAATCCGACGTTCAGAAGTAACCCGCAAAATAAAATGAAAAGGGGGAAGGTTAAAAATGGTCTTGTTTGAAACAAAAAAAAAAACAGTTTGTTTTACACAAAAATTCCCCAGGAGGAAGCACCATTTCAAGTTGCATATATTAGGTTGTCCGGAAAGTCCTTAGCATTTTAAAAGTACAGGTTTCTGAAGGCTCTTAACAAGCCTATAAACTGTTTACTTAAATCACAAATGAAACTTGTTACACATATTTTGTCCATTTCTGACAAAATTTATCGTATTTATTTACTTTCAGATACCCATCATTACAAGAAAATGGATTGCAACAAATTTCAAGTTCAGGTAGTTATGCTTTATTTTCTTCAAAAAAGGAAAAACTGCTGCTAAACCTTTCAAAGAGATTTGTGAAGTATTTGGTGACAATGCTAGAGGAGAATCAACTCTTTGGAAGTGGTTTGCAAAATTCAAAACAAGAAACACCAGTCTTGAAGATGACCCTCGCAATGGAAGACCCACAAAAGTTTATATTGATGTTTTGAAGATAAAAATTGAAGAAAATCCAAATA
>OY744522.1:132291280-132353780 GCA_963556195.1 Sepiola atlantica
TTTTAGCGCTAAAATATAGGATAGCCAGAAAGATATATCTGAAATTGAGAGAGGCTGATAATGACGGACAGATTAATCTCTGTATTAGTAACACTACCAGACACGATATTGTGTGTGTGTGTGTTTGTCGCCTATACGTAACTTTGATAAATATACATTGAAATATTTTTATTTACTATTAACCGAATATTTATTGAAATAAAACGCAAGGGAAAATAAAAACGAATTAAAAGAATCCTAGTAAAAAAAATTGCAAACATAACTATATTTTGAATTATTTTTCTCTAGGTCCTCCACCTGGGCAACGCCGGGTAAAATCAGATAATAAAAAAAAGAAAGAAAGAAAGGCAGGTTGATGGATAGATGATGTAGCGGGGGCGGTGACACGGATGACGATGGCTGGTCGTTTAGTGCACCACGACATTTGCTAACAAGTAAAACAAGAATAATGAAAGACGTGTGATGAACGTGGCAACAACAAAATGGAAGACGAACTCGAATGCACAATAAAGATAAGAGTATTTTTATTTCATTAGAAATAAATACGTCTCTAGGAGAAAGCTGTTTTAGTAGATGATGATCTTGATGTGGGAAGGATCGGAAACTGCTGCTAGTCGTAGAGGGCAGGATCGCTGCTGCTAGTTGTAGATAGAAACAGAGAGATGATAATGATGATATTAACAAGATCGACCCCTCACTATCCACCAAGTTTAGCCCTTGTCCCACTAACGCAATGTTGCATCCTTGTGCTGTTTCACAAGTACTTCAATGGAATGTGATCAGATGGTCTTGCTGTTCTGGTGTCCCTCGACGTAAATACACTCGACCAACTCGACAATCAGCTAAATCCTACCGATTCACTGTGGAGGTCCTCAGATGCCGGAAAGCCTCCTACTTCAATAGCTTCTTTCCTCGAGCTGCCAGCCTTTAAAACTCCCTCCCTGCTCCCTGTTTCCCCGACTGTACAGACATGCAGAAATTTAAAACTAATGGGAACAAGCATCTCTCTGCACAGCTCCCAATTTAGGATGATCCCCTAAACTTTCACTCTAACTCTACAGTGGCAACTTGCCTTGTTTGGGTGAACTAAGTTTTAAAAAACCAAAAAACAAATTGCAGGTAATCGTGGACGGCAGGATCACTACTGCTACTTGTAGATAGGAGCAGAGAGATGATGATGATGATAATGACGATGACGACGACGATGATGATGATGATGATGATGATGATGATGATGATGATGATGATGATGATGGTGGTGGTGGTGGTGGTGGGTCAGGACTGGGAACTGCTACTAATCGCGGAGGATAGGATCGTTGTTGCTAGTTATGGATAGGAAAAGGGAGATGACGATGATAATCTTGTTGCGGGATGGATCAGGAACTGCTGCGAGTCACGGAGGGCAGGTTCGCTGCTGCTAATTCTAAATAGGAACAGAGAGGTGATGGTGGCAGTATTAGAAGGTCGCCATCCATCTTGAAGTGGATTATGGGTCGGCTCGTCACAGTGTATGATGATGGTCATGACTCGGGCAGCGTGTTTGGTATGTTACAAACGTTATTAGACTTAGTGCTAGGAACAGAGCTGCCGATGAGACTGTGCTGCATATAGAATGGGAGCTGCTGCTGCTGATTGTTCTCGCCGGTTCGGCGCAGAACGCGATAATGATAATTATGTTAGTGGGCGAGAGAGAGAGAGAGAGAGAGAGAGAGAGAGAGAGAGAGAGAGAGAGCTGCTGCTGCTAGTTGCAAAAAGAAACAGAGCCACTATAGTATCGTTGCTGGTAATCGTTGTCGTGAATTGCCGGTAGACGAAAAAACAAACTGCTACCCCTGTTACTACTGGTATCCAATCATCATTGCCGTGGTGGTGACGTCATGTCGTCTGACAACGAGCAAAGGCTGTTGGTTGATTTGCCAAGCCATTCAGGGAGCACACTTCAAGGTGGCTGTTGTGAGTTGAAAAACACACCCATTTTATACAGCTTGATCGACTGCTTATGACAACGACACCTTGATGACACCTGATTGGTCGGCGAACAGGGAGATGTACGCAGAGAAATGAAATTGTGTCTATCTCTACCACACGTACCGGAATTGTTGAAAGATTAACATCCAGTTTTGTTACAAGGAGTTCCGAGCCGTAAACAGGGCACAGCAATAGATATAAAGAAAACAGCTAGACGCATCAAAAGTCGACAGGATCAAATGGTAGTAGTTGTTCTGTCAGGAAGAAATCCTTCTAGACTAATGCAAGTTTAAAAATAATTGTGTCCTAACCCCAAGTGCCTCCTTTTGAGGAGTTGGATTCCCCTTCCGCATTAAAAACCGACCTTGTCCCTAATTTTGCTGTCGTGGGGAGGAACAAGTAAATGCGGTGAGACAGAAATATATCAATTCAGAGATCGTTAGGATTAGGTTTATTATTACGATATCAAAAAATTAAAAAAAATAAACACAAGAAATAAGTTTTTTTATGTTATTATTTAACTTGATGTACCCACTCGGCGTTGTCCAAGAGTCTTTTTACTTTTTTTTTCTCGCTATTTCCTTTTTTTAAAAACTTGTTACGGTGGTGGTGTTCGAATGTCTATTTATAAAATTATTGGATGTAAATAGCCAAACTTTCAGTGATTTATTGAGAAAGTCTCAGTCAATCACTATATATATTTTTTTCTGCATTGTTATCAGCTTTCATAAAACTACCCACACACTTATTTCCAGCAATGCTTCAAGCAAACTACTATTTCCTTATATATATATATATAAAAAAAAAAAAAGTTTCTACTTTTTTGGACAAATTACATGTAAACAGCCTCAACAAATATCCGCGCGTGGATATTTGTTGAGGCTGTTTTTTTTTTTAGGGGTCGAAATACGAGTGGTGAGATTCGATGGCCAAGAAATGCGTGCTCACTTTACGTATAACTTACATAGGAAAGTGACCCCCCCCCTCCTAAAATATAAAATAATAAAAATTTTCATAATTTTTTTTCATAGCGGATATTTGTTGAGGCTGTTTATATGTAATTTGCCCCAAAAAGTAGAAACTTTTTTTTTTAGGGGTCGAAATACGAAAGGTGCACTTCTATAAATTTACCTTTTTTTCTTCGAATAGGCTATTCTACGTCACTTTTTCACCATGTTGCATGGTGGTGTTTGTTCGTAATTGTCCACAACCCGTTTTCCCATTTTTTTTTCTTCAAGTATTTTAGATTTTATTAGGGGGGGGGGGTAACTTATCTTGCCTTTGGTAATATTTATTTGTTGCCTATTTGTTTTGTTTTTCCACCTTTTTTTTTGTTCTGTTGGCTATTGTAACATATTGCCAATAGATTTGTTGTATGTGTGAACCTTGTAAAAAATAAAAATAAAACCATATTTATTTTTAAAATTTGGTTACATGTTTTATATTTCACAAGTGCCTTTTCATGCACAAAAAACAACAAAATGCAACATTCTCGCTAATTGTACACAGAAACCAGAAAATAATTTGGTGATGGTCAAAAAGTGGTTGCTCAGTTTACATTAAATTTATATAGGAGACTGATCCCCTACTCCTAAAATCTAAAATATTTTAAGAAAAGTTAAAAGAAAACAAACACGGAATTCTCTAGCTACATGATAGGTAATTGTACACCGAAAAAGAAAAAAAAATGGCCAGTAAAAAAGTTGGGAAAAACGGGTTATGGACAAATACGGAAAAGAACCCGAGATTATCCATTATGATGCATTTCGGTTTCTTCGTAAACAAATAAGCCATTTTAATATTTTGTTAATGATTGAATTACTTCTATATTTATTTCATACTTACTTAATTTACCTACCTTACCCAAATTACCTAATTTTCTGGGCACAAAAACGCACACACCCTTCCTACTACTAACCCTAAGTCCGGGTGGTAATACGAAAAATAAATAAAAAATAAATTTAACAAAAGTCGGAAAAGGTGCGTGCGACGTGGGTCTAACGAGGCTGTTGATAGTCAATTTATTGAACATTAAAGTTGCTTTTTTGTTGTGTTATTTATTTTAAATAAATTGTTGTATTTTATCACTTATCTTTCGCAGAAAGAAAAAACAACAATTATTTTAGAATGCAGATTACGGGGGGGATCAGTTTTGCATATAATTGTAACATAAAATGATCCCCCGTTTCTGGGCCATTCTAACTTTTTAGGTCAGTTAACCAATTTCTTTTTGCGATTTGAAGTTAAATTCTATGTGTTGTTCTTTGTGGGGTGAGGAAACCCTACTTTTTAAAGCATGTGGTTTTACGATTTTGCCGACTTAGGGTTAATAGGTAAAAGAATTTAGTTAACGTTGGCTCTCCAGTGTAATTTGAATTTTATGGGGCTACAAAGTAAATATTTCAGAGTTCACTTAATCCTATCCCTCTTATCAAACCTTTTGAAATGTTCAAATTTCTTTTCGCACCTATTTGTTAAATGTTTATATGACGCCGCTCAGAGAGTTAAGTTTCAGGACAAGCTTTTTGAGTGGCAAACGAAATCTCCAGATTTTAAAGAAAAATATCGCTAAATTGGCAACATTGACTCTCAGTGCAAGTCATTGCCCCTCCTCCTTGTGGTCGGACTACTAACATCACCGCCGTCCCCAACTCTGAGGAAACAGGACAGGCCAAGCGTCACACAGATGATAACAATTGTGATGATGCTGAAAATAAGAGAAAAGTAGACACAGGGCACTGATGGCAGCAGGGGTAGTGAAACGCCTAGCTGACTCATAGAAGGAAATGTTGACCCCCTCTCAATCCACACTGCTTAATGGCAATGAAAGTAAAATTTCCACAGTAACACAATCAGTTTATCTTTTACTTTTTTTTTTTGCCCAGCCTCCATATAAGTTCTATTTTATATTTTCTTCGTCTAAAATATTTGTTTGGATCACAAATTTCAGGGGGCCAAATGTAATCTCAGGGTGGACCTTGCCCCCTGCCGCCCTTGGCTACGTGCCATATATATATATATATATATATATATATATATATATATATATATATATACCTATAAAATTTCACGTGGATACATGAAATAGTAATATATATATATATATATATATATATATATATATATATATATATATATATATATATATATATATATTACTATTTCATGTATCCACATAACATTTTATAAGTAGATATAATTTTTTATTATCAATTTTCAGTATTTACTTCAACAGTGCTCGATACGTAAGTAGAGCTAGGTAGTAAGCTATGAAAATATGTTTATGGCAATTAAGCTACACAGAGGCTTCCGCGTTTCATCCCCGGGGGGATCTTCAGTAAGCTATGAAAATATATTTATGGCAATTAAGCTACACAGAGGTTTCCCGCGTTTCATCCCCGGGGGGTAATCTTCAGGCTGAAGATTCCTCCCCGGTGATGAAACGCGGAAGCCTCTGTGTAGCTTAATTGCCATAAATATATTTTCATATATATATATATATATATATATATATATATATATATATATAGAGAGAGAGAGAGAGAGAGAGAGAGAGAGAGAGAGAGAGAGAGAGAGAAAGAGAGAGAGAGAGAGAGAGGGGGAGAGAGATATTAAATTGAGAGAGGTTAAATTGATAATAATAATAATAATAGTAAAACATTTTGTATTAATAAAACTATCAGACAGGATCTCGTCTGTGTGTGCGCACACGCGTGTATTTTCTCGCCTATCCGTAACTTTGATAAACACGCATTGAATTATTTTGTATTCTATTTACTATTAAGGAAAGCTAAAACTAATTTTTCAAAATAGTATTTATTTAAAAAAAAAAAAATGTAAACATGACTATATTTTGAATTATTTTATCTCAGTCATCCATCCGGAAATATGTCCCCTACCCGGGTAAAAACAGCTAGTATATTATACAATCATCCAGGCATCTAGCGTGACAGATAAATGAAGAAGAGAGAGAGAGAGAGAGAGAGAGAGAGAGAGAGAGAGAGAGAAAGTAAGGGGCAAGAGAAAGAGAAAGAGATGGAAAGAGAGAGATGTTTAATATGTCTTTACGTTATTCAAAGAATGAAGGAACATTTAAAAACAAAACACACCCGCGCGCATACAATGAATTCCAACGAATGCAACACATAAAATAAAAATAGAGAGAATACACGAAGGAGAAGAAAACAACAGACTCAGTTTTTAATTTGACAATAATTTCACACGCACGCACTTTCCATCTCTCGAACGCGCACCTTCCATCTCCTCTCTCAAAGAGTCACTCCCCTCTATATCTCTCCCCTCCCCTTTTCTCCCCCTCTCTCTCTCTCTCTCTCTCTCTCTCTCTCTCTCTCTCTCTCTCTCTCTCTCTCTCTCTCTCTCTCCCTCTCTTATTCATTCATTCAATAGGAAAAACTGCTGAAATACTCTAAAAGCTTACGAAAGAGATGCGTGGCCATCCTCCGAAAGAACTGCACATTCGGTTTGATTTCCGTAAAAGTTAAAACCGACACGGATTAAACGCAGTCTTAATTGTATATTTTCAAAAGATTACTTGCGCGTCTCGGAAACAAAAAAAAACAAAAAAAGAGAGAGAGAGAGAGAGGGAGAGACGAAGGAAACACTATCTATTACAATAAGGAATTTATTTATTTATCGAAAGAAGGGGGAAAAAACAAAGGCAAAAGGCGAGGCTTTCTTCAAATTTAAATTCAAAATTACGATACTGTTGTTACGATAATTCTATCCTGATCTCCAAGAATAATGATAATGTTCTTCTTTTTAAAGAAAGAGAGAGATGACAGAGGAGGCGACAGACACACCAACAAAATGATCTGTAATTAAATTGGGGGGGAATTACAAAAAAAAGAAAGAAAAAAGTACAGATTAAAAAGAAAAAAAACCCTTAGTTTTATCATAATACATCTCTCTCTCTCTCTCTCTCTCTCTCTCTCTCTCTCTCTCTCTCTCTCTCTCTCTCTCTCTCGGTCTGATCACCATGGGTAAACGTTCGAGCAAGCTAAAGACATCAGAATTAAACGAACTTGTTGCGTGCACTTATTGTAAGTTTCTATTTTTTTACTTTCAAATTCTTTCATTAATGTTTTTTTAATTTATTTCATCTTTTATTGTATTTTCAGGCGCGTTTCTTGTAGGTTCAACTAAAGTATAGGGACTGTTTGAATATCTCTCTCTCATTTCGCTTGATATTCGCTCAAATGTTAGATACAATTGATTCTTGTTCTTAAATTGTATTTCTTAAACCTATTTACCTGCCTCCCCATGAGGACAGAGTTAGACACGCGATCCGTTTTCAATGTGGGGGAAAAATCCAACTCCCCAAAAGGGGCACTCTGGATTGGTACAAAAATAAAAATTGCCTCAGTCTAGAAGGATGTCTTCTTCACTGATAGAACAGAACAGATTAAGTGTAGTATCAGAACAGATACTACACTTTGCCCCTAACCAAAAGGCCAAGGAAGTTTAACAAAGTTACCCTAAATAAAAATCTAAAATTAAAATTGACCTGTCGTACAATTTAATAATAATAATAATTTTAAACAGCTATTTACTCGGCTCCTCACGAGGGCAGAGTTAGACACAAGGTCGGTTTTTCATGTGGGGAAAATCCAGCTCCCCCAAAAGAGGCACTCTAGATTCGTACAAAAATAAAAATTGCCTCAGTCTGGATGGATTTCTTCTTCACTGACCGAGGACAGAAAAGATGAAGTGGAGCATCAGAACAGATACTACACTCTGCTCCTAGCCAAAAGCTTGTCCTGAAATAAAATTATACTTATATAAATTCTCAAAATTTTTACCCGTCGCGGCCATTTTCTTTTCGACAATTTGTTATTCTTGAAATTTAGGATACTCGTCGATAATTTAAGACTAAAATTATCGACGAGTATCTTTTAACCTCTTCATTTTTGCTTTAAAGTCGTTAAAACTTGTTTTATTGTGTAAAACGAATGTCCAATGTTTATTTTCTCATATTTTTTTGTTTGTTTGTAATAATGTTATAAAATAGTAAAAGAAAACAAACAAACTGGCCGCCATCGATTAAAAACAAAGTTAGATTTTCAAGACTTTAAAAAGTAAGCTAGAATTTTATTTCAGAATAAGAAATGCAATTTAAAACCAAGAATCAATTTGATCTCAAATTTGGGTTAAAATTAATCAAAATAAGTGAGATATTCTAAAAGTCTCTATAGTAAAATTGAACCTTTAAAAAATTACTTTTCACGCATTTTGTGTTAAAATTGTAGTATAATTGGATAACATTTTCTTTTGGGAGTTCTAAATTAAAATTCTAATTTACTTTTTAAAGTTTTGAAATTCCCACTTTAATCGCTGGCAGCCATTTAAACATGTTTTTTTTTCTTGAACGAAAAATATTATATGCAAAATACAA
The DNA here is from genome assembly GCA_963556195.1 of Sepiola atlantica. Lineage (NCBI taxonomy): Eukaryota > Metazoa > Mollusca > Cephalopoda > Sepiida > Sepiolidae > Sepiola > Sepiola atlantica. The sequence goes on from OY744522.1 coordinate 132,299,661, forward strand.
ACTTTATGACACAAAAATGAACATTTACATAAAAAAAAACAAGTCTTAATGGAATTTAACGAATTTAAAAGCAAAGATGAAGAGGTTAAAGCATACTCGTTAATTATCGAAAAGTAAATGGCTACGACGAGTACAGATTTTCGATAAACATTCAAATTTATAGACTTTAAAAAGTAAATTAGAATTTTATTTCAACTCGAGAAATGCAGTTTTATCCAAAATTTAGGAGAAATAAGTGGGATATTTAAAAAGTCCCTATAGTACAATTTCACCTTGTGTGAGTATTTTAAATCTAATTATTCAGTTTATTTTATTTTTAAAGTTTTATTTAAAATAAATGATTTGTAGTAAAGAAAACAGCAACACTATACAAGAAAATAATTATTGGCAAAAGTGTATTATATGTATGCCCCATCGCCCTTTGCGTTGTTAACTATAATGCACTTTTGCCGAAGTATTTTACTATTTTACCCTTGAAAATTCACATACCCTAGTGTGTTTTCGGTTCTTTGTTACGACAGGGGCGCGCGCAATCTCCGATCTTCTTTGGGTGCATTTTTTTGAACTTGGGAATCTTTGTTTCCCGAGTTTTACTATTAGGTTCCCAGGTTCGAAAAGATATACCTAAAGAAGGTCGGAGATTACATCGGTCGAAACGTTGTGGATATAACGATTAAGCTGAGAAAAGTAGTCCAAACAATCAAAATAATACAAAACGCATTTACGATAGTTTTGATTTTATTTACGTCACTCTTAATTCGAAGTCCCTAATTTACTTGCCTCTCCACGAGGGAAATGCTTGACACACAAGATCGATATTTTTATGTGGGGAATATAGAGCTCCCCCCACCCCACCCCAAGGGTTACTCTAAATTATGACAAAATATATTTTTTAATTTCTCAGTCTAGAAGGATTTCTCGTCATCTGATTGAGGACAGAACAGATACTACACACTGATCATTTTAATTCGAAGTCTTAAAAATTCAGATACCCTTATTGACTTTTTGTTTTGTTTTTCACCCGCAACAGAATACAAAAAAAATACAAATAAAATTGCCGTAAATGCGGATATAGTTGCCATATTTTAAAAATTAAAACAAATAAAAATATTTGTAACATTTTAAATAAAAATAAATAAATTTATCTCTATATTAATAAAACTATGAACTAACTTCTCACGTATCTGTCTGTGTTTCTCGCCCTTACGTGACTTACACATTATTATTATTTATTTATTTTTAATCGATTAATTATTGAAATAAAAAAACGCAAAAGCATAAAATAAAACGAATTTTAAAAAATCTATCCACCAGAATTCATTTCTGTTTTTCCGTAAACAAGTTAATCATCCTAACAAGCGTAACATCCTACAGCTGCATTCAGTCTTTCTACAGCTGTGGTCATTGAAAAAGGTAGACAATGTTGCCAGTCCGCAATTCCTTGACAACGTTAGTTTATTTTTGCAAAGAGTGCCTCTTGGAGCGGTCGTCGTTCTCTTACATACAGCACCTGGTATTCCCAAATTGTCACCCATCTCGTACTGATCAGGCTCAATGTCGCTTAACTAAGGAGAACCGGTGTGTCAACGTGATTATAAACATATATACTGAGGATTTGCTAAGAATTTTAACGTATTTCCCAAATTACAGAGGGTCACGAAGTAATTCATTTTTTTTCTTTCAACTCTAACAAAAAAATTAAAATGACTGATGTGTTTACGGATACACCGAATAAACCGAAAAGCATTTTGATGGATTTAATTTCGCAATTGAGTTATTTTAAAATGTTCGTTTTAGTGCTCTGCGCGATTGCTTTTTTGATTTCAATAAATAATCGATTGATAGTAAGTTTTTAAAAATGTGTAAGTCACGTACAGGCGAGAAGCGCACGCACACGAGAGAGAGAGAGAGAGAGAGAGAGAGAGAGAGAGAGAGAGAGAGAGAGAGAGAGAGATTTTATTTAACGACGATAAGAAAGAAGACTTTACTTTTTGACTCGTCTCTCCACGAGGCCGAGTTTAATTGCTCAGAATCTTACGGCGCTTAGTGCCGCTAAAAAGGATCTCTCTCTCTCTCTCTCTCTCTCTCTCTCTCTCTCTCTCTCTCTCTCTCTATATATATATATATATATATATATATATATATATATATATATATATATATATATATATATATATATTATTCTTCTTGAAGAGGCACGGCACAGGTAGACATTTTGATTAGTTTTTTTTTTATTATTGATCCTGCTTGACCCTTCTTCGTTGAGTGCTATCTCTCGTATGAACCATCTCTTCGAACTGGGGCTGATTGAATATTTTTGTTACCTGTAAAGTCCTCCTCACCTGAACAAACGCTACTATATGTCAGCAGTTCCACTAGGTACGTTGAGAAAAGTACTTCTACTTCACAACTAGTGTCACTCACGAACACCTGTTTCGTTTGTTTTTGTTCTTTTTAAAAATTTCTGATAGTATCGTGGAGAGGAGCGCATAAAACCAATTTTCAATCAATACACAATGATCTTGTTTCTTTCTTTCTTTCTTCTTCTGGTTCTTTCATACGACGGAGACGCGTGCGAAAATTAATGATTTGTTGTGTTTTTTTTCTTCCTGTGAAATAGGTTTCGAGATAACTCCCACACAACTTATTTTTATTATTTAAACCATGTTTTAGCAAAAATAAATAAAATTAATATATATATATATATATATATATATATATATATATATATATATATATATATACCATTAAGAGAGTTTTATCGTACACGTGAAACGCCCAAATGAAAACGTTACCGACCGGAAAATATAGTTGCCATCTTTATAAACAAGTCAAGATAGGCGCGAGCTACGAAAGAACGATCACTCAAGTTTTCTAGTTAAACGACAGAGTTATACAATTAAGTTATCGTTTTAAGTAAAAATAAATTGTTTAGGAGTAATGACAAAATCATATGCCGAAACCCATTTAGTTTTAAATAATTTACGTGACTGAAATAGGAACTTACTTGTCTTTGGTTTAGAAGCATACATGAACCATGATACTTGATATACTTCAGATTATAGTTTTTTCTTTTCTTTTCTTTTTCTTTCTTTTTAAATGTGTATTATTGTTGATGACCACGTTTATAGTAAGATTATATGGAAGTGGTGTGGCGGGTTCGAGTTCTGTCGAGGCTACTGTATCACTTTCACTAATACCCCTGGGACACGTATGATTCTATATAGTCTCCCATCCAGTTATGGATTAAATAGTGAGAGAGACTAGACTCTCAAGCTCTGAGGGGGGCACAAATGTAGCAAGTTCGTCGGAGCACATTCAATTGAAGTACTTGTGAAACAAGCACAGGGATGTCACATTGCGGTAATGTGACATGGACTGGAGCTCGGTAGACATTGTTGGACCTATTAGATTAGAGGCTCTTTTTTGGACTCTGTCTAAGAAGGAGAAACTAGTGGTTGGTGGACCATCCCAGATGTGACAACAATACTCCATGCATGTGCGAATGGTGGCTTTGTAGAGATATAGGATACTGGCATGTGTGAGAAGTTTTCTAGGTGAGAGAGTTTGTCTGTTTCTATTTTTCTGTCCAAGAACATTTTATGCCTTCCATTTTACAATACTGTCTTTACAATTTGTGCTTGTATCAGTTTGTCTGCATGTTCAAAATGCAGTCATTTGCACAGTTCTCAGTGGACTATTTTCCCGACCCAGTCCTGTCTGTTTTTATATTCCTTTTGGGCTAATTTACTGCATTCGCTTATGATGTAGTTTACCATTTCGTCTCTTTGTCCACAGAGTCTACATTTACTGTTTTCCCGGGGTTTGTCTATCTTGGTTTCTATATATGAAAGCCAAGATAGACAAAACCCGGGAAAACAGTAAATGTTCTGATTGTATTATTTTGTGTGGCTCTCAGTGGCAATTCCGTTTCTCTGTTCACATATTTTTTCCATAACCATATCCATGTGTTTCATGCTCACTTCTTTGGTCAGTTTTATAAATCGTCCATGTAGCTGCTGCTCTTCACACTTTATTTTACTTACATTTTCGCTGTTCTCTGTATTCTTTAATGTTGATTGTGCTTTTCGTGGCAGTAATCAGCTTCTTTGTATTTTGTGTTATTTATTTTTCTAATCCGTTTATAACATCTTCCATGCAGTCTTCAATACTTACACATCCTCTGCCCTCTTCTTCTCTTTTTACATAGAATCGGTCACTATTATCGTTCAGGTGCAGTGCTTTGTGCATGGTCATTACTTTCCTGGTTCTTTGATCCAGGTACCCGAGTCCTTCTTTTGTCCACTTTATGAAAGGTCCAGAATGTCTTACTAGGAATACTGCTAAAGTATTTCTTTCTTTTATTATGTTTCTACTAGATGATTTAGTTTTAAGAAGCTTCCTTGTCCTTCTCAGATATTTTTCTCTTAATCATCTCTGTTGATTTGTTGCTGCCGACTTCCAGAATGCCCAGATATTTATAGTTATTACATTCACCAAGTGCTCTCACCACCTTTCGATTGGGTAGTTCTTTGCCTTCCATTGCTACTAGTTTTCTCTTCTTTATCTCCAGTAGTGCACACTTTTCCATTGCAAATTTAATTCTTATATCCTGACTAAAGATTCCAGTTGTGTTTATTAGTGTTTCTAGCTCCATTTTTATTTTTGCAACTAGTTTCGTTTTTTTAAGCAAAATGTATAAACAAACTAAATAACATTTTTAAAAATGCATAATTTTATTTACAAAACTTTTTATATGTTTATTAATGTAGGGAAAGATTTATTTTACAAAAAGGAAGGGGAGTTATATTAAATATTATTTGCAAGCATAAATATCAGAACAAATACTACACTTTGCTCCTAGCCAAAAGGAATGGTTTTGTAAATAAAACTATGTATTTTAAAGATTTTATTTTATTATACTTGTAAATAAATATTTAATATAACCTCGCCTTTTTTATAAATCTCCAGAGTTTACAAAACAAAAGTTTTGTAAACCACTTATTTAAACATTTTTTGTTTAAGTTTGTTTCGTTTGGTTATACATTTTGTTAGAATAAAAGATTGTAACTTTTTTTTAATAAAAAATTTATTCTTTTTTAATTAATTTTTAAAGTTTACAAAACAAAAAGTTTTGTAAACCACTTATTTAAATATTTTTTGTTTAAATTTGTTTCGTTTGGTTATACATTTTGTTAGAATAAAAGATTGTAACTTTTTTTTAATAAAAAATTTATTCTTTTTTAATTAATTTTTAAAGTTTACAAAACAAAAAGTTTTGTAAACCACTTATTTAAATATTTTTTGTTTAAATTTGTTTCGTTTGGTTATACATTTTGTTAGAATAAAAGATTGTAACTTTTTTTTAATAAAAAATTTATTCTTTTTTAATTAATTTTTAAAGTTTACAAAACAAAAAGTTTTGTAAACCACTTATTTAAATATTTTTTGTTTAAATTTGTTTCGTTTGGTTATACATTTTGTTAGAATAAAAGATTGTAACTTTTTTTTAATAAAAAATTTATTCTTTTTTAATTAATTTTTAAAGTTTACAAAACAAAAAGTTTTGTAAACCACTTATTTAAATATTTTTTGTTTAAATTTGTTTCGTTTGGTTATACATTTTGTTAGAATAAAAGATTGTAACTTTTTTTTAATAAAAAATCTATTCTTTTTTAATTAAAAAGTTTACAAAACAAAATGTTTCATAAAAAAAATCTGCGTATGTTTTGTTTATAATTTATCCGGAAGTAAAAAAAACAGTGTCGGCCCTACATGTGTCTTTTTTGTCGTTTCTGGTTTCAAATAAGTTATACATCCTTCAGCATTCAATTATCCATGCTTGAACGGTTGTGTTATGATTTTTTGTAATCGATCTATGCCGTGGCTAGGTTCTTTTTTCTGCTTTTTACCTCCTTCAGTATCTTTAGTCGATGTACAGTAGGTCATGTATCCCTTTTGTAGCTTGAACGACCCCCAATCAACTACAGACCGATAACCTGCCTACCAATCATGTAAAAAATCTTAATGGCACAATTTAGTGGTGAGGTCTACCATTACCTTAATAATCATGAACTACTCCCTGAGGAACAAGTGAAACCATCCTGGTACGTTCCTTAATATCAATATATTTTCCTTTGGTTTAGGAGCACATTTGAACTATATTACTTGACTTTTCCATTTAAACTTTAATTACTTTTTATCTGTTAATTTAAAGGCATCAAAATCACTTTTGTGTACACTCTTATCTTATTATAGTTGTCTAAATGGCTGTCTTCATGGCGGTGTGAACTTTGAAAGTGAGTTTTAAATCTTTAAGTAATTTCTGGCTGGAATTAAAGTTCGTAGAAGTGAAAAATTAGCATATTTAATATTCTATTTCATCAAGTTTAGCAACGCGTGGGTAGAGAATTTAAGTTAATTATCTGCGCATGTGTAATGTTGCTAAAATACACCATATTTTACGCTGTTTTAAAACTGTGGATGTTAAAAACATTTAATTTATTCATAGTTTACATACGACAAACTATAAAGACAGTAAACAAGATAAGTGAGATAAAAGATTACATAGACAATACATTGTTCCATACAACAAAAGAATGGACAAATTATTTATGTAAAAAAGTAATGTAAAGACTCACACTTTCTTGTGGCATCTTTTATGTTAGGGAATGTGCCCAAAGCCCATCCTGTTCCTACTTATTTGCCTCCCCACAACGGAAGAGTTAGACATAAGGTCAATTTTCAATATGAGGAACGCAGCTGCCCCAAAACGGACACTCTGGATTGGGACAAAAATAAAAGTTGCCTTAGTCTAGAATGGTTTCTCCTTCACTGACTGAGGACAGAAAAGATGAAGTGTAATATCAGAAAACATACCGCAATTTGCCCCTAGTCAAAAGGAAAGCCCATCCTGTCTGTTCTGTGTCTGCTGAACCAATTTGAGCCTAATTTCCGATTCCAAAAACGATTCTTTAAATTTTTTTTCTTGTTTAAAACTTAATTTTCCATCGCTGGAACTAATGGTAAAATGTAAATATTTATTGATTTTAAACTACCAGTAAAACTCTAGAATCTATAGATCATAATAACTAATTAAGGTAAAAATGGCACGAGTGGATAAATAAGAAAATAATGGCACAAGTGAAAAATATAGATGGAAATCTTGTAATGAGTTTATCAAAATCTTGGATACAATACATAAAGGGAAAACATTAAGAAGTGTGTCAAATTAAAAAGAAAATTATATATACATTTAAAAGCCCCCCTCCCCCCCCCAAAAAAAACTCTCCCTTAACCCTACCACTAACACTAAGTCCAGGTGACAACGGCCCTCCCCCACCCAAAAAATCTCCCTTAACCATACCATTAACCTTAAGTCCGGGTGACAACAGAATACCCTCCTTCGCACACACACACAAATAGAACAAAAACATGGTTACATCTAAGATTTAACACAACAACAAAAAAGAAACTTTCATGTTTTGGGTTCAATATTGTGTGTGTGTGGGGGTATCCCCTATTCAAACCTATAAAGGAGGAAGCATAGCTACCCAAAACTTAGACAAATCGATGTTAGTTGCTTGAAATAAACAGAGTAAATACTTATTTAAAAGTATTTATTTTAAAATAGAGGAGGGGGGGATTTAGCCCCTATTTACAACTATACGGGAGGAGTAAGGTCCCCCCCCCCCCCCACCTAAAAAACAAAACTTAGAAAAATCGATTTTATTTGCTTGAAAGCAACAGAATATATTTTCAAATATTTATTATAAAATATCAGGGGGTAGCTCCTATTTAAAACTACAGAAGAGGAAGCCTAGCCCCCCCCCCAAAAAAACAAAAACAAAAAAAAAACTTAGAGAAATTGATTTTACTTGCATTATTTGAATTATTTGGACTTACTGTTCTACTCTTAGATGTTATTCTTACACTTTTACTTACTAACCAGCGGAGCGTTACGACTGACGACCGAGGCAAGAGTCTATCAGGGATGTGTACGCAGTGTGATGATACATGGAAGTGAAACCTGGCTAGTGGAGGTTGAGGACATGTAGCGTTGCATCTAGGGAAATAATATGAGAATAATACAATGGATGTGTAATGTGAATCTTAACGACAGACTTAGTTCTGATGAGCTCAGAGAAAAATTAAATCTGGACAGTATTGAGAGATGTGTGCAGAACAGGAGACTTTGTTGGTTTGGTCACGTTGAAAGAATGGATAAGAGTTCTTGGGTTAGTAGATGTAGAACAGTTGAGGTAGCAGGTTCAGTTCATAGGGGAAAGCCAAATAAAACATGGAAGGAAGTGATAAAAATTAACCTGAGGGATAAATAAAGACCTGGTCAGGGATAGGTTTAGGTTAGAAGACAATTTCTTAAAGCTGTCCAACGCGTGCCATCATGTAAAACGGACGTTAAACCGAATATGATGATAATGATGAAGTTCTACTGGGTTCAGCATTAAAGTTGCTTATTGTGGAGGATACATAAAACACAGGATGTGTTTATTACTGAAACTAATACAAATAAGTAGATAAAATTCACATTTCGCGCTAAAAATGTGCTGCTACTGCTAAAATCAGTAGAACAAAATCTTACTCACACACCCTTCCCGATAGCACCCTTCCCGATAGTCTGCTGTGTGTTAGAAAACTTCTTACACCTGCCACAATCCTATATCTCTATAAAGCCACCATTCGCCCATGCATCGAGTATTGTGTCCATATCTGGGCTGGTGCACCAACCGATAGTCTCTCCCTCTTAGATAGAGTTAAAAAAAAAGAGTCTCTAACCGAATAGGTCTATCGCACTGTCTATCAAGCTTTAACCTCTGTCCCATCGCCGCAATGTTGCATCCCTGTGCTTGTTTTACAAGTACTTCCACGGAATGTGCTCCGAATGAACTTACTGCACTTGCACCCTCTCAACGTAAATAGCCCTGACAAACCCGACTAGCAGAAAGTAGAGGTCCCCGGATGCCGGAAACTTTCTACTCTAATAGCTTCTTCCCTTGGACCACTTGCCCCTGGAATTCCCTTCCTGCTCCCTGTTTCCCCGACTGCACTAATATGCAGAAATTTAAATGTAATGTGAACAAATATCTTGCTATACAACTCCCCACTTAGGATGCCTCGTATAGATCTGACCAACTAATCACAGTAGCCCTTTACGCTTCAGTGGCAATATACTTTTTTTTTTTTGGGGGGGGGGGGGGTTGAACAAAAGTTTAAAAAAACAAACACACATAGATACATGCACATTCGCTACTGACACTGTGACGCTAGGGCTGCTGCTGCCTGTTTGTCTTAACTTTTACACATAAATAAACACATATATTTATTTACCCATCAATGTCGTGTCCATCACCACCGTCGCTGTCTTCTATGTATACACGGAAAACCAATGTGTGTACATTGAATGTATATATGAGTAGAATCTAACATGACCCTCCAAAATATTTTAAAGCAATCGAGAACATACTGCTCCAGTGTAAATAATTTGATATCACTGGTGTCCTTTCTGCTTATTACATGACTGTATAATCACAAGGAAGTTTTGTTAAGCGCCTTATTCTATGTGTGAGTGTCTGGGTAAACAGGAATTCACATCACTGAGCCTGTTGTCAGGCCACACAGTTACAATCTGTGGACCATAGTGTGATAAAATGCCTTGTTGCCACTCGTAGTGTGACAATAAAGAGGAATAATTGACAGCGTCTACCCTCAGTTATTTCCCATAGTACTGTGGCCCTTTAATTTGCCTTGGTGACAATATCTGTTAATTGAGATGGCACTAGTAGTCAAGTTGTCAATTCAGTTATCTCCCCTTTGCAGATTGGCTGCTTCGAGTTTCTCAAGTTAGATGGCTCTGGCTGGCAGTCAATTTGCATGGGTTGTGGTGTTATTAGTATAAAAACTACTTTTGGGATCGAAGACTAGTGCAGTTGATTTTCAGAGAGCAGAGAGAAGTGCAGAGTGGTTTAAAGTTGGATTGCCTTTGAAACTTTTTTTTTTTTCATTTACGGATAGATTACACATAGTTTACCAACCCCTATTCTAGATTTTAATTTTCTCACTCTTATACCCTGTTGCACTGAAGAACACAATTTTCTATCTACATCTGTTTATATCTGTCTTTCTCTCCCCTCCCCGTCTCTTTCTCTCATTCAAAATCTGGAATGAAAAGAAAAAGAAAAATTGAAATTTTAAGCCAATTTCTTTTAAAAAATACACTTCACTTCGATTGTAAAAGGAGGAAACTAACAGAAACAATATTGACTTATTTTAAGAGAAACAGGAAAAGAAAAAAGAATTGAAATAAAAATCGATCTTGTTAAAAAAAGGGGGTGTGTGAAATGTTCTTAAGTACTTTTTACGGCAAGGTGGCGGTCACATGATCAACCAGAAATCTCCCCTCACCTCCGCCCTCTTCCCTTTACTCCTGAACAGAGTAGTGAGATTTTTTATTTTTTTATTTATTATCTAATCTTATTTTTTAATTTTTATTTAGATATAAATCTCATACCAGAATTTTGTTCCCTATAAAATTGTTTTGTTTTATTTTTATTTTTTTTAAATCAGCAGTTTAATGATTATACAAAAAAAAAACAAAAACAAAAAAAAACAGAAACAAACAAAATAATAAATCAGTGTGTTATAAAATAGAACATTAAAAGAAATTAAAAAAACAACTTTATGAATCTTATTTCAAGTTGAGTTAGAAGTTACCCCTCTCCACCCAATACCTAAAGATTTAAAAAAGATAAAACAAAAAGGTGTGAATTGTTTTTAACCCGATGCACTAAGAAAATTGGTTTAATTTTAAACTTTCTGATTATTTTGTTAATCGTGTTGAAAATGAAAAAAATAACCTAAATATTTCTAATTTTTTATTTTTCACAAAAGATGTTTTGAATCTGTTGAAAATCAGAAAACTGCAAAAGATAAAAAGAATTGTAGAGTTGGAGAAGAATGTCAAGATCGCCATTTTGTAGTAGGGGTTGCTGCATCGGTATCCATCCTATTGGCCTGGGTTGATATGAAGAAAAGGGTCACCAAGTTTTGGCTAAAAGGACAAACTTCTTTTGTACAATTTAAATCAATTTGATTCAAACAGTTTCATCAATACAAAACATGCTCCGAAAAGAGTTATACAAACAGGAATACAAAATGTGTTGAGTCCGCTAACATTCAAGTATGTTCTTACCAAACCACATATTAATCACTCCGCGAGTGAGAATATGCAAGTGCAAAAAAAAAAAAAATAGATCATAATCATATAATTGCTACAAAACTATCAGCTTTATTTGAATTTTCCAGGAAAAGATTAAAGAAAAAAAAATCCAAAACTGCATACTCTTAAAATAAAATATAATTTTTTTAAAATCCAATTCTCTTTTTTCGTTTTTGCTGGGGATGGGGTATCCTACCGGAAGTCAGACATACACTCGTTATTTCAGTGACTCCAGCCGAGAGATCTTTTTAACATTCTAACCGTCTCTTTAAGCGCAATTGTTTGGATCTCTCTTGTACTTGATTCACCGGATATATTCGCCAAGTGGTTTTGTAAATTCTTTTTCATGAGCCCAGTGGCTCCTATGATAAGTGGAATGATCGAGATTTTCCTAAAGTTCCAGTTTCTTTTCATGTCGTACATAAGACCTTGGTATTTCGTTATCTTCTTCCTCTCAGCTCTGTTTAAGTCAGCATCATTAGGGACACTGACTTCAACTAGGGTTGTTACTCGCTCTCTTTTGTCCCATATCACTATGTCAGGTTTAACAGCTCCGTTTCTAAATATGTAGGTGTAGGGATTGCATGATCACAGTGGATGTTGTATGACTTATTTCCAACAGTTCTTTCTGGTATATGTTCCCAGGACTTGCTGCTACACTGGATATTCAGTTTTTTGTAGATGGTTCAGTGGAGATATTTACACACTTCATTATGTCTAATTATATAGTAGCCTCCCTCCAGCAGAACCTTACAATTGGATGTCAGATGGCTCACACTGTCTATTTTTATGTGGCAGAACCTGCACTTGTCGTTGCTGAGACCGCTCATCTTCTTAAAAGCATTGGTCATCAACTCTTGATCTTGAGCAGCCGTTATCATCCTCTTCTGATCATATTAGAGCAATCCTCTTTTGAGCCAGTCTACAGAGCTTTTTTATCTATATATTCTTGGGATTGTTCTTCCAGAAAATATTTGACACATTGTTGGGCCATTCTTCCAGTTTTCTACTATGAAAGGTCATTGTGTATTTCTGGTGGCTCTTTTGAGCTATTTCTGTTGCATGCTTGTTTGATGTTTCTGTCTCATTTGTGAGATAGTCTTGTCCAAAATGTTTGGTCAGTTTTGTGATGGAAGTTGTTCTATTGGCTCTTGTTTCTTGATGTTGATGTACCATCTTAAGGTTTGGGTTTCGGGAGCTCATCAAATATTGCCCAGTGCTCACAATAATGGTTCGTTGTTGATGGTTACTTTCTGAGAGACTCATACCTCCATGTGGATCTTTTTCCCAGCTCTGAGGGAGCACTTGGCACATTTGTCCAGGCGAATCTTCATTCAAATATATTTGGAGAAAGTATGTATAACGAGCAAGAGTTGACTTAAGTTAGTGTCTGAGCTGGTATCCAGCTTAAGATCATCCATGAAGAGCAGGTGGTTGACTCTTTTGTTTGGGTCTTGCTAAACGTTTAGCAATGAAAATGTTATTTCAAACTTGGGTCTTGCTAAACGTTTATCAATAAAAATGTTATTTCAAACTTGGGTCTTACTAAACGTTTAACAATGAAAATGTTATTTCAAACTTGGGTCTTGCTAAACGTTTAGCAATGAAAATGTTATTTCAAACTTGGGTCTTGCTAAACATTTAGCAATGAAAATGTTATTTCAAACTTGGATCTTAATAAACATTTAGCAATGAAAATGTTATTTCAAACTTGGGTCTTACTAAACATTTAGCAATGAAAATGTTATTTCAAACCTGGGTCTTGCTAAACATTTAGCAATGAAAATGCTATTTCAAACCTGGGTCTTGCTAAACGTTTAGCAATGAAAATGTTATTTCAAACTTGGGTCTTGCTAAACATTTAGCAATGAAAATGTTATTTCAAACTTGGGTCTAGCTAAACATTTAGCAATGAAAATGCTATTTCAAACCTGGGTCTTACTAAACATTTAGCAATGAAAATGCTATTTCAAACTTGGGTCTTGCTAAACATTTAGCAATGAAAATGCTATTTCAAACTTGGGTCTTACTAAACATTTAGCAATGAAAATGTTATTTCAAACTTGGGTCTAGCTAAACATTTAGCAATGAAAATGCTATTTCAAACTAAAAAGTGAACGGCTGACCGATGAAAATTCTATTTCAAACAAAAAAATGAACGGCTGACCAACAAAGCCTAAAAAAAGCAAAAAAGCGACTCAATACCGAACTAACAAATAATTAGTGCACTTCATGAACCACAACAAAAGACAAGTAATTACGGAGAGAAAATGAACTGTTTTGAACTTATTAGAAATCAAACAGTTTTTTTTATCATTATTTAGAAAAACATAACAAACCGATATAATGATTGCATAATTGGTCACATCGATTTTTATATATCTATATAATAAAATTGTCAGAAAATTCTGTGACAATTCGCGTTCAAACGAGAGAGAGGATGACCAGGCGATTTCAGTTTCACAATATTTAATTAAACAAAAAAAGTACATGGAACACAAGAGAGAGAGAGAGAGAGAGAGAGAGAGAGAGAGAGAGAGAGAGAGAGAGAGAGAGAGTTGGAGAGAGAGTTAGAGAGAGAGTTAGTTAGAGAGAGAAAGAGAAAAGGCGAGAGAGTTAGTTAGAGAAAGAGAGAGGGGGGTTAGAGAGAGAGAGAGAGAGAGTTAGTTAGAGAAAGAGTTAGTTAGTTAGAGAGAGAGAGGGGGTTAGAGAGAGAGAGAGAGAGGGAGAGAGTGAGTTAGTTAGTTAGAGAGAGAAAGAGAGAGAAAGAGAGAGAGAGAGAGAGAGAGAGAGAGAAAGCGTGTAAAAGGAGTGTAGTCAATTGTGTATAGTTACATCATTTAATTTGTAACCGGTAAATGAATGGAACAATCATTTCCTTATTTCAAATTTACTAATCCCGGACAGCACCGGGAAGGGAGAGCTAGTATATATAAAACTATAATAGATAGTTAGAAGAGGCTTATCTTTAATTATTTATTATTTTTATAGAGCTCTATCTGAAAGGATATCAACCCTTTTGTGTGTGTACAAGATCTGCTGTCATGAATCGGATCTGTTCCAATTCCGAGGAGTTGATTTTTCATGTTATATATACTGACTCTACTTACCCATCGTTGTCCGGGGCGCAGTGAATTTATTTTAGTTTTTAATTTTTATTTGTTTGCTCATTTTTAAACTTAAGTAGACAACTTCTATTATATTCTTCAATTTAAAATGAGTTATTCCTCTTGCCGATTTTTAATTTTATGCGATTGTTTAAAAATGTTTCATATTAACAGTCATCTGGGCTGGACTAAGTAATTTTTTAAATAAATTGTACCGAAGTACTTTATTATATTGCCAATAACACGGTACAACAATGACAAATGAGAATTGGCTAGTCAGTAGCAAAGTTTGAGTTGTCAGCTAAAATACAACTTGAACCTGACTTAGAAAATCCCACAAGATAACTTTATACATATATATATATATATATATATATATATATATATATATATATATACTAAAGAATACCGGAACAGAACAGTTTGGCACCACTTTTCTGCCCCCTTACAAGGATTAACATCGAGATATAATGATACTAAACCTTATTCTAATTTTAATCAAAAGTCATTACATGCTTTTAATTCTAGAAAATGTCTAAAATTTTAAGCTTAAATTTAAGGGGTCTTAAGAAGAAACCGAAATCCAGGGAATCGTGTCTGATTGATGTCTAATGACTATGGATAAAATTCCATACAAATCTGATATATTTGAATTTTCAAATTAGAGATTGTGTCCATATTATGTCGCCTAAAACCTCTTTAAAATAATTTAAAGAAACTGAAAATTGGTGAATATTTATTATTTGATGTCTAATAACTATTGTTAAAATTTCACAAAAATCGGAGGTATCTGAATTTTTACAAAGGGCTTCCACCCTCTTTTTTCCACCCTTTGCATAAAAGTGAATTAAACTAAATATAGCTCATTTGGACCCCTTATGCTTAGCAGCTGTGTTTTCCAAAATTCATAATGATCGGTTAATTAGTTTATTAGTGAATCCTGTACATACAAATATATAAACATAAATATAGCTGTCTTTATATAGATAGAGATAATGGCTTCCACTTAGCACAAAGCAATAATCTTTTATGTAAAATAGAGTTTTCTAGGTAAATGTAAATGTAAACAAAAGGACAGGTGTTATAATCTCTTCCTGTCAGTGCAAGCATAGTAGCGTAAAGGGAAAATTCTTGACTGCTGATCACAGTTGCATGCGATCTGGTGATCGGGTTTCAAATCATAGCATAAAAGCATTTGCCACGACTACCTATACTGAAGAGCCGTGATACGGCGAAACAGATGATATATAATTATATTTATTTATAATGTTACATAAGTTCAGATCAACATGGTACCTTAGGTTTCAAGCTGGAAACCCAAGCGAAAAATACTGGTGTTTCTTGAGTTTTAATTATAAACCGCTTACTGATCAAAATATGGCTGACAAAAGTTAGTTAGCAGTTTAAAATTAAAACTCAAGAAAACCCAGTATTTTTATCCTGGACCCCCCAGCTTGAAACCTAAGGTATCATGTTGATCTGAACTTTTGTAACTTTATAAATAAATATAATGGTCTTATTAAATAATCGAGGACTCTATTGGATTTTTTTCTACCCAACGACTGCGACTTGGAGCCTTAGGAGTTGATAGCTCCATTGGTATAAAAAAAATGAAATAAAAAAAATAAAAATAAAAAAGAATGATGATGAGTACATACTGTAATTCAGGCTTTACTTGCCTGAAAATTTTCCTTTTTTTCTTTTCTTTTTTTCATTGTTTTTCTTTGTTTATATACGAGCACTGAAGATTGCCACCCCAGGAAGTAAATGCATAGGATACAGGAGCATTTTATAAATATCTTGCTAGTAAACGGAAACAATTGTATGCTAGGAAATAAAAACAGTTTTTTTTTGTGAAATGGTGTGAATCTATTCTTCCTAACATTTGACATGATTTAAATTAAATAAAATATTTTATACCATGGCTCTAGCCTCACACTATTGAGCTATTACAATTGCTTTATGTTATAAAATGTATATTTTAAATATTAAAACTTTATATATATATATATATATATATATATATATATATATAGTCATCCATAGACAGCTGTTTCACTGTTTCCCATTTTCCCATTTTCCCATATCATGGTTCATCAGTATAGCTAAACATGGTAAACATATCAAGCTGAGATCTGAAACCCATTGCGAGAGTCACGTGTTCTTCACCCTTGGCCGTCTCTGCACCCCACGAAGCAGAAGAAATTGTAATGTTTTCATTTTTACGAATTCCGATTCTGGAGAACTCTATTCAAATTAAGAAGAGTAATGCGTTTTATGCTTTGACTCTCTTTCTTTCTCCCTCACTGTCTGATTCTTCTCTCTCTTCACCGCTCTCTCTCTCTTTCTGTTTAATTCCCCCAATTTCTATTTGTTTCTGTTTCTCTCTCGTTTTCTCTTTTTCGGTCTTTCCCCTCTTCCTTTCTCTCTCTCTTGCTCTCTCTCTCTCTCTCTTTCTCTCTCAATCTGTCTATTTCTCACTCTCTGATTCTCTCTCTTTGATTTTCACACTTTTGCTTTCATTTTAGCTGTATCTCTCTCTCTCCCTCTCCCTCATTCCCTTTCTCTCTCTGATTTTTTTCTTTCACTGTATGTCTCAATTTTCTCTTCTTTACATTCTTACACTCTCTCTCCCTATCCCCTCTCTCCTTTCTCTTTGTATTGTTTCTCTTTCTTTCTTTCATTCTTTCTTTCTTTCTTTCTTTCACTCTCTCTCTCTCTCTCTCTCTCTCTCTCTCTCTCTCCCTCTCTTGGCAATTTTGCACCCCCTCTCACCATCTCTCCTCAACCAAAAATGTCTAAACTAATTCCAAGAGAAAATACCATTCTGCAAGACAGGGAAATACTTTAGGAAGGAAACAAACATCCTTTCTCCATACCAAAACAGAAGGGTCATTTTAAAACTATAAACGCCAGTCCCATTCGCCCACCCACAACTGATGCCGAAAAAGAAGTGTTTGTTTGTTTATTTGATATTTACTATAGAATGATGAAACTGAATAATTTGACCTTGTGTGAAAAGTACTTATGTTTCATGCAACAGAGGAAAAAATGTTAACCTCGGTTAAAGTGAAATTTCTTTAACTGACTGATTCCGAACCAGTAAACCATGTCTTCTCAAAGTCGTCGGAATGCGGGCGGCGTTTGTGAGTATTGATTTACTCCTCTCCAGGAGTTAGGCACAAGGCCAGTTTTTATCTTACTCCCACAAGTAAGATGTGACCCAAGGTCGGGTCGAGAAAGTGGGGTTTAAAAATTGCCTGGGCAGCCCCGTCGGCATTCCCCGGTAGGGGCGCCTCAGACAGTAAGCAATAAACTTACTCCTCCCCAAAGAGGGGAGGCGAAGCCTGGGAGGGTGGACCTCCTAGAACTGCACAGGACAAACCCATAGACCGGCGTAAATCAAGCCCCGAAGGCCAAGACAGTACCAGTCTATGGGGTGAAGTATCCATCGGAACAGATACTACACTTTGATCTTGGCCAAAAGGCCAAGTATTGTACTGCCTGAAAGGAAAAATAAAAGTAAAAATTTATTTAATTTTTTTTTTTACATACACACACACAGTTGACCCGCTAAACTGTGAGGACTGCAAAGTTAATTTGTGAAATATCAAAAAAAAAACCGGTCCCTGAGGGGACAAGGGAAAAGTGATGTCAAATGGAGAGAGAGAGAGAGACATGAGACTCGCACAGGATACAAAACTGTGTCTTTGAAAGAGGGACCACCTTATGCGGGTGTCGTCTTAGACAGCTTGACTAACAAGTTGCATTCATACGAATTATATGAATTTGTACAAATAACTCATCCCCCAAGTTCTGGAATAAATCTTTGTTTACGATCTCCTCAAAATTGCGTCGAGCAGCGAATATGGGGAACTTGTCATATAGTTAATATTAGAATATATTTCCAAGATTATATTTGTTTCAGAATTTTTGAGGTGAGGATTGATAATTTGTATTATTTGGAGGTTACAACGGCCGAAACTTTGTGGGAATAACATCCACGATAAGAACAGTAGTCCGAATGACCTAAATAATATAAAGTATATTTATGTATCACACTGCCTTTTTTAGTGACGCCCATGTTTGCATAAGTAATACTATTAAATTAACGGTTAAATTAGTCTACAAGACTGGGAATAAACAAAGAAAAACACTTTTCACTTTGTGGTTTTCTTTGTTTATACATATCTTCTTATATATCAAATAGAGCCAGTTTTTCTCCAGTATGTTTGTGATAAAAAATTTTTTTTTACTACAAACTACATAATAAAATCTGTTTCATCAATCATATAAGGTAAATATTAGTCTGTGTTGTTAAAAAATAATATTTGTATTTCTAATCGATTTTAATATTTAATCCTGGTCGATATTTAATTCATGATTAGTCATAAAAAGAGGAAGGGGAGGAGCTTTTACAATCACATTTAGAAGTCTTAATGCTGCCATCCATAACATTGAGACAGAAAGAGAGGGGTTATTATGTTTATGTAATTAACAGCGTTGCCTTCTCCCCATTGTGGGAGTGGCTCAATCGGTTAGCAAAGAGGTTATGAGTTCGAACCTCACTCGAGGAATAATTATTTTTACTCACCTTGACTAGAGAACATAGACTAGAATCAGATGATCAAGCCTATATGTGCTTTAGATTAACCTTACAGCACAGCATTAGTTACTTATATATCATATACCATTCTCCTTCGACTCAGGACTGTACGCTGCTTAGCTTTGTCTCTGAAAGCATAGATACACCACTCTCACTTGACTCGAGTGGCCAAATACATGTATTTGGAGATTTTAAGTACATCACCGGGACTGGCTTGAATTCTCCAGCTATACAGACACAGCTGGTAACTCCACGTATAGTTTCTCCATAGCACACTCCCTCTCACAGACTATAACTTTCCCGACCTGCCTCCCTTATTGAGTGGACTAGTAAGCCTCACTTCTCGACCTGTTCTTAACCTCAGTGCCTGAGGCTTGTGCGACGAATGCCCATAGCCCACTCGGGAATGCTGATCACCTTGTGGTAATGATTGATATCACCCTAAAATCTCGTCCAAAAGCTGATGAGCTGTTGCTCAAAACGACGAGATACTATGAGCAGGCTGATTTTGAATCCATCAGAGATCACATCAGCAATGCCCCATGGAGTAAAACTTTTTCTCTCCTTGCTGATCAGTGTGCAAATGAGGTAACCGAATGGGTCAAAGCAGGCATTGGAGCACATGTCGCCATGCGAAAATTCTACAGCAAGTCCCACTCTCCTCAATGGTTCACCTCGAACTGTGCAGCTGCTATTGCTCAGAGGCAGCAAACATTCTGATAATTTAACGACCACAAGTCAACTACAAACAGGCAGAAACTTATAGCGTCAAGAAATCATTGTAAGACTGTAATAGATGAAGCAAAGAGAAGGTATACAGATGACCAGAAAACGCATTGAGTCACAGAAACTAGGTACTCTCCGCTTTTGGAAAATCTTCAATAGTGTGGTGAACAATGGGCAATCAACAATTCCCCCACTATCCAACCACAATGATGACGTTTGCATAGCAACTGATAAGGTTGAACTACTTGCACAGCATTTTGCCGTAAACTCCATTTTGGACTTTGCAAACCACTCTCTCCCAAATTTCCCATTGTGGACTGAAGCCACACTTGATGACCTGACCATCACCCTATCTCATGTCTTGGACATCATAAAGAACCATAACACCTCCAAAGCATGTGGGCCTGATCTTATACCAGTAATAATAATAAATAAATGCTCTGCTGAACTGGCCCCTGTCCTCTCCAAACTCTACAACAGATGCCTTGCTGAATCTTGCTTCCCTGATGGCTGGAAAATTGCCTCTGTGGTACCAGTCTTCAAGAATTCTGGAGATAGAACTGACCCTCAGAATTATCGCCTCATCAGTTTACTCTCGCTCTTCACTAAAATCTTTGAATCCTTAATCAATGTAGCGATAGTATGGCATCTTGTTAATGCTAAACTTCTTTCTGACCATCAGTATCAATTTAGGTAAGCACGGTCTACTGTGGATATCCTAATGGTTATCTCTGAATACCATACACTGGACAAGGCAGGTGAAGCTAGGGCGGTAGTGCTTGATATTTCCAAGGCCTTTGACAGGGTCTGGCATAAATGTCTTCTCATAAAAATTAATTCATATGGTATTACTGGACGAATATTTAATATAATTAGATCCTTCCTATCCAAAAGAAAAACTCAGGTTGTCCTCAATGGCCGTTCATCCAAACAACATGACATAAATGCAGGTGTACCCCAGGGATCTATCATTGGACGGTTATTGTTCTTGATTTTCATAAACGACTTCCCTGATGACATTGTGTCTGAGATGGGTATATTTGCTGATGACATCACGCTTTACTCTCGTTATGTGGGTAAAACGGACGCGCACATATCCGAGGCAATGGCTGAATCCTTAAAAAGTTGCCTCCCGTCTGTAGTTGAATGAGGTCATAAATGGATGGTAACATTTAATGCTGCTAAGACAAAGCTCCTTACCTTCAACAACTGCCTGAGACAAATTTGCTAGAGTTTTGATATTCTTTAATTTCAGAACCATTTGAAGTATTTAATAGCAGTAAAGTGCAACGGATAGCTGTTTTTTTGTGTACTATTGGTGTGGTTGAGAGTTGGAGATCATGGACGATTGGAAAGCAGTAGAATATTGGAAGAGAGTGATGATTCATGCCGGATTAAAAAATTCAGAAATCTGAGCTGCAGTTTTATTTCCACTTGAAGGCCGTGAGATGTGAGCTGGAAAATTGCGATGGAGATATAGAAGCAGTGGCTAGCAGGAAGGATCATAGCAGGCGTTCTGACTGTGTTCACACAATGAAATTCATCGAGAAGCTGCCAAAAAAGGTGCAGCAAGATCCAGGCAAGGTAATGCGGACCTTGGCAAGAGAAATGGGCGTTGGAGTAACGGCTATAAAGAAAGCGCTCAGCGAGGATCTTTGCTATTCCTCATGCAGGCATTCAAGGGCTAACTACTCACTGCCAAGGTCCAAGAGAACCGCCTTATGAAAGCCAAGAAATACCTCAACATGATTAACATCCAGTCGAGAGAGGGAGATTCTGGTTACTACCAGAACTAGATGCACAACGTGTAGAACAATATGTGGTTAGCCTACAGTCTGCACAAATTCTTGCACATCATGAAGACCTAGTTCCCTCAAAATCTGATGATCATTAAATGTATTTCGAGTAAAGAACATGTTATGTTGCCCTTACATTTTCAAAAAGAGGTTCAGACTCAATTCAGATGAATATATTGAGTTACTGTCCACTGCTGTCAAGCACTGAGTAAAGAGAGTGACTGCAGGAAGGTCATATGTGTAGCAGCAGGACTCAGCTCTGTGTTACACTTCCAGAAAATTCAGAAGTGACTGCCTGAGAACTTCCAATCCACCAGTCCCATGACTATGTTTGGGGCACAATTGAGAAAGACACAAGCAGTACCAGCTGGGACACCAAAGACGAGCTGATTTCCAGGATCAAACTGTTCAGGCGTCTCACAAAGGACACTGTAAAGACCATGTGCTTCAGGTTCAGGTCTTGCCTGGAAGCCGTGGGGGAAGCTTAAAATGGCCTCTTAGAGTGATCTGTATTTAGCAAAATATCCTGAATTTTGAGAATACATCAATTATTGGCCATGATATGACATTTTTTCTTTCCTTTCAAAAGGTGTCAAATTTGTTCAGAACTGGTACCAAAGGTACTAAAGCTTTTTTTTTTTTTAATGCAACCTTAATTCCTATATAATTTTATTTCTAGCTACCATATTGTAGAATGGTTCGTAGGTGTAGTGTTTAGATAGTATTTTATTATTATTATTATTATTATTATTATTATTATTATTATTATTATTATTATTATTATTATTATTATTATTTATTACTAGTATTACTATTGTTATAAAGAATTTTATTTGATATGCAAATTACCATATCACACGGTAGTCTTAAGGGTAGTATATTATTATTATTATTATTATTATTATTATTATTATTATTATTATTATTATTATCATTTATTTATGTATATATAAGTAACATTTTAAGCTGAATTATTTCGACACTTGATTATTGGGGAAATGGTAGTTTTATCTGTACCATTGGAGAGCCATGCATATAACTGTCTTGTTTTTAAATCTCCGAAACAGTTACATGGTAAACAGCTGAAGATCCCCGTGTTAATATTAGATGCTTACGTTAAGGTCTCCTGCTTTTGTTTCACTGTTAGATACTTAATCCCCCTTTTTATTTTTATTTACTTACTATTATATATTATTTATTTATGAATTTTCCAACAAATGTTAAGTCTACACTATTTTGGATTTAGTTAGTTTCTCTGAGAATTTAAACTGCAAACAAAAAGACAAAGAAAAGGAAAATGCAGTTTAAATTCCCAGAGAAACTAACTAAATCCAAAATAGTGTAGACTTAACATTTGTTGAAAAATTCATAAATAAATAATATATAATAGTAAGTAAATACAATAAAAAGGGGGATTTAGTATCTAACAGTGAAACAAAAGCAGGAGACCTTAACGTAAGCATCTAATATTAACACGGGGATCTTCAGCTGTTTACCATGAAACTGTTTCGGAGATTTAAAAACAGGACAGTTATATGCATGGCTCTCCAATGGTACAGATAAAACTACCATTTCCCCAATAATTCAGCTTAAAATGTTACTTATATATACATAAATAAATAATAAAATAATAATAATAATATACTACCTTAAAACTACCGTGTGATATGGTAATTTGCATATCAAATAAAATTCTTTATAACAATAGTAATACAAGTAATAATAATAATAATAATAATAAAATACTATCTAAACACTACACCTACGAACCATTCTGCGATATGGTAGCTAGAAATAAAATTATATAGGAATTAAAGTTGCATTAAAAAAAAAAAAAAAAAAAAAAAAGCTTTAGTACCTTTGGTACCAGAAAGGCAAATAGATAAGAGGAAGGAAACCTAGCCATACAGATCTAAATACCCAATATATAGTCTAAAGAAGCTTTGAGTTATTTTAAACAATATATATATATATATATATATAAGTATAAATTTTTATTTATACAAACATTATTGGTTACATATGTGCATACATGTTTCGGTTGCACTTTTCCCAGAAAGTCAACCTCATCAGACTAAGAATTTTCGAAAATTCTTGGTCTGATGAGGTTGACTTTCTGGGAAAAGTGCAACCGAAACATGTATGCACATATGTAACCAATAATGTTTGTATAAATAAAAATTTATACTTATAAACAGCTCTACTTGTTATTGAGCACTTTTTATAAACACTTGAGTTTCTATGGATTTACATTTACAGAAACTAATACAATACATGTACGATATATATATATATATATATATATATATATATATATGTTTCTTCTATATTCTTCTTTCATGTCACATTCTAATTTTTTAAATAACATGAACCCTCACTTCCTGATTTCTCTTTTTTCTCTACTATATATATATATATATATATATATATATATATATATATATATATATATATATATATATATATATTTCTCTTTATTTATCATGTCCCTGTCACCATTTGAAAATATAATATATTTTAAACAACATCTTCATTCATTTTTTAGGAAATTTTTTTATAACAAAAATATCTCATCATGTGCGTTAATTTGATGGTATTGGTTTGGTCTATCCGCTTTTTCTATTCATCCTTACATTGTTTCAACTTTTTCTCTATAAACTTACACTCACACACACATTTTAGATGGTGTCGCAAAAGTAAGGAGTCAGTTTGTCTATACTAATATAAGAAGTTGAGATGGATGGTTAGACTCCTACATTCCAGCTGTTTTGTCCAATGAAGTGAAAGTGTCATAGATAACTCAAGTCTGATTTAGGAAGTGGTAGTGGTGAAGTGGATAATGATGCTGACTGATCAACTTGAGTGTGCTAAGTTTGAATCTAATTTGTTCTATAATACTACTTTTATTTATGAATACTGGCAACTTGTAAATTACTTCTTGATCATATAGCAAAAATTATATTAAGATTTTTTTACATACATACTGGGAAACCAATGATGTTGAGTCATATAAATTTTCTCAAGTCCGATTTGGGATTATATAAAACTAGCTGAAGTACCCATCAACACCGGGTTCTCAAACTTGTCTCTTCTTCACGTCAGTTCAATTGAATTTTTTTAGTTTTTTTCGTTTAAATCGTAATAAAATAATTAAAGAAAATACTTTGTAATCATTAGAATAAAAACGATTATAAATAACAAAGTGCATTATTTAGGTTCATCAAACGGAATTTCCATGAACAGAGTTTATTTCAAAGAACTTCCTGTGTAACATGTTAGCACGGGATCGCTTGTCTGGGGACTACAGTCTGGCTACCTTCAAATCTAATATCAATAAACACTAGTCATAAACCGTACTCATAAGTCATGAAATGTTATTCATTCCATTCATTATTCTCAATCCTTTCATAATATTGATCATCATTCCCCTCTCGATCTATCCATCCACGAAAACAACGGAACATTATAGCAAAAAAAAAACCCCAAAACACAATTGTCTAATGTGAGATTCGAACCCTGAAAGATGGCATAAAATATTGGAACTGATGGTGAACGCTTTATCCACCTGACCACCGATCAAATAAAGACATTACATCTTTTTAACCTACTTAAATTGTTTATGAGTTAGGCATAGGGATACAAAATTAAAAATCTGTTTTACCTCTCAGCATAGATCTAAAATAGTTCGATTGTCTAAAATAAATGAAGGCACAAAGAAAATATGTATGATGATTTGACACAATAAAATCAACCACGACTTATTTTTATATGTTTATTTATTTATTTTTCTTACTGGTAATGCAAAGGTTTACGTTATTATAAGTATGTTGTTCGATCAGCTAATGATAGAAAATATCAAACTGGAAAGGGAATGGTGAAAATGTCAAAACATTTATTTCTAATCTTACTTTTACATACTTCTAATTTTTGAATAATGAGCTTTAGAAGAGGTTAAAGAACTTCTGACATCGATGGGGTTAGTTTGGCTCTTAGATCAACTATTTAAATCGGATGCCGCAACACAACTACACATATACAGACAATTTTGCTTTAGTAAAATATTATGCCTTCATTTTCATCAGGTTATATATAACTCTTGTTATAAAAAATGAGTGTGGATTCCTGAATGGTTGGAAATGAAGCAGTTATATACTTCAACTTTTATCCAATAATTAAAATCTTTGTGCTCTCAATATGACTTACTGAAAGAGACTTTCTTCTATTAACTTGTCTTGACCAGTAGGATTCTCTGTTCTAGTAACTTCTTCTTCAGACCTGAGATTCGACCATCTCTCGTCTGAGAATTATTTTCATTGGTCATTTCTTCAACCACATCAGAATTACCAATCTGATTGGTTCATTACCTCATAACTATAATGTGAGCTATCCTTTCACACAATGAGAATTTGGGAAAACCTCCTGACCTGTTAAATGTTCTTTGAAGATCGTCATATAACATTGCTGAGGCTTGTGTTGTATATTGACGAAGTTAGATGACGTTTTTAGAGTGAGAAGTTGATTAGAAGCGAATCGGTGTGTATAGAGAAATGAGGTCTTAAAACATTAACTAAATAAAACTGAAGTTATGACACTCTCTTCCTTCTTTAACATGTCCAGCGATGAGAATTAATAAATAAAGAATAAGATGTCAGTATCATAATCATCCGTGTTTATTGATTGAAATTAACAACGACTTAGTGTGTTTTGTCCAGCAAGAAGAAATCTTCATTTCGTTCAGTCCATAGCATTAATACATCTTCCACCTCCATGGAGAAATAGACACTAGGCGATCAGGTAATACAGACCTCATCAGTCAAAGGAACAATCCTGCCCAAAGAGAGACGCTTGAAGAAGAGAATATACAACACTTGAATTTTGTTGCACTATAAAATATTCCTTGTTATTTATACATAACATATATTGTGCTATTTTTATATCTAGTATTTATGTATATCTTTTACGCTTTGATTTTTATTGAAAGCATTCAGATCCTTGTTCAGCTCAAGTTGAAGTGAATGGCCATCTTCTTGAGGACTGACCTTCACTCCAGATCTGAAATGTAAGACTTATATCCAATCTGTTACTAAAGTTGTTGGAAAAGTATTTGATTCCTGATGCAATCCTTTACCTATATAAGTATCAGATACGGATTACTGCTGCTACATCTGGGGAGGTGCCGCTCAGAGCTCCATTTCTTGCCTTGACAGAGTTCACGACCGACTTTGCAATCTAGTAGAGGATTATCACAGAAGAGACGCTGCTAGTTTCTCTCTACTCTATCATTATTTCCATGGAAAGTGCTCTACTGAGCTCCAATCTTTGGTTCCTCCTTGTAAGACATTCACAGCAAGAACTTATCCTTCTACCACAACTGCAGAGAACTTTATTTTCTTCCTCTGTGTACGTGTACCTAACATTAAACGGAATTTCCATGAACAGAGTTTATTTCACAGAACTTTCTATCTGTGTAACACGTTGCCACGGGATCGCTTCCCTGGGGACTACAGTCTGGTTACCTTCAAATCTAATATCAATAAACACTAGTCATAAACCGTACTCATAAGTCATGAAATGTTATTTATTCCATTCATTATTCTCAATCCTTTCATAATATTGATCATCATTCCCCTCTCGATCTATCCATCTCATGAACCCTTTCAGCCTTGATAAGTTGTAACCCATTAGTAAAAAAATATATAGATCATTGGACTTATTAGAAAATATATGATATTTGTGATAGCCTGGGAGGATGGTATCATGACGAATCAAGGAAGGTGCGAGAACGCTCTATCCCTTAATAGACTTAACGAATGGCCTATGCTGGAAATCTTATTTCTTTGATCAATCCTAACTCAAAAACCAATAAACCAAATTAGTTAAAACTTTGCACAAAATTTTTATTTGATAGGTTCTATAAATGTGTAGAATTTCAGCATCATTAGTCAAGGCAACCTAGAGATCCAGAAAGTTCAATCATGAAATCATGTTATCTGTGTGTATGTACGTACGTACGTATGTGTCACCCTGTATCTCATCAACTATTTGATGGATTCAGCTGATTTTTGACAGAGATAGAGGTTCTAGGTATAGTTGATGGCATTTTAATTTCAGTTTACCATATACCTTAGTTTTCCAGAAAATTAAAAAAAAACTTAAAAACGACCAGTATTCATACACTTTATTCTATATCTTATTGACCATTTGATGGATTCAGCTGATTTTTGACAAAGATAGAGGTTCTAGTGTCTAGTTTATGGCATTTTAATTCCAGTTTACCATATACCTTAGTTTTCCAGAAAATTCAACAAAAAAAAAACTAAAAAAATTACTAGTCTACATACAGTTTATTCTGTATCCTATCAACTTTTTGATGGATTCAGCTGATTTTTGGCAGAGATAGAGGTTCTGGGCTCTAGTTGATGGCTTTCTAATTTCAGTTTACCAATATACCATAGTTTCTCAGAAATTTTCAACAAACCTTAAAAAATGACTAATCCACATACACTTTCTTCTATATCTCATCAGCTATTTGATTAATTCAGCTGTGTTATGGCACAGATAGAGGTTGTATTTTGTTTTCCTTTGTACACTGAATATTTTATTGTTTACTATTGTGAATAACTTTATTATATTTCTCCCTGCTCCAAAAATGTTGGATTGATTTATTTATTTCATTCAAATTAAATATTTTTGCATTGTGTCCTTGTCAATTTTCAAACACACTGACTGTAAAATGATTGAATCACCATTTATTGTTTGCAATAAATACATGGTAAAGTTTGCAAAAAATTTGTTCTAGTTTGAATTGTATCATGAGTAAATATACACTCATCATAATTTAAAAAAATTATTTACCTGTGAATATTGGAAGAAACATTGATTAGTCAAACTACCAACTATATCAGTTATGAGAAGGCATTGTATTGAGGCATAGTCTTTACAAAAGTAGTGACATTCCATGAAAAATGCCAATATACTCAAATCATATGCCCTTAATAGGGTTAAGATGAAAATTCATATACACTAAATGTACAAAAGCAAGGAAATTCCCAAACTTTTACACTTTTATTGTCATTAAGGGTATGCGAGCACAACAGGGCTATGTATTTTACTGGTAGGAATTTTTCTTCAGCGCACTTCACACACTTCATCCACTCATGCATAGAGATTTATACTGTAGTGATGTGATAATGAAATGGTTTGGTTGATATGTAGTCATATTTCAGTATACTGGCATTTCTCATGGAATAAACATATACTACACTGCCCCACAAAGGAGGAAATAATGCCTTGGAAGATGCTATGATAAAAAAACAAACATATACTACACTACCTCCCTCCAAAGAAGGAGGTAATGTCTGGGGGGATGGTATCATGATAACAGAACAGATACTACACTACCCACCACCTCTTGAATTGAGCATTGAAGGATAGTACATTAGTCTGAAATAGTATAGTAAACTGAATTGAGTATTACAAGATAGTAATAGTATAGTTTCGATTTCTGACATACATTATTAATAGAAGTACTAGTATAGTTTCGGCTTCAGACAGACAGATACCAAATCTCCATTAGCAATAGATATTCAAATATAAAGATCAGGACAGTTATACTTTTGGCATCAAGTGTTATAATCCTGATGCCGGATGCTACAACATGAACATGCTTGTCATCATCGATTTTAGATCGAATCTCTTTTTTCTACTGATTCTGTACTTGTACAATCTTATCTTTTTTCATCATCGGAATTGATCGATCCTAATTAGGACGAAATCAATTCTACCGCCAGGTTTTCCTTATTATAAAAGAAAAGTGGACGCCTTCCTACTGAATTGACTTCGTTGTAAATGTCATCACGCATTGATGCTATTTTATGGGAGGCTTCATATTGTTTCTTGGATTTCAGATGTTTAATGGTTGGGTAATTGACAAATAGCAGTTTTGAAAGTTTTATGTACTAGTGAATAAAAAGAACAAAACAGGAAGCTGAAAAATATAAACATTAAAATAAATTAAAATCGTAACAGGAAGTTAATCAATAAAGAAAACTCTTTTTTGATATACGATTTATTTTTAGTGGGATACGCATTTAAATGCATTTGTTTTCTTTCGTTTTGTACGTAATTAGTGACTTTTATTGTGAGCATAGGCGACACCTTGAGGAAAATGACCCCAAAAAGTATGTAATAAAAAAAAAATTACTATCTATCATTTTGCTGTATTATCAAGATGGATTAAAGAAAGATTTGAGATAAAATGTCATTTAATCATAACATTTGTTTAATTTCTTTCAAACAAACTTAAAAAAAAAACTTTGTTCGCCCCAAACAAGGCATATTGCCACTGAAGTGCAAGGGACTACTGTGATATGGACCAGATTTATAGAGGTGGGGGAAACCTGAGTGGGGAGTTGGGGTAGTAAGATGTTTGTTCACATCATATTTATATTTCTGCACCATAAATGACATTTCTCAATCCAGATCTAAAATGGAAGACGTATCAAATCTGTTGCTAAAGTTGCTGAGAAAATGGTCGACTCATTCTTTAAAAAAAGTAATAATAATAAAAAAGTAAAATATAAACATTACTATTTAATGTAATAGATTAGCATAAGGATTCTAAGGATTTACGTTAATTTTAACGTAAATCCTTAAAATCCTAATGTTAACTATTACATTAAATAGTAGTGTTTATACTCAGTGTTTGAACTCAGGCCATAAACTTCTGTCAAAAATAACTAATTATCTGAAGTTAATAATTTCGATATTGTTTCTTGGCTTCTAGATCTTCAATGCGTGAGTGGTTGAATGTAGAAAGAACATTTGTGAAACTACTGCACACCAGTGGATAAAAAATGGTTGAAATTATTAAAAGTAGAAGAGGTGATACATTTGGGGTTGTTGTTTTTTTTGTTGTAAATTTTTAGATTTTTATGATTATTTAATATTAATGTTTACGATATTATGCAAATACGTGTCAAAAGTATTAGGGAGAAAACTAGAGTAATTTCTGCTTTTTTTATCTGAGTTTGCACCTTTTTCTGGAAATTCGTCACACCTCCTCCTCCTCCTCCCTCCATTACTGCTTATGAATTCTTGTTCTATGAATATTCACCCCCCCTCTCTCTCTCTCTTCATTCTCTGTCATTCTCTGTGTCTCTTTCCCTCCCTCCCTCTGTTTCGCTCTCTTACTCTTTCTCTTTCACTTTTTATCTCTATCTCTTTTTTTTCTGTGTTCTCTCTTTTCTGTTTTCTCTCTTTTTCTTCTCTCACTCTTTCTCTTTCTCCCCCCTCTCTCTCTCTTAAAAACTGTAAATTTACTGAAAATTATTCCGATAAATGTCACTGTATCCTAAAATTGAATAATAAAGGCTCCACTCCAAAAATTGAATATTATAGGCTCCACTCCAAAAATTTAATAATAAAGACTACAATCGAATAATTCAGGCTCCACTCTAAAAATTGAATGTTATAAAATGTAAAAAATAAGAATAAAAAAGGTAACATTGTGTTATGGGCTTCCTTATTCAATCTTGGGTAACACAGAGTCTTCCTGCTAGTAATATATATATATATATATATATATATATATATATATATATATACATATATATATATATATATATATATATATATATATATATATATATATATATATATATATATATATAAAGTGTAAAAGTTTCTGTTAAATAAGCTTTATTAAATTTATATGACGTTTCGGTAAAATGTATGTCTTCTTCAGGTATGCAAAAACCTAAAAATTGATTGTATTAACTCAGAAAAAACATATTACAATATAAATATTTCTCTCTACATAATGGCCTTGTGCCTAACTCCTGGAGAGGAGTAAATCAATACATACAACTTCTGGAATGACCTTTTCATTTTCCATTTTCGACCTGGTAAATTAAAAAAAAATTAAATGATTCATTTCTTTCTCCCTTCATTCTGTATAACATTTTTTCTCTCTCTCCCATCTATTCCTTCTTCCTTTCTTTTTTTTCTAGTTGCCTCTTATTTTTAATTTATTTATATTCTAATATGGCCTCCCCCCTTTCAGAATTAATCTGGACAGGATCAGAATAAACCTCGATTTTATTATAATATAATACAGTGAATGCTGGGTTCCCACAAATTCAGTCTTTCTGAGTATGCAGACGAATGACAGGGCATTGATTCGGTGGATTTGTGGTGTGTGTTTTGATGGCAGTTGGTTCTGACTTCCTGCTATTGAAGTTGAAGGTTCCCAGACTGGATTCGGTTCTGCATTGCAACTGCCTATAGTGGTATGGACATGTTGAACAGAACTCTGGTTGGATAAATAGGTGTACACACATCTCAGTTGAGAGTAACTGAGGAAAAGGCATGTCGAAGAAAACTCGGAGTGACTCAATCAAAAACGACCTTAAGTAATGGCACATCAAAACCGACGTAAATGATAGAATTTTTTTTAAAAGAAGAAATCGCTCCATACAAGGCATGAAGCCACTTGATGTAAAGAGTTAAAAAGAATGAAAGATGATTATTACAAAAATAAGAGATGCCTATTGAACCTAGTCTTGAAAAGACCAAGGTTATAGATAGGAGGAAACAGTCAACAAGAAGAGAGTTCCACAAGTCTGCAGTTTTTGGAAAGAAGCTACTAGAATAGGAAGCTGTATTACAATGAGGTATCAAAACAGCGAATTGATGGAGACCACTAGACCAACGAGTCAAACGAGCTGGAACAAAGGAAGCAGGGAATAGATCAGACAATTCTTAAGAACACATGCCATAATAGTATTTATATATAGAGAGAGGGTGTGCAGAGAAGAAGAAAGGGTGGGGCCAATTAAATTACAGATACGTTTCTGCACCTTATCAAGAACCCTCAAATGGGACAGAGATTCCCCAGCCCAAATATAACAACATTTTTATAGAGAAAATCAGTGCCAAAGGGCAACCCACATCAGATGTGGAAAAGACATATTAATCGACAGCGAATAAGTTTGGGTGGATGGAGGGCATTTATACAGATAAATTCACACAAGGACTGTATGCACCTCGTGGACCACAGGTTGATTGTGATTTCTACTCTAATAGCTTCTTTCCCCGGACCGTTTGCTTGTGGAATTACCTCTCTGCTCCCTGTTTTCCCGACTATACCAACATGCAGAAATTTAAATGTAATGTGAACAAGCATCTAGCTGTACAACTTCCCACTTAGGATTTCCCTATGAATCTGGCCCATAATTCACATTAGCCCCTCATGTCTAATTGGCAGTGTGCCTTGTATGGGATGAATTGAAGTAAAAAAAAAAAATTGATTTTAAATTACTGAATTAAAGCGAGCTGTTGCGATGCTTTTGGAAGGTTCAGGAAGCTGCTGCCAATCCTTACATTTATGCACATTTCCTTCAGGATTCATGGCACAGTCTTTTCAGCCTGTGTTGCATGGCAGTGGGACATGAGCACCAAACACTTTTGATCTATGACAGCTTTGATGTAATGACCGTGTCATGATCAGGTGGATGTGTAGCTGCAAACTATAGAAAAAAGATCTCTTCAATCGTGCTTCATCAGAAGTATTAGTATTGGTGAGATTATGGATGCCTTACGTGCTTGGTGTCTCAGGTGGTTTGGCCATGTAGAGCGTGCCACGTCTTGCATCAACTCCATTACACAACTGTATATCCCAGGCACTAGGGATCATGGTAGATCAAGGAAGACCTGGCTTGAGTGCGCAAGAAGTGATTTGACTGCATGCAACTTTACTGATATCAACACTCTATATTGGACCACATGAAGAGCAGGCGTGAGACGTTGTCTGGTGTTTCCCACCCTGAAGTCCGGGACACTTGCAGCACCTTAAATACCAAAACCTGATGATCATGATGATGATGATGAATTAAAATTACTTTGAAAATAGAAATTGAAGTTTCTCTTTCACAGCTGAATCAGAAGATGGAAAAGAAATATGACTGTGAACAAATGCCTTGGGCCTAACTCAGCAAACACGCAAGGAAAAACGTGTATGAGCATTACATGACGGAGTTGCCGTTCATAGATTGCAATATAGATAATCCTATTTGTAAAATAATTCATGTTATTTTTATAGTAAAAAAAGTTGATCAGATTAAGATCTCCAAAAATGTCAAGTTCGGAATTATGGAATTACAGGGCAAAAACAAGAAGAAAAAAAAGTAGCCATTTTAAAAAAAAATGCTAAATACAGGATTAGTGCTAAAAGGTTTATATTTTATTTTATAGTTTGTTTTTTTACAAATGAGTCACCACTTATGAAGGCCCAAAGGTTACTCGAGGATAAGGGTTATTGGGTTGGACAGGTAGACCGAGGGGATTTGTAACGATGGTTGTAACTGGTAGAGAAATTGATTATTTAAGAGGATGGCTCAACAATAACTTGTTTACATTGGACTTGAAAACTGCAATGTTATAGTCAGTCCGGAAGCAGCCCTGTGGTACTGTGTTCCACAGACGAGCAGTTCTAAGAGAATAAACTTTGCCCAGGGAAGTTCTACTTAGTTCTAGGTACACAGAGTGAGGAAATTAATTTATTGACAGTGGTTGTAGCTAGACGAGTTTTTGTTGTGAATGTTTTACCGGGGGGGGGGGCATAGAATGAAGCTCAGTCGAGCACCTGTCATGAAAGTAACGAGAGAGTAGAGAAAGACTAGCAATGTCTGTTCTGTGAGAAAGAGGCTGTTGGGTAGAGAAGATTTTGGAGTCGGTCTGTATTCTATCAAGGCAGGAAATGCTGCTCTGAGCAGCACCTCCGAAGATGTGGCAACAGTACTCCATCTTAGGACGTATTTGACTATTAAAGATTTTCACCGATTAGAACATTTTTCCTTTCTCACTCTGTGTACCTAAAACCAAACGGAACTTCCATGAACAAAGTTTCTTTCTTATTACTTCTCATCTGTGGAGCACAATACCATGATTCTGCTTACCAGCTGACTACAACATGGTCGTTTTCAAGTCCAATATTAACAAATACTTATCGAGCCGTCCTCTTATACAACCAAATTCTGCCCATTCCTCACATCGTTCCCAAATCCTCTCATAGTATTGTTCATCATCAAACTGACAATCTCATTAACCCTTATCCTTGAGTGGACTCCAGGCCTTGATAAGTGGTGACTCATTAGTATATAAAAAAAATCAATAAAATGAAAATAAATGAACCATAATACTTGACTTTTTTTTATCTTTAAACTATAATTCAGGTCATAAATCACTTTTTAATCAACCGTTTAAATAAAGGTTTATAAAATTAGTTTCGAAATTGTCACGATATAGTAATCGATTCGGTCAGTTTATTCCATTATGACTACATAAAAATGGCTAGCATGTGTTTAGTTCGTGAGTAGTTGAAATTCAAAAGTGATTTTGGAAACCTTTAAATTGATAGAAAGTAATTTCTGCCTTGACTTAAATGTTCCTATTTACTTGCCTCCCCACATGGGCAGGGTTAGACACAAGGTCGGTTTTTAATGTGAGGAAAATCCAGCTCCCCAAAAGGGTCACTCTGGATTAGGATAAAAATAAAAGTTGCCTCAGTCTACAAGGATTTCTCCTTCACTGACCGAAGACAGAAAAGATGAAGTGTAGACTCAGAACAGATACATTTTACTCCTAGCCAAGGAGTCAAGGAAGCTGTTAAAGATAAAGTCAAGTATTATCGTTCATTTTTACTCCTGAACCAATTAATGTTTGCATGCACCCCTGTCATATTAAAGAACCTTCATTTTTTTTCTTCCTTTGTGTAATTTTGAAGAAGATAATGCATTTATCAAATGTCAGGTTAAATAAGAGCATGGTGTGTGGGAGCCAAAGGGCAAGTTGGTGGGGAGGAGTATTGAACCCATTGATCCCGAGATAAAGTAATCGAAAAATAAGAAAGTAATAAATAATGAATGAGAGAGAGAGAGAGAGAGAGAGAGAGAGAGAGAGAGAGAGAGATATGTCCATGGCTTCTGTCCTCAGGGTTTCTGAGAGAAGGAAATCTTAATGAAAAGTTCCTATTTATACTCCAGATAAAACTCAGAGGCAAAATGTCGTCTCCGACCCTGGAGGACCGTGAAGCCATAAAGATAGCCATCTAATTAATGCAAGAATCATCCTTTGAATTGTTGGCGACTACAACTCTATATAAACTGGCATTACTGAGCTCCCAGGATCTACTTTTGGCACTTGATGTATGTTGGAGGCTACAGTTGTTTTTTAAAATTATTTTTGCACTGATTGTTTCATATTTGGTTTCCTATTACTTGGGACAATACTATATTCTTTCTTTGGTACTAATGTTTGTGGTTTTACCCTTTTGTATATCATATTAAGTATCATCATACATGTTTAGTAAGTAAGTCACATTTATTTATACATTGTTCATCCATCTTTCTAAATTTGACTCCGGCAACACATGTCTTTCTGATTGTATTGGGATATTAATGTATTCTTTCACTTAATGATTATGTCTGTTCTTCTTTGTATATCATATCATATTAAGTACATCTTACATATTCCGTTTCTCATTGGGACAATAATATATTCTTTCTTTGGTATTAATGTCTGTGGTTTTATCCCTTTGTATATCATATTAAGTACCACCTCACATGTTTCGTATTCCCATTTTACATTTGTCTTTGACAAACTGTTTATGTGAGAATAAATGTGCATGTATGTAAATCCAGCTGTTTCTTCACTATTACCCTTTTCTTTTTCTTCTGACACACATGTGTTATCCACGATAGCGCAACACACAAAAGGGCGGTATCGTGTTCGGGAAAGATATACCTGAACACGTAGTTGTTAAAAACGTAAAAGCTAGGATACAAAGTATTTGTTAGCTTAACAGACCAAATTATTTTTTTTGCTAATAGAGTAATATATATTTGGAACAAGTTGTAAATTCAGATTGAGAACAGAAATAGCGTAGAACATTTTAAGATGGAATTAGATAAATTCACAAATAATAGTAAAAAAAAATTAATTAAAGGTGGATTTTTTTGGGGAACTGTTGGGTGAAATATTTAACAAAAAAATTAGAATGTTATATATTGAGATTGAAAAACAGACAAAGAAAAATAACACAACTATCAAAAAATAGTAAACTATTTCAGTTATAGGGAAAGGAGAGATTATAAATTTAGGATTAACTATTTTACTAGAGAGAAGAATGAGAGTTTATTTAATTGAAACTTTCAAAATAATTAATAAAAATTTTAACTATGGTGGACATTTGTTAAGAATTAGAGCTATTAACCAACTGAAGTTCTTTTTTGCTAATAAAGTAATATATTTTTGGAACCGATCAGAGTAAGAACAGAAATATTGTAGAAAATTTTAAGATGGAATTAGATGAATTCAGAAATAATCGTAAAAAAAGAATTAAAGGGAGAAATTTTGGGAACTCTCGGATGTAATATTTAACAGAATTTGATCTGTACATTGGTATTGTACAAATAGTGTGCATGTTCTGTGCAATGTTTTTTTAGGTGATCTCAAAGAGACATAACATAACAAACCTGCTCATATTTTTGATCACCAAAAATCAGAGAATTATCCAATTTTAATGAAGGTAAATTATATATAAAAGGGTGATATAGTTTGCTTGAAGCATTGTATGTAATATATACCCAACAAAGGACGAGTAAAATTAATTCCCCAAACAAAACAGTTTTGCACCACTTTTATGTCCCCTGAAAACTATTAAAATCAAGATATAATGCTACTAAACCTTATGTCTTGAATCCTTATTCCAATTTTGATCAAAATCCATTACATGATTTTGATTCTAGAACATGTCTAAAATTAAAGGCTTAAGCTTAAGGGGTCTTAAGAAGAACTTGAAATTCAGAGAATCTTGCTTAATTGGTGTCTAATGACTATAGATCAAATTTAATGCAAATTTGAATCAAATTTAATACGCATTTTAATTTTCAAATGGGTGGTTGTGCCTATATTATACCCCTTATAAATCTTTTAAAATACATCAAAGAAACTGAAATTTGGGAAATATTTATTAATTAATGTCTAATACTTATTGTTAAAATTTCACAAAAAATTGGAGGTACCTAAATGTTCACGAATAGCTTTTACTCCTTTTTTTACAAAACTAAATTAAACTAAATATAGCCCACATTTGGACCCCTTACGTGCAGCAGCTGTATTTCAAAACTCATAATGATTGGTTAATTAGTTCAGGAGTGAATCCTATACATAAAAATATATAAACATCAAAACATACCTAACTTTATATAAATAGAGATACAAATTTTCAAATTTAACATCGATTTTCAAAAGAGTAGAATTTTGAAGGGATTTAAGTTTGGGTCAGATTTATACACATATGTGGTTCCTTCTGCGAGTACCATATTCTAAAAGGAAAAACTCAAAGAAATGACGATTCCAACCTCTGACTGAGGCTCATTCATTCAAGTTTTTTTTACTGTTAAAAGCGACTCTATAAATTTTAAGACAACTGACTGCACTTGTACATCCCTCAAAGAAAATACCCCCGACCCAAAATCCCACCCCTTCACCGTAGAGGTCCCTAGATGCCAGAAGATTGTCTACTCTGATAGCTTCTTTCCTCGGACTGCTTACCTTTGTAATTCTCTTCATGCTCACTGTTTCCCTATTCATACAAATATGCAGAAATTTAAATGCAATGTGAACAAACATCTTGCTCTCCAACTCCCCATCCTAGTTGCCCCTAATGCATCAGTGGCAACATGCCTTGTTTGGGATAAACTAAAGTAAAAAAGAAATGTAAAAAATAAAACAGAGAGACAAACAATTAAATTAAAGAAACCTCCACGGCGCTACGGAAACCGTTTTATCCAATTGCTCCATCCGCGATCATACTTATCTTTTTTTATGCAGACAGCTCACAGAACGTAACATCTTTCTTTCTTTTTTTTTGGAGTAAGTCGTTATTAAGGCACATTTTAAAATTAAAAAGGAAAAAAAGAAAAACTCGAACAATATTACAAAAGTCTGGAAGTTAGAATCCTTTAAAAGGAAGTCGACTGAGTTGATTCTTGATTTAGAGTTAACGAGCAATTGCAAGAATTTAATTGGCTTATTAAGATCGGGAGTTCTAGAGAGGAAGGTCAAGAAGGTCATACGAATTTAGAAAAAAAAAAACGAAAACTACTGATTCGTTCCGTTTGGTAAATTAATTGTGCGTAACGAACCTTGTATTGCTAATTCATTGATTGAAAACATTCTTACCCACAATGCATTGCAAGTTGCATGCACATCCATCCCAGAATGCATTGCAAGAGCAATTAGGTACCAAATAAAATAAGCATTCACCTCTATACGAGTGGGCTGGCATATTATGAAGACAGAGAGGGAGAAGGTGGGTAGATTATCAGAACCACTATTTACCCGCTTCCAAACACTACATCAAAGTTAAACATGAAGCCAGTTTAACATGGGGAAAGGAACAAGGGGGCACCCTAAAAGGGTACAAAAGTAGCTGAGAACGGACTTGTTAGCATTCCTTGGTATGCCCCTCACTGGCAATAAAGCAACCCACCAACTCTCAAAGGAGATGGTAATACCTTGAAGGATACACCTCCTAGTACTGAGCCGGACTGTACCCCATTCCGACAAAGAAGCGGCTGATGGTTCCAGACAGCCTCTAGGTTACCATATAGGTGCCAAGACGAACCTCGGCTGGTATGACAACTATCTGATTCACCTGTAATTAGAACCAATTTATTTGAATCATGGTGCTTGGTTTGGTTGTTTTGCTTTAAGGCATATCATAATTTTTCAACTTATTAAATAGCGATTTCAGCCATTTTGGTAAAAGTTGTTATTCTTTAGGTTCTTAATATGTTTAAATGAAGAGTTGGAATGCCAAACGCGATAAATGTCGTTTTCAAAATGATTCATTCACAGCTACGAAAAGTTTTGCATTTCACTCACGTTACTACGCACCGACTCCATTTTTACACAATGCGATATCTAACTAGTTTTCTCACTTTCTATGAAAATAAATTGATACCGTTGAATTATCGATTTTAAAATGTCCGTCTTTCTGTAGTCTGATTTCTCAGTTTGAAGAAAGTGGATTTACCGCGTTTTGCATTTGAACCCTTCAACATCCCCTAGGTTACTAGAATGATGACAAGGCGAACCTCGGCTGGTATGACAACTGGCTGAGTTACTTGTTATTAGATTATTAGAACCAATTCTTTTGAATCATGATGTTTGGTTTGGTTTGGTTGGTTCTCGATTTTAAAATATCTATCATTTTGTAGTCTTATTTCTCAATTTGAAGGAAGTGCTGTAATAAATGTATATTTTGTATATGAATGATTAACAGATTGATTTTTTTGTTGGCATATATTTTGTAAATAGACTGTAAATAACTATTTAACCTATAAATGAGATCCTAATAGGTGCTACCACTGCTCCGGATTAGAGTGGACCTGGGAGTAATGCCAACTCTGGCATGACTACACACTCCCCAAAGCGACCCAAATTGGGGCCTCACCACCGGATGTAGTTGATGGTCATCATAACTGGTGCAGACAGTTTGAGTAGTTGATAGGATTGTGTTGTGATCTTGAAGGGCCGATAATAATTAAGACAACAAAGTCTGTGTCTTATACTGTGGCTATAAATGCAACCAATGACTGCCACAACACTTAGTCATAACTCTGTTCATAGTGTCTCGAAGAGTCCATCTATTCCCGAAATAGGGTAGATCAACATCACACCATAACAAGTTTGGGAAATAGGGTAAGCAGAAATTTATTTTTAGAAAGAACTGGAAAAGATAATTTCCGAGTGGTGTAGTGGGGTGGAAGAGAACGCCTTGCCCAAGGGTGCCCAAGACAATTTGTTGTTGTGCCTGATATCATGGAATAAATAAACGGAAATTTAAAAATAAAAAATAAATCAACTTTTCATTTGGAATCAATAAATAAGAATTAAATAATCCCACCAAAACAGAGTTAGATCACATCTCCCGGAAAATCATACAAAATAAACATAGCCATATCCAAAGAACTGCATATGGTAACCTCTCGAAAGACTACTTTGATATACTCGAATGTTTATGCAACATTAATAATAAAAATAGAGCCTCCTTCATTCAATTTGATATACTTGACTTTTAACCCTCTACCTCGAGAGAGCTTTGTATCTACTATGGAATAAACTATGTGGAGATTACAGAGAAACAGGTGGATATCATCCTTGCATTCCGTAGATCCATTCTGATTACAATTGATTCTACATGGATAACATCGAGCAATAGCATGTTCGATGTTCCAATGGGATCATATGACTGCCCAAATTGAAGACTTAATGGACATTTCTATTCTACATATCTTAAGTAAAACAGTGAGTCCTGAGCAGATGGGTTTATACAGAAATGATGGTCTAATCATTATTCCTTCTAGTAACAACCTCCTAGTTTAGAGCATTCAGAAAAAAGTTACTCGTGTGTTTAGATATCTAAGTTTTAAAATAGAAATTACTGCCAATTATAATGAAGTAAACTTGCTAGACATCTAACTGAATCTCAAAATCAACACATGCAAGGAGAATTGTAAACAGCATGTTTAGTGAGTTGCATGTTTGCAATGCATACGAATAACAGACTTGCTGCGAATAAGAGAAACCAAATATGAAATTGAAAATATGTCTGATTTGGAATTTTTGATTACCCAAAATTTGATTTCTTCTTGGAAAAGTTAATGTCTCTTAAAATGGGGGTTCATGCTGAGAGATGAAGCCCCTGAAAAAGTAATGTTCCTTCAGATACGAGGTTCCCTGCTGTAGTTATGATCCACTTGAGATTTTCCAAAAATCATGTCAAGCTAAGTAACGGACCCCCCTAGACAGTAGTTTTTTTATGTCCATAGATTGGCAACAGATTAGCTTTTTCGAGTGGATAACTGGGTGGTCTGTCACAAAGGACCAGAATATCTATATATATTCCAGCAGAAGGGCAGTTAGTTGATTTTCTGGGCATCTCACTGTCAGTTGAGGTTTATATGCCTCTCCAAGTAAGGTGGACCTTAGGCTCTAAGCTAAGAGATTGTCTTAATTTTTAGGCCTGTTGTTCAGTAGAAGAAAACAGGTATCATTGTAACCTCCAAAAATAAAACTTTGTTACTGGTTTCAAACCAGAATCGTAATTTTATTTGGAGGGATAATTCTTCTCTTGCAGAACTGACTGAAAGTACATAATTGACACTGCGACTGATGTAGAAATCGAGCAACGGTCTTTGACCAGCACAACGAGTGGACGATCATGGCCTGTGCAGTGAATGCACAGAGACGCATGTTCATAGAATCACACACACTAACACAAAGTCTAACCATCCTAACTCCATAATTAAACAAATACCATATATTATCTGAAGAGTGTGATGCTTAATTGATAATTGAGGGAGACTGTTAATGTCAGATGATAGTTACTTCACTTTTAGTAAAAGAGTTGTGCAGTGGAAGTGTTTTGGGTCTATAACCCAGAGGGTCGTTGATTGCGACTATGTTTTGCTACCAAATGTTAATGTTTTCCACAACCTCCAGAGACATTCACTGGTCCACTTACTTCACACCTTGATCAGTCAGCATATCTGTCTTAAATAGTCTCCACTTCCTGTATAATCATTCAAGGGAAATAACTCATCTGTCACCTGACATTAACATTATCTACACCAAAAGTAGTAAACCATCATCCAATAATTTTTTTTGATTTGAACAAAAATATATACGAAGCAACATTACAAAAATGTGACACACAAATAATTTAGGATATAAACCTAGTAATAGAAAAAGAAACATAATTCGGTTCAATCCCCGTTTTTGTCAGCTATCCAACATCAACATAGGAGAGTTCTTGATAAAACTAGTAGATAAATATTTTAACACGAGCAACCCCTTACACAAAATATTTAATAAGAAAACTCTAAATATTAGCTACTCATGCGCTAGAAATATGAATAACATAATCAATGCCCATAACTGTAAACTAATAAGAAAAACAAATGAGACCTAATACCAATATTGACAGTTATGATAGAAGATCAAAACACGACTATCATATGGAAGGAAAATGAAAATTAAGCAATGTTGTGTATAGGGCTACCATTTTCCTGAGGGAGAAAAAAAGTAACAAGAAAATCTACATTGAAATTTCCTCCAGAAACTGAAAACAAAGATACTACAACCACACTCATTCTCAAATCCTACACTTAAACAACAAACGGCTTTGTCTAAACACTATTGGTCACTGAAAGAAAGAAATTGTACACCTCTAATTTTTTTCACCTAAAAGTTTTAATCAAAGATGCAATCTATGCTTAGAGGAAAACATAAAAATGATAAGATACAAATACAGTAACATATTGAATCAGTGGAGAGAAGGCATTAGTGAAGGTTGAGGTTCTTGTTTTGAAAGACCCTTCTAATAAATTAGATTGATGCTTGTCTAATTCGGTTTAGAATTTTCCCGTTCGTAATAGCAGCTGCTCTTCTATACAGCTACGAAGCTTGCCCTTTCCACAAGATGTGGGAGGCTGAATATGCTTAGAAAAGATAATTTACACAGGCAGGGTTTACGAATAGGCTGTTTTGTATTTTAAGGCCCCAAAGTAACCATAACTCTTGTTTGACTATTTTATGTGTTTTTTTCTTTTTTTGAAGTAAAACAATTTTTTTACTGTAAGAAAATAAAACATTAGTATTATTTGGTATTATTTTGATTATTCTATTATTCTCAGTAAAAGTCTATATTAGCACCAAGAAACCGGACATGGAATCGGTACAATTGGTGCCCTTCATTAACCCCACCACTAAGTTGGGGTTAGTGGTTGGGTTAATGAAATGTATGTTTTTCTTTTCATTTTGCTATAAAAAGGAAAACAAACAAAATATTTTTCTGTGTGCATTCGTTTGCGCATTCACGTTACCGATTCCACATCAGCAATATAGATTTTTACTTAGAATAGTAATCCAAATAATCCAAATAATCCAAACAATACGTATGTTTTATTTTCTTATAATAAAAAATATAGTCTTATTTTGAAAAAGAAAAAAAAATCTATGGGACCTTAAATACAAAAGAGCCTACGAAAGTTGGGTTGGATTGGCTCAAGAGTTTTTCAAGTTATTTAAATACTGCATGTTTCTTTGGTCAGTTATGCCTAAATTTAAAATAGGCAGATTGGGTGCAATTTAAGAATAACTGTTCTTTCTTTTACTCTAAGTGCACCTGATAAAAGTAAACATGCCAATATCTTTGGCATGAAAATAGATTTTTGATATAGATTCTGATGCCAGGAATAAAATAATGTTCGCAAAACACAATGGAAATGAGGATTCTTTTTAGAGTCAAGGACACATTCTCACACTTCTCTGACTTCTTGCAGAGTTAATAAAAAGTGATGGAACGGTTGGTTCTCTTTCTCAAAATGTCAGAGGTTAAAAGCAGGAATGGTCAGTGTTAAGATACGGCCATTCAATATGCGCATTTAGCAGTGAAAACCGGTATTTCCCGGGCCTTCGGGTCTGGATTTACGCCGGTCTATCGGTTGTCCGTCCTGTGCAGTTCTAGGAGGTGCACCCTCCCAGGCTTTGCCTTCTCACCCTTTGAGAGGGGGTTAGTTAATTGTTAATCGCCTGAGGCGCCCCTACCGGGGAATGCCGACGGGGCTGCCCAGGCAATTTTTAAATGGCCAGAGTGCTCAAATTCTCGAGCACTGGTTTTATCCCACTTTCCCGACCTTGTGTCACATCTTACCTTGTGGGAGGAAGATAAATAGAAGCAGTGAAAATGCTATTTCAAACGTTAATGTGACAGAACGACCAACTGTGAAAGCCCTCTTTTTCACTCCAAACAAGGCATATTGCCACTGAAAGCGTAAGGGACTACTGTGATAGGGGACAGATTTATAGGGGAGGGGAAGGAGCAACCTGGGTGGGGAGTTGGGCAACAAGATGTTTGTTCTTCCTCACAGAAGAGAGGTTGCTCGTCTTTCTTTACTCAATCGTTATTTTCATGGTAGGTGCTCGACTGAGCTCCAATCTACGGTTCCCCCCGTAAAGCATTCACAAAAAAAAAACTCGTCTAGCTACAACCACTGTAAATAATTTACCTTTCTTCTTCTGTGTACCTAAAACTAAACGGAACACAGTTTCTTTCGAAGAACTACCCGTCTGTGGAACACAATACCACAGGGTTGCTTCTCAGCTGACTACAACATGGTCGTTTTCTAGTCCAGTGTTAACAAAGTCTTGTCAAGCTGTCCTCTTAAATAATCAAATTCTGGCCAGTTTCAA
The DNA here is from genome assembly GCA_963556195.1 of Sepiola atlantica. Taxonomy (NCBI): domain Eukaryota; kingdom Metazoa; phylum Mollusca; class Cephalopoda; order Sepiida; family Sepiolidae; genus Sepiola; species Sepiola atlantica. The sequence goes on from OY744522.1 coordinate 132,344,454, forward strand.
CCATTCTTACGAATCATCATAGTGTTGACTTATCGTCCACCTGACAAACTCATTAACTCTTATCCTCGAGTGGCCTTTGGTCTTGATAAGCGGTGATTCGTTAATACATAAAAATAAGCAATAAAGTAAAAACATTACATTTAAATTTCTGCATGTTGGTACGACGAGGAAGCAGTGGGGAGGAAGGGAATTAAAAAGACAATTGGTCAGAGGAAAAAAGCTATCAGAGTAGAACATCTTCCAGCATCTAGGGATCTCTATGGTGAAAGGGTGTTATTTCGCTGTTAGTCAGATGGGTCAGGGAGGGGGGTACTTCGTTGAGGGGGATACAATTGCAGTAGAGATGCTTGCACAAAACTAAGATAAGATGTCTATTCAATCTGTGTGTTAAGCCATAGAAATACTATTTTAAACGTGAGCATGCCAGACAGAGAAACCAACGGACAGAGCCTCTCCTAAGAATACGAGGACACATGTAAAACTATTTTTATAAGAAGCTTTTATTGGATATATCTGCTTACAAGTGCCATAACTGGTCCTTTTTAAACACAAGAAACACATATTTTTTTTAATTCTATCTTTTTCAAGAATTTTCATTTACTGATTACCGAAATATGAGCTGAAACTGTGCAACACATGTCCATTGTGAGTGAGGTTATTTTATTTTATTTTTTTCAAGGCCATTTATTCATTACGAGTTAAAGTCTACAATCTTCAATGGTTGAGACGTTATAAATATCATCTTTAGAAATTTAGCCCCCTCTCCCCCATTCCTCCCATGAATATTAAAACTTTAAAACATAATTTATTTTTATAAATAAAAGTAAATACGTCCAATCTTCCTCTGAGGTCATCAGAACTAAGTCTGTCTTTAAGACTCACATGATACATCCATCGGATACGAGAATGATGCGATAGATGTTGTAATGTAAGTCTTAAAGACAGGCTTAGTTCTGATGACCTCAGAAGAAGATTAAATCTGGACAGTATAGGGAGATGTGTGCAGAAGAGTAGACTTCGATGGTATGGCCACGTTGCAAGATGGAGGAGAGTGCTTGGGTTAGTAGATGCAGAATAGTTGAGGTAGCAAGTTTATTTCACAGACGAAGGTCAAGAAAAACATGGAAGGAAGTAATAAAAATGGATTTGAGGGAAAAAGGGATAAAAAAAAAGGCCTGGGCAGATATAGGTTAGTTTGGAAGTCAATTTCTGACAGCCGTCCAACGGACGTTAAAACGATGATGATGATGATGATGATGATGATGATGATGATGTCTGTATGTTTGCAAAGAGCAGCCTGGCCTGTTACCGATTGACAACAATTTGCAAAAGTTTATTTCATGCAAATTGCTGTTTTGGTCTCTTTATAGAAATTATAATGTCTCTCCATTTTCATTTTGTAGCCTTCTCTCTCTCTCTCTCTCTCTTTCTCTCTCTCTCTCTCTCTCTATCTATCTATCTATCTTGCCTTTTTGGCCTCTCTCTCAGGCCTCTCTCTCTCTCTCTCTCTCTTTCTGTATCTATCTATCTATCTATCTATCTATCTATCTATCTGTTGCCTTTTTGGTCTCTCTTTCAGGCCTCTCTCTCTCTTTTTTTCTCCCCCTCCCCCTCTCTCTCATGTCTTTTTGGACTCTGTCTCTCTATATAGGATCCATTTTTTCAATTGCCAATACTGAATTTCTTTCTCTCTTTTGCCTTCCATGACCCTTTCTCTGTCGCCTTCATAGATTCTCTATTTCTCTCGCTCTCTTCATCTCTCTCCATCTCTCCATATCCCTCACATCTCTCTCCCAACTTCTCTCCCACTCTCTATCTCTTACCCTATCTCTATCTCTATTGGAGTTTAATACCCTCTCCCCCTCTCTTTCTTGCACTTTTTTGGATTCTCCATTTTCTCCTACCCCCCCCCCTCCCTCTTTCTTGCTTAATCGTTCACTTTTATTCTTTCCAATTATCTAACCATTCCTGTGACACAGGTAGAGAATAAAAGAAACCCAAAATAAACATTTTGGATCCTTTATTTTTTCAACGGTTCCTTCCATTCTTTAACGACATCGTCTTTGAGACAAATAATTATTAGCCGATCCCCTGCCGACCCACGCATGTAAATCCTTTTGCAGCCCCGTCTGCTGCGGCACTTTTTTGTTCCGGTTCTGCTCCAGTTCTTTGCAAACCATTTTTGTTCACCTTAACCTTGTCAGTCACACCGACAAGAAAGGTGAGAAGTCCGTGGGGTGGTGGATGTGTCGGAGGAGGTGCGGAGGCGGCTGTTGTTTTTCCGGCTCTCTGGTTTTAATGAAATCTGGAGAGCTGTAATTATTTGCGTGTTATTTGATCCTATTTGCGGGGACACGCGTCGCGTCGGAGAAGACGAAGATGAAGTGTCGAGAGGGAAAAGAAACAAAATCCTTTTCTTTTTTTTGTTATTTCCTAAGGAGGTGGGGGGGCATTCTAAAAGTGAACATTTTTTTTTTCGGAGTTGAGCTTTTGGATTGGATAATTTTGGAGAAGAAAGAAGAAGTAAGGAGGAGAATGTGAAGAGAGAGACGAGGAGAAAAGGAAGAGAGAGAGAGAGAGAGATAGAGAGAGAGAGAGGGGAGAGGCGGAAGAGGAGAGGGAGGAGAGAAAGAAGATAAGAATGTATCTCTCTCTTCTCTCTTGCCATATCTCTTTCTTCTCTCTTGCCTTATCTATCTTTTTTCTTTATTGCCTTCTCCCTCTCTCCTCTCATACCGTATATCTCTCTTCTTATATCTTTCTATTTTATTTTGTCATATCTTTCTTTTCTCTCTTGACTTATCTGTCTCTTTTCATTATCTCTTCTCTCGCCGTATCTCTCTCATCACTTTCTTTTTTCTTCTGTCTCTCTTGCCCCCTCTCTCTTTCTCTCTTCTTTTTTTCATCTCTCTTCGCTCTTGTCTCATCTTTCTCTTCTCTCTTGCCTTCTCACCCTCTCCCCTCTTACCTTCTCTGACTCTTGTATTATCTCTACTTCTTTTCTTGCCTTATCCCTCTCTTTTAATTCTCCCTTCTCTCTTGCTGCATCCTTCCTCTCTCTTGTCTTATCTATCACTTTTCTCTCTTGCCTTATCTCTCATGCCTTGCTTTCCCCCTTCGTTCCTCTTCCTTGTATATCTTCCATCTTCTATCTCATTCTATATGAAAAGGAAAACATTCATATAATATGTCTGATAATCATTCCCTTCTCCCCCCCCCACATCTATCGACGTCTTTCAAACTTCTTCCCTCTTTTACAAATCAATAAATTCCATAGAGAACTTGCCATGCCAATAAGTAGGTCACGTTCCTTCATTAGTCTCTCTCTTTACACACTGTTTGCCACTTCTGTTACCATTTTTAGATTCTCTTCGTGACTTGCATTCGCGCAGCCAGTCGTCGGTTTTACATGATATTGGTGGTGATATGCCATGAAGCAGAAAAACTAAATTAAAAAAAAATATATGCAAACAGAAAGGATTGATATGCCGTAAAACTGAGCAAAAAAAAAAACAAAACAAAAAAAAACAAATCACACAAAGTGCTAAGTAATAATTAGTTCTAAATGACCGTCTTCTGGAGTTTAAAGGTTCAATCCTCAGTACGGACGATACTAAGAATACAATTACGAATTACTCAAGACTTCTACTGGGTCATGGCTGATGGAATGAGAGCAAGCTGCCCCAGCGGATTGAATAAAGGGTTCCGTTCGAAATTCCGTACAGATTCCCGAGTTCGACATAAAGATTCCTGAATTCAATAAGACGCGTCTAAAGAAGATCGGAGATTACATCGGCCGAAACGTTGTGAGAATAACATCCAAGATGAGAACAATAGTCCGAATAATTCAAATAATATAAATCATCACACGAATGTATACAAATGAAATGTAAAATTTTTATTAGATTATTAAACTTTCTTGTCCGTTGAATGGTCATTGCCCTGACTTGAGAGCAGTGTGTACAAAATCATACTACAATTTATGGACACCCAAAGAAAACCTACATAGGACCCACTTAAGAACTGTTCAAAAGTGTTATTACAATCCTAAATCTGTTGGGAAAGGTATTAATCAACAATTTTCCCCCACAGATATGGGTATTATACCAGCTCAAGGAATCGTTTACAACAAGTCTTTCAGTATTAAATACTCCAAAAAGGGTTGATATGCCGTAAAACGAAATAAATACACAACAGGGTTTTGTAAACAAATTCTTTTTGAGCCGTCCTGTTAAATAATCAAATTCTGGCCAGTTTCAATCATTGTTACAAATCATCATGATGTCTCACCGTCCATCTGACAAACCCATTAACCCTTATCCTCACATGGCTTTTGGCCTTGATAAGTGGCGATTCTTTAGTAAAAATAAATAAATAAATAAAAACGGTTGATATCCTGTAAGATACAAAAAAAGCAAAAAAATAATCCCCAAAGGGTTGATATGCTGTAAACAGGATAAAAAAAAAGAAAACATGAGGGCAGAGTTAGACATAAGATAGGTTTTTAATGCTCTCCCCAAAGCACTCTGGATGAGGACAAAAATGAAAATTTCCTCAGTCTAGAAGTATTTCTCTTTTACTGACCGAGGACAAAAAAGATGAAGCATAGTATCAGAACAGATACCACACTTTGCTCCTAGCCAAAAGGCCAAGGATTTTAATAATTTTTTTCCTAAGTGGGAGTAGCAGTACAAGTGTTTTTTAAAAAATTTTTATAGCAAAGACTAAAAAAATGGTGCCCGATGCTCCCTTGCAAAACACTCAGCATTATAAGGTGAGGATCAAGGATAAGTGAAGTAATCCTGGGGAAGGAGTGGGGCCCTCCCTTACACTTCAGTCTAGTATCCAATGAAAATAGAGTCTTTGGGTTGCCCTCGACTATGGTCAATCATTTTACTTTTTTTTACTCATTTCAGACGACATTGGTATAATCAGTTATTCCCCTCCTCAAGTAACTTAATGGATGTGTTCCAAGCAACATCATACCTGTCTTCCCTTCTGCCAGGATGGATTTGACCATTATTTAAGTGTGTTAATATTTTGTACTTTTTTGGAATAGGTATCCAAGAAGATGTCAGTACTTACATCATCAATTTCGAGTTTCACCGAAAACTTCCAAGACTGGCGAACGTTAACAGGCAATTTACACATTACAAACCAAACGTTTTTTTAAAATTTGTTTTATCATAACCCTAAACTAACTCTAACCTAACCCTAAACTAAGTTTTAGTTTTAGTTTGCAAAGTCGGTTTAGTCGGTTTAGTTTGGATCGTATTGTGTAGAAGCATCGGAACTTGATTTGTCTTTCCCCGTTCGTAGTCGGAACTGCTTAGTCATGACTGCAAATTTCTGGACACCTATTTCTAAAAAGCACCAATATTTTTAATCCAGCAATTATTTTCCAACTGCCAGAAGGTACTCTACCACTTTTCACTCAGACCTTCATACTTTTATCACACTTCGTATATCTATTACTAATGGAGATTTGGTATCTTTCTGTCTGAAACCGTAACTATGCTATTGCTATCTGTTAATGCTCAATTCAGTTTACTATACTATTTCAGAGTAATGTAACCTCTGTCAGTGCTCAATTCAGAGGGGTGTGTACTGTAGTATATGTTAGTTGTCATGATACCATCCTCCAAGGCATTACTTCCTCCTTTGGGGAGGGGTCGGGTAGTGTAGTATATGTTCTGTGACCATGATACCATTCCAGAGATTACCATCTTTTTTTAATGGTGGGGAGGTAGTGTAATATCTATTCTGTTGTCATGATACGATCCTCCTAGCTATTACCTCCTGCTTTTTTTGCAGGGAGGGGGTAGTGTAGTATATGTTCTGTTGTTATGAAACCATCCTCTCAGGCATTGTCTCCTCCTTTGGGGTGAGGCAGTGTAATATATATTCGTTAGTCATATATACTAGTAAAAATATGTGACCAGAGGGAGCATATTTTTGCTCTATTCCCAGCATGAGAGCAAATCGAATGCCAACACAAGCAAGGCAATTGCTGAATCCTTGGAAAATCACCTCCAGTAGAATCGGACCAAAAATGCTACCAAGACAAAGTTCTTTTCCTTTAACAATTCTGAGAAACCTTTCCAACAACCGATTGTCATGACCAACAGCACCCTTCATGAGAGTTCAATGTGAACAAACATCCTGCTACCCAACTCTCCACCCAGGTTGTTTCCCTATAAGTCTGGCTCCTATCATAGTAGCCCCTTATGCTTCAGTGGCAATACGCCTTGTTTGGGATGGGGTGAACAAAAGTAATATATATATATATATATATATATAAATATATATATATATATATATATATATATATATATATATATATATATATATATATATATTATTCTAGTTTCAACTTCAATTTCTCTGACATTCTTCAGACCATAAGAAGCGAAAATTTTACATCTTTTAAAAAAAATAAAAATATTTTTATATAATCTTTTTAATAATTTGATTCACTTACACTTATATATTTTACATCTTTTAACACATTTCATTTACAACTTTACACCTTTTATTGCGTGTTTTGGCATCTATTTTGCACCTTTCTTTACATCTGCTTTTGATCTTTATTCTTTCATTGTGTGGCATCTTTTTTACATCGGTTTCTTACCTTGTTTGCATCGTTTTTGTACATCTTTTCTGGCATTTTATTCTCCTATTTCCCTTTTCTCTTCTGCCTTCTCTCTCCTCCTCAAGGAAAAACTTGTATGTGAAAACATAGTTTAGATCTTTTTTAAACATATTTATTGATTTCTTTTTCATCTGATTTTATTAAAGTTCTTCTTACATCTTATTTTTAATTTTTCTTTCTTTTCTCCACTTTTAGCACTTTTTTATTTTCATTTTTTTTTCTTACACGTTCGTACCAACATATTTCACTTTGTCTTGTCTTGTAATATCTATCACCTGGAATTGGTTGAGTTGGATTCAAAATATGCCTTCAGGAAAATGGTTTACGAAGGCACCCACACCGTTCAAAAATAATCCCCAGCCATTTTCATAAGTAACAGTTAAATATGATCCTAGGCAGTGACCCTTAAATTTATTTGCAACTAACCTGAGTATAACATTATATTACACCTGAAACCCCGATTTGGGAACTTTGAGAAATGTTTTTGTTTTATGTTTTATGGCATATAAACTATTCGGGTTACTTAATACTGGATCCTGTCATTTTAGTAAATGATATTTTTTCTGCTCTAAGTTCTCGATGTCCTCAGATATTTATTCATGGCCTCAGAGGAAGATTACATTTGGACAGTGTGTAATACAGGATATTTTGTTGGTTTGGTCATATTGAAAAAAAAATGGGTGAGAGTGTCTAGATTAGTAGATGTAGAGCAGTTGAGGTAGCAGAGTCAGTTGGTAAGAGAAAGAACAAGGAAAAGATGGGAGGAAGTGATGAGGATGGATCTGAGAGAAATATGGATAAATAAAGATCTGGCCAGAGATAGGTTAGTTTGGAAATCAAATTCTAAAAGCAACACATGTCAGCATGTAAAGCAGACGTTAAACCAAATATTATGATTTGGTTTGACTGGTTTTTATGGAATCTCAATCCTTTTCTGGTTATTTAATATCGAGTCGAATCATTTTGGTAAAGTTGTTTATGCTTTAATTTTTTAGTATAGTTCGTTAGTTGGGTTTAGGGTATATCAAGCCTTTCAGTTTATTTTATGCCAATTCCAGTTATTTTGGTGAAAGTTTTTCGGCTTCAAATATTTATACATAATCTAAATTTTTGTTTGGTTTTATCATTTTAATTGCTGCACTTGTTTGTGCCCCCTCAACGTAATTACCCCGACAAACCAGCAAAATCACACCACTTCACTGTAAAGGTCCCCAGATGCTGGAAGGTTTTCCACTCTAATAGCTTATTTCCTCGAACAGCTTGCCTTTGGAATTCCCTCCTTGCTCCCTGTTTCTATGACTGTACCATGCAGAAATTTAAATGTAATGTGAACAAGCATCTTGTTGTACAACTCCCCACTTAGGATACCCCTATAAATCTGCCCGCGAATTCACAGTAGCCCTTACGTCTCAGCGGCAATGCGTCTTGTTTGGAGCGAATTAAAGTAAAGAAAGAAAAAAAATCGTTTATGAACTCATGTTATTATTTTTCATGACGAATAAAAATCTTTTTGGGTTATTTTATGCCAAATTGCTTCAAGTTCTTAATATCTTCAAATACAAGGTGACCCCCCCACTCCTTAAAATGGCACCCACACATAGAATCGTTAATAAAATTTACAATCCTTTTTGCAATCCTACCATATTCCCCTAACACGTTTGCTATTTTTAAGATTTATGGTATGTTCAATATATTACAGCTAAACTCAATGTACATACTTAAATACCTTTATATGTATGCCTGCACACATGTGTGTGCATGAAACTAACAAAAAAAACATGTCTTCTGTTTATTATTATTATTATTATTATTATTATTATTATTATTATTATTATTATTATTATTTCTTTTCATTTAATTCTTTTTTCTCTTTCTCTATTTATCATTTAAAACCAAAAAAACATGTCTTCTGTTTATTATTATTATTATTATTATTATTATTATTATTATTATTATTATTATTATTATTATTATTATTTGATTTTGATTTTATTATAATAGTTGTTTTTTACTGGACATAACGAGTGTAACATGTTCAGCCCCATTTCTTTGCTGAGTGCGACGTTACATAAACCTAAAAGAGAAACACTTACTTGTCCTTCAATTAGAGAATTCTCTTGCATTTCTGGAGGCATCTTTCCCTCGCAGGCTGGTTTACAACTGAACACTCGAAAAACACAAAAGGAATTTTTATCGCTTATTTTATCTGATGTTACAATGTTTTCTCACACTCACATACTCCATGTACCGTGAGGGGGTCTCCAGCACCGAAGACGTTTTCACTAACTAGTTACAAAATCTGCTCTGCTGTTTTTTTCTCATTTCATAGCTATTCAAGTGTTTGCTTTAGTATCTATTTCATTGTTTCTTTTTGCGCATACCAGAAATCACTTTGTTTATTTTACAAATCTCACAATATTGTATTCAAATTCCATCAACGCATTCTTCACGAAATTCTAAAACTTGACCTAACACACTTTTCGTCACAATTAGTATCAGCATTATCTAACCCACACACCTGGAGAAATCTTGTTACACAAAGACTGCAACAAAAGGAATACAAATATAAAAAACACTGAACATCTAGATATTTTTCCTTCTAATGTTTTAAATTGCAAAGTTCTGTATAAACTCTTTAACATTAACTGATTTGGTAAATTCTTAAATTCGCCGCC
>OY744522.1:132358780-132526280 GCA_963556195.1 Sepiola atlantica
TCAAGACTAATTTTGAGTGACCACCCCATAGCCCGGACCTAAGCCCCCCAGATTATTTCCTTTGGGGCTATCTTAAGGACAGAATGTACGCAAGGAAACCCAGAACCATCACGGAACTCAAGGAAGCCATCAGGGAGGAGATGAGAGCCATTCCCAATTCAGTCTGTAAGAACGTCATGGACAACTTCGTTCTGCGCCTCAAGAAATGCACGGAGCTAAAAGGAGTCCATCTAGAACACATGCTGTAGAACGGAGAAAAAAAAGGCCAAATACCCCAGTGTTTTGATATGATGTTGTGAATATAATAAACTAGTTATGCCGCAAAATTCATTTCATTCGGACGAAACACTAAGAAATAGGGCCTAATTAGATTTGGGGCCCGTTTTTTTGGGGTCACCCTGTATATTATATATATATATTGTATATATAATATATATATATTATATATATATTATAAATATATATATAGTTTGTATACATATATTATATATATATATTATAAATATAAAATATATATATATATATATATATATATATATATATATATATATATATATATATATATATATATATATATATGTATGTATTTAGGCAGCATATTTTCATTTTATTAAATAATACAGAGTGTTTTTGCTGGATAAGACTTTTTTATTTTTTCAATTTTCCTAATAGTATTTCGGTCAAATTGGTGTACGGAACTTACACAAATTTGACCGAAATACTAAATGGACTATTCGAAAAATTGAAGAAAATATCAAGTTTTATCAAGCAAAAACACTCTGTGTTATTTAATAATGTTTGCTTAAATATATATATATATATATATATATATATATATATATATATATATGTTTTTGTTTTCATATCATATGTATATATATATGTTTTTATTTTTATATTATATCTATATATATATATATATATATATATATATATATATATATATATATATATAATGAGTGTGTGTGTTTAAGGTGCAGCCTAACGATAAGCTTCTTAAAGTTAAAAAGAAGGAAGTAAAGAGACGACTTCATTGTATTGAACAAGGAGGCTGTCTTAGGTGAAACCACTTTCGTCAAAAGAAAGTGCTTGAAAGTTCCATGGTTGGAAATGTAGGACACTTTCCATTTACCTCTTCGAAATAATAGGGCGTTTTCTTTCTTTCGTTATCTGTTTTTCTTATTATTATTATTATCATTTAATGGGAATATTTCCCATCCCCTGTCATCTGTGTACTTAAACATACAGCGATTGTACAAAATAATTGAAACACTTCTTAAATTAAAAAGAAAGTTGACGACAACTCTTTTATCATATTCGGCTTTATTGAGCTTACGGTTCGAACAGTTTGGGTCGAAACTAAACTATTCAGATGTTGATTGAACTCAGCAGTTATTTTGGCGGGAGTAGTCCGATGATTTCTTCCCACGGTGCATTTTAATGCCCGTCTGTCTGCGTCAGTAAGTTTATAATTCCGGCCGGAATTACTCAGGCTGCCGGATGTTTTTTCCCTGGTTTTTGAATTCTGTCATTGTTCTTGATATGGTAGCTCTTGAAAAAACTAAGCAGTTCAACTGTTTTGATGGTCGAGGCTCCTGCTATACGGGCTCCAACAACTTGTCCCTTTTTCAAACTCATATCGCACATTCTTACCCTTATTTTACAAAAGTCTGAAAAAAAAATTATAAACATAAAGTGAAGTAGATAAAATATCTGATCTATATATATAAACTCACATAGTGAAATTTGGATCAATATTCTTCATATACATAATAAGTCTTTTGAAATATTATAGTAAAATTTGCACAGTTTCAATTAATTTGTCCAACCCTGTATATAACGATTACAGTTGTACTTTTTTTTTTTTTTTTTACTATTTGTTCACCACTTATCAAGGTTAAGCGCCACTCGAGGATAAGGGTTAATCAGCCGAGAGATGAGGAATACTATAGGGGTGCTAACATTGATCGAAGGTATGAATTGTGTTTGGTTACTTATAGTCGCAGTTTGTGACAAGAATTTGTTGACTTTGGATTTGAAGACAACCAAATTGCAATTAACAGGGAAGCAGTCCCACGGTATTGTGTTCCACAGGCGGGAAGCCTTTGCAGAAAAAACTTTGTCTGTGGAAATTCCACCGGACTCTCGGCAATCGGAGGGAAAAAGGAAAGTCACTTTCAATTGTGGTAGAAGGCGAGTACTTGCTATAAATGTTTTACAAGGAGGAACCAAAGATTAGAGTTCAGTCGAACACCTTCCATAGAAATAACGATAGAGTAGAGAGAGACTATCAACGTCTCTTCTGTGAGAAAGGAGTTGTAGGTAGAATAGATCACCCCCACACTAGATTGAGAACTTGATTTTGTACTCTGTGAAGGCAGGAGAGAGTCCTCTGAGCGGCATCTCCCCAAATTTGTCAGCAGCAATACTCCATTTAAGGACGTATCTGACTCTTATATAGGTAGAGGAGTGCATCTGGGTTGAATGATCCAGCCATTTTTTCCGGTTATCTTAGCAACAGACTGTATATACATCTTCCATTTAAGATCTGGAGTGAAAGTCAGTCCTAAGAGCTTATCAAAACAAAGGGCTTATTCAATTGGAGATCCATTCATTTCGACTGAGGCAAAACAGAGACCCGAGTGTTGGCGAAAGAAGAGAACTTTGGTTTTGGAGATGTTAAAAGTAACAAGCCGCTTTTTTTCACCAGGTCTGAATAGAGAGGATTAGCGAGATCTTGATTACCAGTACTCTTTGATGTGCTACCATAGACAGGTGTATCGTCTGCATAGATGTCAACAAATGATCTGAGGATAAAATTTGGAAGATCATTAATGAAGATCAGGAAGACGGTTGGCCCCAGAATAGATCCCTGAGGCACACCGGCATTGATACTATGTGCCTCTGATCTCTGTCTATCAACGGCTACTTTTATAAACCTATCCAAGGGAAAGGATTCAATAGAGCAGACCCTATTGAAGGCCTTTGATATATCAAGGGCTATTGCTCTAGAAAGAAAGACCCCCCCCCGTCAAGAGATTCACTAATCCTATGTAATAGTACAGTTAGCATGTCAACTGTTGACCTTGCAGGACGGTATCCAGATTGCTATTGTGACATAGTAGATTGTTTTTTTCTTAAGTGGTTGGTAATTCCTTGATTTATCACAGATTCAAGCAAATTACTCATGGCACATAGGAGACTGTTCGGTTTGTACCGAGAAGCAGAGGACTGATCATCAGACCAACAAGGTTTTCCAAGTAGATGGGAAGCGTTTCTCTTTTAAGCAACGAGTGTCTAATTTTGTTAGAATAGGAGCAAGTTCCGGTATCAGCTTCTTTAGCACAATGATTATGATAGTAATTTAGTATATAGTATCAGTAGCAGCTGACTCGAAATTTTATGATCAACTATAATATTACACATGTTTCTGTTTCATTACATATACATCTATGAATAGTGTGTAACATTAAGAATGTAATTCAGTATAAAACATCAGGAGTAGCTGATTCAAAGTATTCTAGGAATATAAATGATTATCCTACCCATATAATTATATTTGATAACTTTATTCGGCATTAAATAACCATCGATGGTTGATATACATTTTAAAAGTTTACTTATTTTTTCAATGCTTGATTTATTTGTTCGAAAAAAATGTAATATTTCTTGCCATAATTTTTGACAGAACAGACACTCGAGTTATATGTAAACTATATGTATCTACACGGCGTTACTCGGAAGTATTTTTACTTACATTTTTGTTTCGTTTTTTTTTTTCCATGTCATGTGTCTTTTAACCATTTTTAAAATTAAATATGCTTTTGAAAGTTAAATTTAATTATTACGGTATCGTTTTGTCATTAAATTATTAATTGAATCAAATTGTTATGAAACTATAACTAATTTTGCCATTAAGGTAATGTTGTTTTAATCTCTTTCTAGAAAATTATTGGATGTAAATAGCTTCCAAAATTTTCCATCTTTTAATTAAATGAAGATTTGCTAAGAATTTTAAAGTCAGAAATGACAGTTTAAATGCTTTGAAATTGCGAAGTAATTTATTCTTTGTTTCTTTTTTTTTTTCAACTATTAACAAAATATTAGATTGGCTGACTTGTTTACGAAGAAACGAAAATGCATTTTGGTGGATTTAAATTCATGATAAAAGTATTTTTTAAATATGATTTGAAAGATTTTGTTTTATTTTGTGCTATTGAATTCAATAAATATTCGATGAATAGTAAATAATAAAGAACATAATTCAATGTGTAATTATCAATGTTACATTGACCTGAGAAATACACATACACACATACACACATACACACAGACACACATACACACATACACACATACACACATACACACATACACACATACACACAGACACACATACACACATACACACAGACACACATACACACAGACACACGAAAAAGGGTCACACAATTTTATTGCTATAGAGATAACAGTCAGGCGGGTTCAAAATTAGCTAACAACACTCTCTTTCTTTAGAAAAATCTTCATTCATTCTCTTTTAAGAAATTAATCAATTGGCCACCATATTTGTTGGTTCAAGGATTTCTTCTGTGTGCCAAAGTCGTCTCCAAGATTAAAATCATTTCTTTGTCTTCCTCTCTTGGACATCGGCATTCATAATGATGGTCCTACAATGGAACCAATCAAGTTTCAAAAAAATTCTTTCATTTGCCAAACAAGAAATGTTTTTATTTCTTTGACAAATTTTTCTTAGTTTGAATAAACCTGAGACCAATGTCAATTACAAAAGGCAAAAAGGAAAAATAAATCTAATTTTTTGATTCCATCCGATGTGATTATCTATATAATAAAGTAAATTCGATTTTTCACCTATTTCATCGGACATTATAGCTCTGTAAACACAAACGATATATAGAATTCCACTATGCTCACATTTTATGCCAAGTAGGGATTCGTGTTTTCGGAATATATGCGTCTGTTTCATTCGATTTCTGTAATTTATACTATTTTCTGGCTTGTGTGACACTCCTAAAATAGTCATACATATAGGAAGTCAGAATAATTTTCACTCATATGCTTATATCTTCTTCTACTGTCACCACCTTATGCCGGGAAGTATTCTTCATAGGATATTTTTATAGTCATTATTTCATTTTTCCAGTTCTTGCTAACTAACTACAGTTCGCTCCCTTCAACCTACACTTTCTGCTTTTGATGAGTTTTGATTGGTTGATTCCAGAGGCTTTCTTTTACATTCTAGCTTGACCGAATAGCAGATTGATAGAATGCTCTGGTCGTCCATCACGGGTCACTTTCATTATTTTAACGTTTTACTGCTTTTTTAAAAATTTATTATTCTGATGAGTTCTTTCATTGTTTGGAATTTGTTGGAAAATGATTTTAATCTTGCAGAAATATTTGTTTTGAGTCTGTTCAGAATAGCAGTCGATCAAACAAAGTGCTGCACGCTTGAACAGCGGACTGCATCAAATGCTTGGTGGCTGAAAAGTGCATACCATGTGAAGAACTAGATAAAAATGTGACCCGTTCGGTCACCTATTGAGCCCGGGTTAGATTATATGAATCAGTAAAAAGTGAGTTTGCAAAAACAGTTAAATTTTTAAAAATATAGACAAAATACCAAATTAGTCTCTTTCTACTCGCTATATACCCTCTTCTCTCTCTTCCACTCTCTTTCTCCCTTATTCCCTCTTCAATTACGAGTTAAATAGTATTACTATTATGATGATATTTCCTTTTATTTATAATAGACTGTTCCAATCTGGTGTTATACAGTTAGTTTCATTATCTTTGGCTTAATAACCACACACACAGAGAAAGAGAGAGAGAGAGAGACATACACACGCACTGTATAAAATAAGAGTAGGGTGTCAAAGAACATACAGTGAGAAAGAGTGAAAATTATAGACAGAAACTTAGTAAGAGATGGGTCACTTGATGAGTTAATTGCAAATTACGGCTGATCAGAGGAATTAAAATTCAAACATATCTCAATCCCAAAACTGAGGAATATTTTAGCATATATTTTGTGTGATTAAAATATATAAGAAATCAGCCTTAGTAAAACAAATATTGAATAACTCAGATTTAGTACAATAATAAAAACAGCACATTTACTTACAGCTTTAATGTTAATCAAAGATCTGTACCGAGTCCGCTGCTTTTCATAAAAGCATTGTCCAGGGAGGTTTGTATGGGTTGTCAAGAAGAGGTGCTTTATGCTGATGATTTAGTGCTTACTAGTGAAACATTGGAAGGTTTACTTGTTAAGTTAAAGACTTGGAGGGATGCTATGTAAAGTAAAGGTCTGAGAGTGAATGTTACCAAGACCAAAGTAATGATCAGTGATTGTAATGTCGGAAAGACTCCAGGTAAAGGAAAGTTCCCCTACTCAGTTTGTGGAAAAGGAGTTGTGTGCAACTCAATTTTTTGTGGTACTTAGAAGCATCGGATACACAATAAATGAAGTAGAATTACAGGTACATTGAGAGATGATTACCAATTTATGTGCAAGAAGTGTAAGACAATGGAGACTGATGAAAACTCAGATATGGAGAAAGTATATTTAGATGGCGAGACAATTGAGGTTGTCCAGAAGTTTTGTTAAATTGGTGATACCGTTGGAGCACAGGGAGGAGATGGTGCTAGTGTGATAGCAAGAATTAAGAGTGGATGGAGTAAGTTCAGGGAAATTTTGCCATTACTGACTAGTAGAGCATTACTGTTGTCGACCAAGGGAAGAGTCTATCAGGCATGTGTACCTAGTTTGATGATGTGTGGAAGTGGAATTTGATCAGTGAGAGTTGAAAATATGGTCACATTGAAAGAATAGATGAGAGTTATTGAGTTAGTAGATGTAAAACAGTTGAGGTAGCAGAGTCAGTTGGCGAGGGAAGACCAAGGGAAACATGGGAGGAAGTGATGAGGATGGATTTGAGAGAAAGAGGGATAAATGATAATCTGGCTAGAGATAGGTTGGTTTGGAAGTCAGTTTCTAAAAGCCGTTCAACATATGCCAGCATGTGAAACAAATATTATACCGATGATGATGATGATGATGATGATGATGATGATGATGATGATGATGATGATGATGATGATGATGAAGAAAATTTTAATAAATGAGCTAAGTTGAACAACAAATGAAAAGGTCTTCAATCTTCCAATATCACCAGAACAATGCAAGGTTTCATGCTGCACCAAGAACAGCTGAAACCATCAGTCAGTTTGGTAGGGAACAGTTATCACATCCTATTTACAGTTCCGATCTGACTCACATTCTCCCTCTGATTTCTATTTGTTTGACCCCCTCAATGAATTTCTGCATGGAACATGGTTTTCAAGTGATGAAGTGAAGAGCACCAGAAGCAAGTGGTTAAAGATTACCATCTAGCATAGCCATCGAATAAGAACTTTCCAGTCTAAGATCATCTCATTTGAATAAGAACTCTTTGGTATATAGATAACTATAAATAGTTATCTATATTTGTACAAAACTATTTGTAGTGAAGCTGATATAAACAATAAACGGCCACCCATGCCAGTAGAAGCACCACCGACTTGTATTTTGTGTGGGGACAAAACAAGCGAGTATAGACAGACATCTGGCACAACGATGGAGTCACATTCGGTTATGCAAACGATTTGTTTTGCTGACCAATTGTAGAATCATGTGCCGCCGTCCCCCTCGACGATCGTTGACCCCAACACTCGTGTGCCGTAGTTTTCTTCTCCTTCATCTTCTGTTCTGACCACATCGTCTGACGATTGCTGAGGGCACAAGCCCTGGTTTACAAGTATAGAAAAACGAAACAACGCAGACTCACAAGAAAGAATCCAAACTCATATAAATTGTGTATAAATCAGTTATGCTCTGAGTGTTTGTGATACCATCGTGGAAAAGGACCCCTAAACGTCGCGTCCACATCTTAGTTAAGTTCTAGTATATAAGCTAAGATCCAACTGAGATAATTTGTCTGTCGAGGCCACTATTGTCGTTCAGTTGATCCGATCATCTCATCATTTGCTAAATCTCTGCCAAGCTCTGCCTGCCTCCTTGCATCTAGCCCAATCTGCTACGATCTGTTCACCTCCGATCTCTACTCAACTCTCACTTCTCAATCTCTTTACTTACAACCGGAAATCCTAAACGTCTTTTGTCTTAGTCCCCCCACCCGCCGATCAATAGAAACTGACTAGTTCTGTGCTCGCCCTTTCAGCCACTCCCAGCTAACTACTCATCTTACTTCCAATCACCTTTGTGTGCATTGGTGAATCATTTCCTCATATTGTCCGGGTTCTTGACTTGGGGGGGGGGGGACGTCCATAGTATCAGACAATCCATGGTATTTTAAGATCGATATAAGTAGTCGTATTTCGCCTTTTCAGCCAGTTAGTTCACCAACTAGCTTGCTGCTCAGTTCTAATAAGTTTACATTGTCAGGTCGCTCTCCATTGTGATGACCATTGTTTGTTGAAAGTCCTGTTCGTTTAATGTGGTGTTCATTAAAGACTTGTAGCTTTTTATCCATTCATCCGTCAAAGATAAGCAAGTTAAAGACTTGTTGGCCTTTGGCTTTCTGTAGGTCGAGTTCGATGTCCTGTGGGCGTCAGTTCTGGCCAGTTTCCATTGTAAGCTTGCTCTCCATTACAATAACCGGTGTTCAAAGGTCATGTTTATTGAAGATCCTGTTCGTTGAACACCTGTAGCACTTGGTCTGTTAAATTTAGTTAAAGGCTGGTCGACCTCTGGCTTTCTGTAGCTCACGTTCACTGTTCCATGGGAGTCAGAGTACAAGCAGTCTCACCTTGATCCAGTTTTATTTACTACACTATTTTAAGCTAAATAAAGCTAAATAAAGCTTCGTAAGCAATATCGTATCACATGATTTTCTTACAATATGTCTATCGGAATTTGTTTTCTTTCCACAAAAGAAACTTACAATTATATTTTTTTCTTTTTGCTAATTTAAGTGTGTTCATTTTTGCTTACCTTGAGAAATATTTGTTTGATCAAACAACAAAAATATTTTCATATGAGATGATGATAAAACATTATTATTATTCATATTTGTGTTGGGTGGGGATCTATGATTAAATGAAGTGTGAATGGCGAATTCTGTGTAGAGATTGAGGGGTGGAGAAGAAGTGTATCTATAAGAAAATAAAATAATATATCCTGAGAGAGAGAGAGAGAGAGAGAGAGAGAGAGAGAGAGAGAGAGAGAGAGAGAGAGAGATATCTTCCAAGACGTACAACAAAAATATATATAGAAGGGGGAATAACATTTTTGGATTGCAAAAGTCTTTTATTAATTTTTATTTAAACTCGAGAAAGAAGTTAGATGGAGTGATAGTGTAGAGGGAGGAAGAGGAAAAAAATGATGAAAAGGAGAAAAGAATATATATATATATATATATATATATATATATATATATATATATATATATATATATATATATATATATGTGATATTACAGATGTGTATATCTCATGGTATTAAAGGTTTCGCAACTGAAATGGAGCCCGGTAAAAAGTTGCCGGATGTAATCCTTCGTAACGCTTGTCAGCCATGTATGATCTGCAGAGAAAGACGGGGTAAGAGAAAGCAAGTGTTGATAAAGGGAGATAAATGAGAGGTATAGTGATAGTGAGGACCCATTAAAAGGAAGGGGTAGAATAAAGGGGAGTGGCAGGAGGTGGTAAAGAGGGAAGGTTGAGAAAGCAGCCATAAAGAAGATGAAAGAGGAGAGAAAGATTAAAGAAAACCACAAAGAGAAAAATGAGACTCGTATAGGATTCGAACCTGTGCCTCCAAAAGAGAGACTACCTGACGTGGGAATCGGCTTTACCATTTGACTAACGAGCCGAACGGTTAGAGAAGGCTGAACTTGATCAAATAACTCATCTCCCAAGTTTTGCGATAACTCTTAGTTTGATTTTACTCACATTGTGAACCATAATCTCTTCCGCAGAATTGTGTCAAGCAGCGAATACGGTGAATGTTACATTAGTAAGCATTATAATTTATTTCAGACAGTGTATTATGTATTTCATGCCATGTATATGTCATCAAAAGACACTGTGAAATCCTGTATGAGTCTCATTTTTCTCTTTGTGGATTTCTGTGTTTATTCCCAGCCCCGTGGAGTAAATTAAGCGTTTATCTATTGGTATTACCCCCACAAAAATGTGTCATAGAAAAAAACAGCGAAATACACGCACACACACACACACACACATCACTCACACACACATCACCCACACACACATCACCCACACACATATATATATACTTTTGTTAAAAAGGTCGTAAGAGCCCATCCAAATCATCAGCGACTCACGAAATGGAAACAAATCAGAGACTTTATTGATTTCTTTGCAACATACACTTTAACCTCAATTAATAGAAACAATGTATAGCATATATATATATATATATGAATAAATGCAAAAGTGTTTTTCATTTATCACTCATATATTATAATCAAAACAGGTTACTGTTATTTAAATCAATAATACAACACAAAATATTGATATTCTGTACATATAGTGGAGATAAAAGATTAAGAGAGAATCTTTTGACTGCCTTATTAGCATAACTATTTTTTAAACCATTCATAATTAATTAATGTTTAGTATTATTAATTTGGAATTGAATAGACTTATGTTTGCTATCTATATGCAATAGTTTCGTCTATATTTACAGTTATTAATTAAAGTTATAAAATAAATCGGAAAAATAACTAAAACACCTTAAGTTTTAACTCTATGCGTTCGCTGACGACCTTACCAAAGGTTGTGACTTGCTATGAGCGAGGCAGAAGCGAGAAGAGAAAGGGGGAGTGGGAGGGAGAGTGTGGTTGTCTTGCTCGCTCTTTCTCTCTCTCTCTCTCTCTGCCCCTTTTCTCTCGCCCTCTTTTTGTAGTTTTTATATTTTTCATGAAAAATAAAAACCTAATGTCTAATTCATAAATTTTTACAACATTTTAGTAGAACTGTGATCTGTCCAGATTACGAAAACAAATAGAGATTCATATTTTGGTATGATTGTAGATTTATATTTTCCGCTAATCCCTTTACCCCTCCCCCAAAAAATAATTCTACCTTTTTTAACTTGATGGAAAGAAGAAAAGAAAAAAAAACAATTATTTTAGAATTTAAAAGTGGGGAAAATTTTCGTATATAAATTCAATTTTTCGGGACAGTTTTAGAGTAGTTAACTTAATTCTTTTTTGTTATGGGAGTTAAATCCTCTGCATTTTTATTGGAGGAGGCTGCTACTTTTTTAGGAGATCATGCGGGGTTTTATGACCTTGCCACTCGGACTTAGGGGTTATGGTAAAAATATGTTGTTACATTCCCTAAAAAAATACAATGGCCTGGAAATGTGGGAACCTTTTACGTTAAATATATATACAACTGACCCCTTACTCTAAATTCTAAAATATTTCTTTTTCTTTCTTTCCATTTTTTACAGTGTTAACACGTAATCGCCTAAAAAAGCAGAATGTCATTCTTTCGGGGTGGTGGGGTATTAATGGAGGGTGTTAATCTGCAAATTTACACATATTTAATTTTTTAAAACCGTATACTTTTTTTTGTTACTATACGTCCCTTTTTTATTTTAATTTTAAGCAACTGATTTTAGTTGTGTTTACCTTTCCGGTGAAAATTAAATAAGTAACTTTAAAGTGATCTAACTAATTAAATATCTTATGTTTATGGTATAAATAGAAATATTGAAACTTTGGATATTATTGTAGAATTCTGTGCGTTATTTCTTTTTTTTGGGGGGGGGGGGCTTTTTGTGGCGATTGTGTGTGGTTTTACGACCTTGCCAGTCGAACTTAGGGTTAGTGTTTAAAACACATGAACTGTCCTAACAAGCTAGAGTGTAATGTTATCGGCTAGGTTAAGTAAGTAGTAAGACGGAGAGAAGTATAGGATAAGTAATAATGTTTATTGGCGGTCAAAATACATTCTAACTGAGTCATCGCCAGGGGCCGTAACTCGTCCCCTCACCGGTGAATTGTCGGTGCAGTAACACTACATCCCCCTTTCAGTTGTAAAGTTCTTTACAAGGACAGTCTTTTAGGTGGTCGAACTTGTCGACCGCTTCTTGTATATTTCCCTTGGTCAGGACCTCTGGAACTCTCTAGTGGGATGTTTCTTTGATTACTGGGAAGATCTGTTGAGTCATCATAACAGCTATACATATATCCATATCGAGGGGAACGTGGTAAGGTGTTTGCTTCCTGTGGGGTAGCCACCTGAGAGAAGCTGGTTTCTCCGTTCCTTAGGCGCAGATTACTTTTGTTGCGTCGGTGTAGTCCTGAATCTGTCTTAACTAGGACTGACCTTGGTGACAGAGTTTTACTTACTACAGCTGTACTGGTCTTAGGTATCTTGACCCAGACTGGTTGTCCTTTTTCAAAGGCAGGACGATCTTTAGCCCGATGACGTTTGTCATAGTTTTGCTTTTGTCTGGCTTTGAGCCGGTTGTCTGCCCTTCTATGTTCCTCGATGTTTTGCTGATCAAATGAATTTCTTTGAGGAATGGTAGGGATCCGTGTTCTTAGTTTTCTATTCATTAACAGCTCTGCAGGACTCTTGCCGTGTTGCAGAGGAGTGCTGCGATAATTTAGCAGTGCTATGTATGGGTCACTTGCTTTCTTCAATAAGTTTTTTATTGTCTGAACTGCACGTTCAGCTTCTCCGTTTCCTTGCGGATGATGGGGGCTACTTGTGAGGTGCAGGAATTCAAAAACATTTGAAAAGTTCCTGAATTCACTAGAACTGAATTGGGGACCGTTGTCAGATATGATTGTCTCTGGGATCCCATGCCTAGCGAATATTGATTTGCAATGCTCTATTACGCTGGCTGAGGTGGTTGTCCGGAAATGGGCTATTTCAATCCACCTGGAAAAATAATCGACAATCAGAAGATATCGGTGTCCCATGAATTCGAACAGATCCATTCCTATTTTCTGCCATGGATATGCAGGTAATTTGGTGGGTTGTAGAGGTTCTGGTGGATATTTTCGTTCTTTTTCACATATACCGTATTTCCCAACTTTGTCTGCAATTTGTTTAGAGAGGCCAGACCACCACACACTTTTGCGAGCTAGTGCTCGGCATTTGACAATACCTTGGTGTCCCTCATGTAGACGCTCTAGAATGTCTTTTTGAAGTATATTAGGAATGACAAGTCGGCTCTGGTACATTAGAAGTCCCTGGTAAACTGTTAGGTCCTGGTTGACAAACCAGTACTGTTTTAGTTCAGGGTCCCGCCTTGCTCTTTAGGGCCAGTGGTCCATCTCATAATATTTGATTACCTGACTGCAGACCTGGTCAGTATTTTGTTTTAGTCGGATATCCTCCAATCGTTTATCGCTCGCCGAGATATTTCCTATGACTGAGCGGATAAATGAGTCGGTCTCTGTCTCCTGCTGGATATTCTGTATAACGGGACTACTCCCAGGTGCTAGGGACAAAGCGTCTGCTGTTGTGAGGTTTTTTCCCGCTGTGTATATGATCTCATAGGAGAATCTCATTAACCTCATGCGGAAACGTTGAATTCTTGGAGTCAATTCGTCGAGTCGCTTCGACTTCAACAGTGCCAACAGTGGTTTGTGGTCTGTTTCGACTGTGAATTTTGGCATTCCGACCAAGTAGTCCGCACATTTTTCACAACACCAAGTGACTGCTAGTGCCTCCTTCTCAACCTGTGCATATCTCTGCTCTGTTTCTGTCAGAGATCGTGAAGCATAAAATACAGGTCGCCAGTTATTTTCTTGCTTCTGCAGTAGTACACCGTCTAGGCCATAGCTAGATGAATCTGCTGATACCCTTGTCGGCTTGTTGGAATTGTAATGAGTCAGTACTGGTGCAGAACTCAGTTGCTTCTTCAAGGTCTGGAATGCTGCTTTCTGAGGCTCATCCCAGATCCATTCTGACTCTTTCCTAAGAAGCTCTCGGAGTGGTTTGGTGGTTTCGGCTAGATTCCTAGCAAATTTTCCGACCTGGTTTGCTATGCCCAGTAAGCGTCGTAATTCGGACACATTCTCAGGTCTGGGCAAGTCCATAATTGCTGCTACTTTTTTGGGATCTATTTGTATTCCCTCTGTTGATATAATGTGACCCAGAAACTTTATGTTTCTGACAGAAAATACACATTTATCGTTGAGTGTAGCTCCTGCAGCCTTCATTTTCTGCAGTACTGCTTTTAGTCGCTGGTCATGCTCCTGCTGGTTTCTTCCACTTATTAGGACGTCATCTATATCACAGATGACTCCTGATATTCCGGACAAAATGTGTGTCATCTCCCTATGAAAGATTTCTGGCCCAGAACTTATCCTGAATGGAAGTCGTTTGAAACAGTACCTCCCATAAGGTGTTATAAATGTGGTAAGGACCTGCGATTTTTCGTGTAGGACGATTTGGTAGAAACCGTTGTTGCAGTCGAGCTTGCTAAACACTGTGGCTCCATCGAGCTCGGCCAGTAATTGGTCTGTGGTGGGTAAAGGAAATTTTTCCCGTTTCACGCTCTCGTTTAGCTTGGTAAAGTCGACGCATAACCTAACTTTACTGTTAGCTTTTTGGACAGCGACTATTGGGGCACACCAATTAGTTGGTGATTTGACTGGACGGACTATGTCCTCATTTCCAGACGTTTCAGTTCTTCCTGAACCTTCTGTTTCATAAGCAATGGCAATCTTCTAGGGGTAGCAATGGAAAAGGGCTGAGCTCCTGCATCCAAACGTATCTGGTACACATGTTCCAGTTTCCCTAGAGGCCTGTGAACAGTTCTGGGAATCTTTCTTATACTGGTGCCCTTTGCTTGTCACTCTATTAACTGTTTTCAGCAGGTTGAGGGCTTTGATTGCTGGTCCTCCCAGTAGAGGTTCTTGCAGACTCTCTATAACATAAAGGTCTTGTTGCGAGCTTACTTTTTCCGTGACCAGTTTGGCCTTCACACATCCTATGAGGTTTATCTCATGATGACCCGGTCCGTACAGTCTTTTGTTTGTGGGTTGGATGAGTGGGGAATTTTTCCTGAAGAACCGGTCCGGGATTACGGTCACATCTGCACCTGTACCCAGCCTAAAATTTATAATTTTGGTACAGGTCTTAGTGGTGACCTTAATTTTAGCCTGCCAATTTGTATTATCCTCAGTGGTAATTGTACCTATATTTTCGAGAGTGACAGAACCTAAAAAATGATTTTCTTCTTCCTCTCTTATTTCTCTAACCTTCGCCTTATCGGTTCTTCAAAATTTTGCATAATGCCCTTTCTGCGAACAAATTCTGCAGCGTGCATCTTTTGCTGGGCAGTTATTTCTATTGTGGAATGGAAATTTCCTTCAGCGTGTGCATTTGCTAGGCAATTTCCATTTCGGATGTGGTTGTTTGGTGAAGTTTGTCTTGTAGGTTCGCTTCGTAACCCGGTTGATTTGAGGATCCGCTGCATCGGCACCGGAGGAAATGGTCTGCGTCTGTTGTTTCGAAGTTTCGTAGGCTCTACCTATTTGTAGGCACTTGTCTAGAGTAAGCTGTTTATCAGACAGTAACTTTTCTCTGACGGTATCGCTTCGAACTCCGACAACGACTTGGTCTCGAATAAGCCTATCCTGTAGCTGTCCGAAATTACAGTTCTTTGCAAGTTGTCGAAGAGCAGCTATATAGGTCTCGATACCTTCCGATACTTCTTGCTTGCGAAGATGGAATGTATAGGATTCGTAAGCTTCGTGCGTTTCACCCACGAAAAAATCCTCAAACTTCTTCATCACCTTCTCTAGGTCTGTCTTTTCTTCCTCAGAGTTAAACTTCAACCCTTCATATATATCGTAACTATCCTCCCCGATAGTTGCTAAAAATACCGATGTCTGATATGGATTATCTGCTTCTTTAGACAATCTACTAGCGATCGAATAATTGAGAAAATTTCGTTTAAATTTTCGCCAGTTATTAGCAACATTTCCAACGAGAGTCATTCGTTCGGGGGGGGGGGTATATTAGCAGAATATTTCTTTATGTCCGTGTGAGGCATTTTTCAAAAGTATACGATATATATGAAAAAAATAAATTTCTGTACTCACTGTTCTCTCTTTTCTTACTTTTTTGTTTTTGTTTTTGTGGGACCGTTTTCCGTAAGTCGTTTGTTTATCGATAGTAGAATTTTCTTTCTCTTAGAAATCCTTTGTTTTTCTTACTACGATATCCGATCTTTTACTTTGTTTTTTTCGGTCTCCACAAATTGTATCCTTTATCTGACACCATGTAATGTTATCGGCTGGGTCAAGTAAGTAGTAAGACGGAGAGAAGTATAGGATAAGTAACAAGGTTTATTGGCGGTCAAAATACATTCTAACTGAGTCATCGCCAGGGGCCGTAACTCGTTCCCTCACCGGTGAATCGTCGGTGCAGTAACACTACATAGAGTAACTCTAAAAAGAAGAATGGGTAATTTAGCTGAGGATGTTAATCTACAAATTTACCAAAGTTTATTGTTAAAATTATGGAATTCTCTGAAAAACAATTTTTTCTTAATTAGCGCCCCCCTCCCAATTAATTGCTACCCGGAGGGTGGGTAGGTTTTGCTAGTATATATATATATATATATATATATATATATATATATATATATATATATATATATATACTAGGGTGACCCGAACTGATGAATTCAAGAAATTGCTACTCCCACTTCTGAACTCCATATTACTATTTTTATTTCTTATTTTTAAATTTCTATAAATGGAAGCAAGTAAAACTTTTTCTTTGCTGTTTATGAATGTCCGGTTCCAACGCAAACCGCACGATATTACTGTAAAAGCCCAATTAAAAACTTAGATTATTAAATGTAGTATTGTTTGAAAACCGACTATGGGACCTCTGTACTCGAAAAGTTGTGTCGACGTACATTCCGAAATTCAAACATCGCGCTATGGCATCGGTTTTAATTTGTTTATCATTAATGAAAATGTATCGTTTTATGTAAGAAATATCTTGAGCTTGAAGAAAGAAAACTTTAAAAATGTAAAGAAAATGTCAAATTATTTTAAATTCAAAGTAATTTTGCTCAACTCCTATTTAAGTCATCCAAATTAGTAAAAGTATTTTGTTAGTTTTTTCTTATGGATTTTTTTTTTTTTTTTTTTTGAATATGATTTTGAAAGTGAAGTTAGTTATTACAGTAAAACATCGCGCGAAGAACTATTAAAGAAAGATAGAAAAAGCATTTATTTTATGCAACTCCCTACCCGTTCGAATTTGTGAATAAGTATTTTTTTTTTTTTTTACTTATGAAAGAAATTACATGTGTTTTATTTTTGTGTTTGTATAAAAAATATCAGCATTATCTGTGTTTTGTTACTTCAATAATAAAATTCAAATTCAAAAGCGCCCCATCCCAAAGAAACGTATGTCTTTCTTTGCTATTTTTTTTTCAAGTGAAGAACTAGTTATAAAATGAAATAAATAAGTTATTTAATCCAATTTCTTTGTCGTTCGCTGCCAGAATAACAAAATTTTCTTTCAAAAAGTCACCAGTCGATGTGGTCATTCATGCCAGTATGTTATGCTTATCTGAAAAACAAACAACTTTGTTCATACAAGACAAAAAGATAAAGTAAACCTGACACAATGTAATAGTGCCAAATAACAGGGATAATTTTATACTAATTTTATTTAAACAAAAATAAATTTAAGGGTCTGTTTATTAATTTATATTCAAAATACGTGGGATGATACGGTGAATCTCTAGAAATATATATAATTAGTTTTTTGTGTTGGTGTACGTGAGGAGAGGAAGAGTATATATATATATACAATAGGGAGTGAAGGACCCTCACATTTCCTTTATTAATGAGAAAAAAAACCCAAATATTGATCAGGACTAAATATCAAAATCGAAGAAAGCGATCAAAAATAAAATTTTATTTCCATAGACCAATATGTGGCAAAAATCACTGATTTAAATATGTGCCTTTTATTGAGGAATTGACTTTATATAGAAGAAGAAGAAGAAGAAGAAGAAGAAGAAGAAGAAGAAGAAGAAGAAGAAGAAGAAGATATATGGAGATGGTTCGGGTAATCTGTTCTAATTAATGTTATAATCACGGGGATAATAACCGGACCTATGAACATGCAAACTGAGAAAAGGGATATATATATATATATATATATATATATATATATATATATATATATATATATATAAACGACGTTAAACGACGCTCTTTGTCACGGCAAGTTGAACACTCTCTGACTGCTGACTGTACATGTCCGCCATTTGACATTTATAGACTTTAAATTCCATTCTTTCCGTGTTGATTGATAGTGGCCACATGAAACACTTGTGTCTGTAGGTAAAAATAATTAATATTTATAAAAATATCATATATATATATATATATATATATATATATATATATATATATATATATATAGTAATCAAGATAAAAAAATTTTTAACTCTCCAACTGAAAGTTACAAACGTTTTTTTTTTCAATTATTATAAATTTGACCATGTGACATTCCGGTTTCTTTTTTGTTCTTTTCATTCTTTTGCAATATGAACATCCAAGTGAAAAATCAGACTTTTCCACCTGATGAGATCTTAGTTTCTAATAACTACTGATCGATGACATTGACATGCCAGTGTAGCGGCTTTTTATACATGTCTGTATAAATAAAAAATAATTTTTCTGAAGACGTTCGCTAACACGAACGAAACCGGTCAAATCTCTTCTTTTTGTTTTACTCCTGCATTTTAACCTGTTTTCCGTTTGTCATTTTTCACACACACACACACACACACACACACACACACACATATATATATATATAATATTTGTTATTGTTTATTATCTATGTACGTATACGTTTCGTCCTTTTTAAATCGGGACTCATCAGCATAGAGATATGACTATTCACTACCGGTCATGCGATTCGAAACCCCGTATTACGAGTATTTTACAACTCAAATCCGACGTATGTGTGTGTGTGTTGGTGTATATACAGGGTGGGCCAAAATAAGGGTCCTATTTTTAAAAATTCATAACTTTTTTATTTATTGATTTAAAAAAATTTTTTTTTTTAGAAAATGTAAAGGACCCCTTCCGAAGCAAGCATGAGCCGTATTAGCCCTAAGGAACGTACCCTCATAATAGAGTGGTACTTTAAATCCAATGAGTCGATTTCGGAGACTCAACTCATCTATCGGCGTCATTACAACACCAGAAACTCTCCTTCGGCAAAAGCAATCCGAGGAATTATTGCTCGTTTTAGGGACCAACAAGGAATATCCGACATGGCGAGATGTGGTAGGCCTCGTACTGTACGAACAGCTCAAAATTTCGAGGAATTGGAGAGAAGTTTGAAGGAGGATGCATCCACATCCACAAGGAGGAGATCAAAAGAACTTGGCATTTCTCGAAGCTCACTTCACTAAGAGAAAGAGGATATTTTCCATATAAAGTGCAGCTAGTTCAAGAACTTCAACCTCGAGATAATGAAAAAAGACTTGAGTACGCTATGCGACTCCAGGATTTGGCCAATGATGATCCCGAGGACCCTTATTTTGGCCCACCCTGTATGAAATAAAGTAATAAGCAAGAAACAATACTAGTTCGAACAGGAAAAGGTTAACATAAAAATATGCTTATGTTGATTCGATATTTCGTTTCAGTTACGGAACTTCTCGGAATAATTTATTTTGCTGTAACCAGTTTAAACATACAAAGATTGAAAGAGGTAGTGGGGTTATAGTGAGTCATTAAGGGGATAGGTAGTAAGGAAGGGAATTTGTTAGCTGGTAGTGAAAGTTGAGTCTGATTGTAAGTGTAGGGGTGGTGATAAAATTTTATATAATATAACTCGAAATTTGATGTAGAGCAATTCTTTTTCTTTATTAAAGTTTTTGTATTTCGCTTATTTAAAAGAAATGTGAGAGAGTTTGCCATACCCTTCCTAAGTGGTAAAGTTTACAAAAAATATAATGTCCTCATATTACTAGCCGTGTTGCATAACTGAATGTCTGTGTGAATGTGTTTGTGTATGCCCCATAGGAAAAAGGTTAGAGAATGTAGATAAAATCTAAAAGTGTATTCTTATGTACAATTAACCGAGAAAGATAATGGCAGTATTCTCGAATCTCTAAACGCACCATTAAGGGGGCTATCGGGTAGATTTCGTCAGGGGTCAATATATATATATATACTTAGGCAGCAAGTCATTGTCCAAGCAAGCGTTGTTGAACGTCACGGAACTTTCACGTTTGTAAATCTTCTTCGTGAGGTTCTCAAACCGTCGAGCTATCCTTTTGTTTTCAGGTGGCAATCCATATATAATATTTCCCCGATTGTTCTTAATTCGGCCATTTTTTTTCGAGCGCTTTCGACTTAAGAACAATCGGGGAAATATTATACGGATTGCCACCTGAAACCAGAAGGATAACTCGACGGTTTGAGAACCTCACGAAGAAGATTTACAAACGAGAAAGTTCCGTGATGTTCAACAACGCTTTCTTGAATAATGACTTGCTGCCTTAGTATATATATATATATATATATATATATATATATATACTTAACTTTATATATAGAGAGAGATTCTGTCATTAAATTTGATTCCATCTCTCCTTTTAAAAAAAGGGAGAAGAATTTAAAAGTTTTTAAAATCTTTTTTTTTTCTCCCGGAAAAAAGGACTTAACAATATCCTGATGTAAATACAACTAATAAAATCCACTAAAATACCATGGGAATGTAAAGTTTTGCTTCTTCTGCTTTGAAACAGGATGCCCTACAGCAAAAGACAAACACACTCTTAAGTTTATTCCCCCCTCAATCCCAGATATGCGATCAAGCCATGGTATACTATAGAATAGAACGACGTAAATCAGTCACATTTTTTTCCTAGCAAAAGAAAAACGTTATCTTCTAAGACTTTATGCTATTTACTTGCTTAAGTTGATAACGACACGAACCGACGACCTGGGTGTACCAAGTTCGAATCCAGTCAGTTCTATTGTACCACTTTCACTTAAGGATGTTGGCAACCATTACGTGGTCCCTCTTGAAAGAATTTCAACAACAGAATTGAGCTGGTGAACACAGTTGGACCACGTTAATTCATACAAATTTAATTTTTTCTTGTGGAAAAAATAATAATTTCAGAAGTCAGTTTTTTGGGAGGGGGTCAATTCGAATTTTTTAAAATCAAATTCATAACATCGTTGAGGAATATTATAACCACTTCAGATGAATTGATAATCCATGAAACTGCAGTAAAATGTCATAATATATATATATATATATATATATATATATATATATATATATATATATATATATATATATATATAGAGAGAGAGAGAGAGAGAGAGAGAGAGAGAGAAAAAATAGGGTAGTGCAGTATTAGTGCAGTTCCAACGTGAGAAAAGTATATATGTAAAGGAGTAAGGCTACCAACAAACAATAACACATTTCCTCAAATGAAGCAACATTCTTTCAAATCGAAAGACATTTCTTCAAATGGATTTACATATCTGATGAAAGCGGACCACCGCTTTAAACGCGTTATATAAAATTATAAAATGATAAAATAACAAAATAATAAATAAGTATTGAAAAAACTTTTTACAAATGTTGGTAACCTTACTCCTTTACACACACACACACACACACACACACACACATATATATATATATATATATATATATATATATATATATATATATATATATATATATATATATATATCGACAATTACATGACCAAATCGTGTTCCAAGAATTCAATATAACAACTGTTTATGTACGATCGTTTCAGAGACCATATGCTTTATTGATATTAAATCACATCGTCAACACAGGGTATTAACACAGAGTTAAAAGCAAAAGCATATAGACGGCATCAATGGAATACAGATCGACGGCTCCATTTATACAGCAAATAGAAACGATGAGGGAATTAATACTATTAAGCCTCAAATCAAAGTTTACCAGCCTGAAACTTTAATTAGGAATGCATATATGGTTCAAAGTAGAAAGAAGTCTATGCAATATTACAAATGGAAAAAAAAATAAAACAAATATTATTTTATACAATATATAAAATATATAAGAGTTATTAGAAGGGAGAATTAATAACATATATAATCAAACAATGAGAAAATGTTAAAGCTTCTGAAGTTCAAATATTATTGGTAGAGGAATTGGCCATAACAGCTAAATAAAATAAAAAACTATTTCTAATATGTTAGAAGTAGTTGAAAGGAAACTTGAAAGATTAATTAAAGGATAAAGCGTATTGTCTACACACACATCTAAGATAATTATACAAAGTATAGAACTTGTAATTCAGAAATTGGGTCATATTTACTATGAGCTCAGGGAAATTTACACTAAAATATCTATATACAATGCATAACTAATATCGAATGCATAATTATTGACTACTTAGATGGAGGCATTAAACTTAATTGACCCCCCAAAAAGACAAGATTCAGCAAAAATAATGATAAGTTAAGCATTAATAAAATTAATCAAATTTTAAAAGATCACTAAGATAGTGGACATACTGTATGTTCTGGTAGCTAGATTCACTACAAGTGATGATAAAAACTCAACTAGGGGATAGCCTAAAAACGGAGGGTATCCAAAATCCACCCACACTCCAACCCTGAGAAGATCGAACTACTATAATCTAAGATCAAAAGAGAGTTATATGGGAGTTAATATTTAGGGCTTAACAATTCAAAAATAAACACATTTAAACAACAGTTAGCCGAACCTCCCCCCCCCCCCCACACAATGAAGACATATGACAACCCAATTTTAGCATATAACTACCCTGTATCAAGGCGGCTTAATTTCCGCTTTTTACCACCATGCAGTTTCAGTAAGCCCATTTAATCATTCCTGAGAATGCATAGCGTTAGAAATATTGAATAAATAAATAAAATAAAATATACAAATTCATTATTTTTATGCCTAAACACATCATATATATATATATATATATATATATATATATATATATATATATATATATATATATATATATATATATATATATATATATGAAACTAAAAGTATACTTTTAGAGGATAGAACCTATAGTGGAATAGTTTAAGCTCAATATATGAGATAGAGCAATTATAAAGATAAATGAAAGAAGAGATATAATATATATGTACGAATGGCAAATCTATTTCAACTTCGATTATTCAATGCAAGGTGTACTCAGTAAACACATGTTTATTTTTCTTTCCTTAAGCCAAGGCTTTTCAAAGATTAAAATTTTATCATCAGAGGAATTACATAGATGGATAAGTTGGCAGTGGAAAAGCCAAAATTCAAAATTTGAAAAAAATATAAAGTAATGGAGAGTAAGAGTGTGTGTGTAAAAATATGAAGTCTGTCCAGTTGGTGAATGTCCGTAGATAAGGTGTCCGGTGAAAAGCCTTGGCTTAAGGAAAGAAAAATAAACATGTTTTTACCGAGTACACCTTGCATTGAACAATCGAAGTTGAAATAGATTTGTCATTCGTACACGTTTATCTCTCTTCTTTCATTTATCTTTATATATATATATATTATATATATATATATATATATATATATATATATATATATATATATATATATATATATATATTATATATATATATATTATATATATATATATATATATTAAAAAAGTTGTAAAATAATTATTTTATATCATATCCTCTCGTGATAGAAATATGCTCGATGTTGAGGATAGAGCATTATTATAGGAAACAATGAAACACTAAAACAAAAGTAAAGTTACATATTTTACAAGTTTATTATAATTATCAAATGTTTAAACAAGGAATAAAATTGGAGAAGGTCCTTTAACCCATGGATTTTCAAAGAAACAACTCTCATCACCAGAAGGAAAAAACAATTAATTACTAATTATTGGTCAATATTAATGTGAAAATTTTACAAAACAATTTTAAATTATGCTTAAAGCAAAAAGAGTCAAAAGGTTTTAAATTTTTTTTCGTATTAATGAGCAGAAAGTCTTTGTAATTATGAACGTACCAGTAGAATTGTTAAAAAAATTATTTCCTATATATATACATATATATAGTGTGTCAGGTTCGAGACTTATTAAGTGATGTGTTATATATATAAATATATATTTGTGAGTTCTTAGAAAAAATAAATATTTAAGTATATACTCCTTATAATAACCGAAAATGTTTCAAGTTGCAAGCTCAATGATGTTGTATTACAAGCTTCAGAGCATATACACTTTATAATTGCATTCCAATGACCATAGAAAAATCAATCTAAAACCATAATTTTCATTTATTGTTTCAATTTCTTTATTTTCATTTCTTCTTCGTCTCACAAAACAACTTTTTTTAATTTATTTTTTTCGAATTCAATTTTTTTACTTATTTATTCGAATTAATTTTGTATTAAATTTGAAAAAATAAATACTTTTTTTGTGTGAGACAAAGAAGAAATACAGGTATTCGCTGAAATATGAAAATAAAGAAATTGAAACAATAAATGAAAATTATGGTTTTGGATTGATTTTTCCGATGGTCATTGGGATGCAACTATAAAGTATATAATTGAAACGTTGTTTTTTTTTACCAGTAAAATGCAGAGGCTTGTTTTTAAATAAACATATTATTTATTTAAATTCAAAGTTTCGATTCACACAGGAATCTTCATCAGGATAATAGACAATATTTTTTTTCTTCCTTTTTTTTTAAAGCGACATGGTGTCGCTTGATCTTGTGCTTCAGTTGTTAACGAAGCTCGTTGTGTAATAATGTCCACACGTGGTGTGTGTGCTCTGGTCACACGTTATAAGTATTAGTAAAAAGTTCCACTGAATAGAATGCATTTAAATTTTGTAATTGAAACTTTTTTTTAAAAACCAGTAACAGCAGAGGCTTTTTTTTTAATAAACATATTATCTGCATTTTACTAGTTAAAAAAACCGTTTCAATTACAAAATTTAAATGCATTCTATACAGTGGAACTCTTTACTAATATATATATATATATATATATATATATATATATATATATATATATATATATAAATGCAACCCACGATAAACAAAATCGCATTTACGACCGGCATTAATGCCCTTTCCGTATTTAACAATTAACACTTAAGGAAAAAAAAATCTATACATATGTAAATCAATAAAACATAAATAAATTAAAGAATGAAGAAGAAAAAAAAAGCTATAAAAATGGAAGCGGAAAAAGACTCATATTAGCTTAAATCAACCTCCTGAAGATGGACGAGACGTCCGAAAGCGCTCGAGATTTGACCCAAACCATAACGATGGGTGCTATACTGCACCAGCTACTACCACACGATCGTAAAATCGCTCGAAGAGTCGAACGACTAACCAAGAAAATCTCAAAAAAGCAGAACTCCGTGGATTTTAATGAAGCCTGTCTTAATGACAATTTGCTGCCAAACTATACGTATATATATATATATATATATATATAAATCATCTAAGAATTAATTGATGAAATGTAAAATCGTTATATCTGTCAAGCAAATTTTGATCAGTACTAAGCATAATAGTAGTACCATTTTTGTTCTGAGTTCTACTAGTAATCGTTTTAGTCTTGACTGTTAAATGCATCCTTGGTTACTGATGTGAGAAAGATAAGAGAGTTAAGTGTCTGCTTGAAAGATCGCATCAATGTTTATTTTATTGGCACCAAATTGTCTTAGCATTGTCTTTTCGTGTCATCTTCTTTTTTCCCCCCTTGTTCGATTCCACTGCGGACTTTTCAGATATTATCTTGCACCTACCTCAGTCGCTCGAATTTCATTCTGTCGATAAATGACGACGAAAGGCGTCAGATGCCGTCTTTCCACATTGGCATAATTTGTCTCTGCTCTCCTCATCGCCAACCAAGTTTAATCCCTACAAGCATTTATTTATGAAAATCGGTCACCGGTAAAATTAAATTGAACCTCGCTCTTGAAGCGATCAGCTCTCAACGGTACTGATGAATTTTTCTAGAATAGAAACAAGCTGGATTTTCTCCTAAATTCAAGATGACCAGATAGATGAAACCCGGGTATCACACAGACACAATTATGTATAGTGTTAAAATAAGATAATTAATATTAGCTTTTGTAAAACCTACGATCGAGCACTTTGATGTTTTTTCCTAACTAACTTGTGATACATGCTATATATATATATATATATATATATATATATATATATATATATATATATATATATATATATATATATAGTAATCCAGGTAAAGTAAATATCCACAGGATAAAAGTCCAAAGAATTTCGACCGGGCTTATATAATAGTGCTCAATAGTAAATAGAGTTATTTATATAATTATTTTTATTTATACAGACATGTACAAAAAGCCGCTACATTGGCATGTCGATGTTAACGATTATTAGTTATTAGAAACTAAGACGAAAAAGTATGATCTTTCATTTAGATGTTCATATTGAAAAAGAAACACTTTTTTTTCAATATGAGCATCTAAGTGAAAGATAAGATTTTTCCGTCTGATGAGATCTTAGTTTCTAATAACTAATGATCGATAACATCGACATGCCAGTGTAGCGGCTTTTTGTACATGCCTGCATAAATAAAAATAATTATATATATATATATATATATATATATATATATATATATATATATATATATATATATAACGGTGGTACAGTTATGTCATCCATTCTGACGAGTGTAAGGTAACACGAAACATATATATGCTTATGGATATTAAAAATATTTATTTTTAAGCACTTTGAGAAACATTAAATTGAAGATCGTGTAGCAGAAATGAAGAAATCGAAAACAAGAAAGTTATTTTTTATATAGCTTACAATTTATTGCATGTAGAATGTCGACATTCCTTTTAGTACACTCGGCTTATGGTTACAATCAACTCCCCAACTCAAAGCTGGGGGAGCAAAATGCGGAACGATCGTCAAATCTGTTCTGATGTTTTTCTACATTCTTCCCTCGATCGGTGACGTACGTCTGCAATTGTTTTTTATACATTTCTCAATCAGAATACTTAAAAATGAAAACAAAGCGAATGTTTACAATTTAAATTTTATCCTCAACCTTGCAATAATCAAAACACTCGTAGTCGTATTATAAACGCGACGCCTACCCACACCCCTGACCGACATCACGTTACCATCTATAATTTCTATTCACTATCCTGATTGTTCCGATCATCCCAGGGTAATCTTGTTACACTTACGCCCACTCTACGAGGACTGGATGCCGCCATGCAAATTCTGTTTAATGTGAGAAATATTCAGCCCCCCCTTAAAAGGGGCACTCTGGATGCATCAAATATAAAAATTTCTCCAGTAAAAAATATTTTTCCTGCTCTGACTGATGACAGGACAGATACTATACTTTGATTCCAACCCAAAGACCAGGAAGTGCTGAAAGCAACTTAAATCAGAGTTTAATACCAATAGACACTTATCTGCCGTTTAAATAGTGTCTTATGGTTCAATCTATTTTGCGTAGGGGTGTAGCATAGAGGACGGAACTTCGCCACATAAACAAATGTCTCGTATGCATCATGTCATGTAGCAGTAGAATGCAATACATAGTAGAAACGACTGTAGAGTTCGTTTTCCATCTCTCTTTCTCTTTCTTTGTAGCAGTTATAATTGTTCTTGTGTATACGTGTTGACAATGAGCATATAATAACAATAGCACACATTTTTGCTTTGGGTTCTAATAGTTATTTTAGTAGTTTCTCTAGAGCATTGTTTCACTCCAAAAAATCTCTGACTTCTATCCAGTATTATGGAACAAGGTGAAATTAAATTTTTTTTCCGCCTTTCCAACATTATATTTGATAGAACGAGACTTCAGTGCAGTTACCTAGCTTCTTTCCTAGTAACTTAAAATTACCGAACATGGGGATCTATTTCTTCTTAGTGAGTTCCAGTCTGATGTGGAGAAACTAATATCCCTACACACAGTACACCCATACAATTAGAAGTAATTATGAAAACTAAATAAAATGGTTTATTAAATTAATTCGTGCTATTTGGATTATTCGGATTATTCTCGTTTTGGATGTAATTCTCACAACGTTTCCACTGATGTAACCTCCGACCTTCTTCAGGTGTATCTTGTTGAACTCGAAAATCTTTCTGTTGGACTCGGGAATCTGTATGGAATTTCGAACGGAACCCTTTATTTAATCTACGGGTGTAGCTTGCTCTCCTTCCGTCAGTCACAGAAAGATTAGTGAGTTTGACAAGATACACCTGAAGAAGGTCAGAGGTTACATCGGCCGAAACGTTGTGAGAATAACATCCAAGATGAGAACAGTAGTCCGAATAATCCAAATAATCCAAATTATCAATTCTCATCTAAAAAATTCCGAAACCTAAATGAATTTGTATTGTTGTTTTCAATTTGAAACAAACAAAAAATGCCCGCATGTGCATAAGTGTGAAAGACCAGGTTTATTAAATTAAATATTTTGTGTGTAATATTGTTGCTTTCACTTCTGAAAGAAAAACACATGCCTGTGTTATATGAGGAAGGAGGTGCTGGAAGCTCAGGGGGCGCCAGCATGAAAAGTTTGAGAAACTCTGCTCTAGAGCCTTACATAGTATTAGTTTCCACCACCATCTCGTCCCACTATGGGGGTGGGAAGAAGATCTCCGAAACACGTATGCTTCCTTCATGGGCCAAAAGCCCAAAAGCCTGCCATGTATCCTATCTATCGACTTCCTGTTCACTACATCACTTCCTTACCACGTTAACCCACTTTCATAACCTTATCTTCAAGTAAAAAATTTATTTTTACGTAATTTATTTATCTCCCATTCAATCTTGCTTCAAGAGAGGATACAGATCTATGCTACTACTGCTTACATAAACAATCAATTAAGTTGGTGTTTTTATCCATCTCTCTTGAATACTGGCCCAGTCTAATATAACTAAACCAACAGTGACAATAAGGGTATAGGTGTAGAATACTGAATATAGATTTAAATAAGTCGCATCAAGACAGACCCCTATAAATATGTTTATTTTTGTATTTATCTACCTCTCACAGCGGTAAGATGTGACACAAGGTCGAGAAAATGGGATTGAAAAGCCAGTGTACTAGAGGAAGAACACCCTGGCCTACAAAAATGCCTGGGCAACACCATCGGTATTCTCGGTAGGGGCGTCTCAGGTGATTAGCAATAAACTAACCCCTTCTCAAAGAGTGAGAAGACAAAGTCTGGGAGGGTGCCCCTCCTAGAATTGCACAGGACAATATCTCAGACTGGCAGAATCAAGGCCCGAAGGCCAAGACGGTACCGGTCTACAGAGTGTAACATCCATCGGAACAGATACTACACTCTGATCTTAGCCAAAAGCCCAAGGAGGGAAAGAAAAACAGAAGACAAAATTCAGCAGAAGAAGGAATCAAAAGAAAAGCCGCAAAAAAAGCAAAAGCAAAAAAGACTCTGATAGGACATTTAGAGAGCAGGTATATGCCGTTATCACTGCTATTTTGGTATCAACTAGCATGGCTATCCAGCGTTGCCCAGGGGCATGGACAAGAAAATAGAAAAGTTAAATAGTGTATGTAGCATCTTTCTTTTAAAATTTCTTTATACTCCCTTTTCTATCTCTATTCGCCTCTCTACTTCTCCCCCTCTTTCTATATCCCCCCCCCTCTCTCTCTATCCCCTTCTCTCTTTATCCACCCTCTCTCTATACTCCCCCCTCTCTCTATACTCCCCTCTCTCTATCCCCATTTCTCTATATATCTGTCCTCTCGCTTTATCTGGGAACTGGTACAATATGCAAGAAAAAAGAAATCTGACTGACTGCCGTTTGTAAGTGTATCTTGTGATGTTTCTGACTTTTAACCGATGACACACAATATATACAATTTATATAATTATAATAGAAACGATCAATGGCAAAAAAATCGATCTAAATGGCGACCTCCCTTCCCCTTACCTAATTTTATTCCTGTTACTCCAAATGAATGAATATTTTTTTTTTTTAAATGTCCATATTCTGTCCGAGGCAATCTTGAAAAAGAATATATCAGCTTTGCAGGTGTCTCTTGTGTAGTTTCTAACTTTTAGGTGGACACACACAAACGCACAAACAAGCAACTTTCCGTTATATAATAGATTAGACTGGGTTAGTGCTTAGGAGAGCTGGAGAAACGTACAAGATTATAGGTTGTTATTAGGGCCTTCCACAGAAAAAAAAG
The DNA here is from genome assembly GCA_963556195.1 of Sepiola atlantica. Classification (NCBI taxonomy): domain Eukaryota; kingdom Metazoa; phylum Mollusca; class Cephalopoda; order Sepiida; family Sepiolidae; genus Sepiola; species Sepiola atlantica. The sequence goes on from OY744522.1 coordinate 132,389,085, forward strand.
GTCTGATTTTCTTAAATGAATGCTTGTTAGGTGACGTCTCTTGATTTCGATTGCGTTGTGAGAATGAGGACAACCGAAAAAGAGACTCCGCCTTCTCTTGTGCGGTTGGCAGATTTATAAAAAGCACAAATATCATCTTTTAAGTGTCAGTTTCCTTAGGAATCTAATTCATCTCTGTCTCAGCCTGTCTGTCAGTCGATCTATATGTCTGTCTCTTGTAAAAAATAAATAAATAAAATAAATGGAAACATTTTTATCTATCAGTGGAAAAATTTGAAGTTTGATGAAAAGAACGTTTAGTAAATGTTGCTATATATATATATATATATATATATATATATATAGCAATAGATAAAGTGAAAGAATAGAATAAGGTGTGAATCAAAATTGAACTTTAATAAAATTTTATTCACACCTTATTCTATTCTTTCACTTTATCTATTGCTATTAATGCTCTATCCAGTATATTGAGCTTTATTTTTATCCGGATGTTCACTAATTAAAGATATTAGTTGCCTCTTATATCTTTTGTTGTATTAACCTTATATGTATATATATATATATATATATATATATATATATATATATATATATATATATATATATATATATATATATATGCTCTTTCCAGTCGCATATTGTTGTGACAGTGGGAGGATGGTATCACGGTGAACGAACATATACTTCACTAACCTCCCAAGGAGGTGGTAATGACTGAGGATGGTATGACAAACGAACACTATAGCAAAAAGGAAGGGGTTCCTATTTACTTGCCTCTCAACGAGGGGAGAGTTAGACACAAGGTCGGTTTTTAATGTGGGGAAAAATCCAGCTCCCTCAAAAGAGTCACTCTGGATTGAGACAAAAATTAAAATTGCCTCCGTCTTGAAGGACTTCTTCACTGATCGACGACAAAAAAGATATAGTACAGCATCTGAACAGATACTACACCTTACTCCTAGCCCAAAAGAAGTCTGTCGAACTGAAGTGTGACAGACCAAGCCAAAAAGAATAAAAATAATCTGAAAAATTGACCTGTCAGCACAATCTGATGCTTAACTTATTTGTAAATTTGCCCTTTTTTTTATTTACCAAGATGGATATTTCACTAATTAAGCATTTTTCAAATTATTTTTTAATGTGTTTTTACTACTTACCATTAGCACATCATCATCCAAGTTGTTTTTAGATGGTATTTTTTTGCACTGCCCTCTCCACACACACATGCGCATGCTGGAAAGGAGGTCATGCCCCCCCCCCCCCCGATTTTACGATTTCAAGTTCTTGCCATTGGCTATTCAAATCACTAACGCTCTTGGCCTTTTGGCTAAGATCAAAGTGTAGTATCTGTTCCGATGGATACTGCACCCCATACTGGTGTTGTCTTGGCCTTCGGGTCTTGATTTATGCCGGTCAATGGGTCTGTCCTGTGCAGTTCTGGGAGGTCCACCTTCCCAAGCTTTGCCTCCCCTCTTTGGGGAAGAGTAAGTTTATTGCTTACTGTCTGAGGCGCCTCTACCGGGGAATGCCGACGGGGCTGCCCAGGCAATTTTTAAACCCCACTTTCCCGACCCGTTCTTGAGTCACATCTTACTTGTGGGAGTAAGATAAAAACTGGCCTTGTGCCTAACTCCTGGAGAGGAGTAAATCAATACTCAAATCACTGGTATATAAGTATTTCACTAATGTACAAATGTATCCGGTCTTACGATTGGAAGTAATTGTTTCTCTTTAATGTCGATTCGATAATCAACAGGTATTCTTAAAATCATTTAGACATCTAACAATGAAAATACTATCTCACACTTAAATGTGACAGACCGACAAAAATGCCATTACAAACTTAAGTGTGACAGACCAATGAAAATGCTATTTCAAACTGAAGCATAACAGACCGACGAAAATGCTATTTCAAACTTAAGTGGAATAGACCAATGAAAATGCTATTTCAAACTGAAGCGTGACAGACCAATGAAAATGCTAGTTCTATCTTAAGTGTGATAGATCTATGAAAATGCTACTTCAAACTTAAATGTGACAGACCGACGAGAATGCTATTACAAACTTAAGTGTACTAGACTAATGAAAATTCGATTTCTAGCTGAAGCGTGACAGACCAATGAAAGTGCCAGTTTAATCTTATGTGTGACAAACGTATGAAAATGCTACTTCAAATTAAAACGTGACAGACCGACGAAAATGCTATTTGAAACTGACTATCGTTGTTCAATAATATGCCCCAAATGTGCACCTCTGCATTGCAAACACACCTGGATATAATTAATTTTGGATGTGATGGCCATTTTCAGTTCATAAATAGTCAGTGGATTGTTCTGACAGATATTAGAGATTATTCCACAGATAAAAATACGGGGCGTTAAGGTCCGGTAATGTGAAGCCTATTCAGGATCACACCTCCTACTGTTGAGACAATCACCAAAGTGACTCTCTATATCATTGAACGACGATAAAACAACAACAACAAAAAAAACTGTTGGACATTGCTGATTGAAACTTGGTGGATGCCGGGCATAGACTGAAGTTTATTTGTACAAAATATGGATGGATCTGATTGCAGAAAGGATTGTGAATTTTATTTACGATTCCATTGGTGCCATTTTTAAGAGGACGTCACCTTATATAAAAACCCAACTTAATTCTTCTGATTCTATCATGTACTCCATATAATAGGACCGTTATTTGATAACAAACAAAAACACGGAATGGATTCAAGTCGTTTAATGATTCGTTGATTGATGAATTGTACCAATTATGATACGCTTCGTTGAATGTATATACATTTACATGAGGATTCGCAAATTATCTTTGCAGACTTTCCATAATTCTCCTGTGTCCTTAACAATTAAAGCAGAAGTGGGAACAAATGAACCGTAAGATATTCCCTCGCTAATCCAAATATTCTTTCAATCCAATTCATTGATGACCAGAGCCAGTGCTACACACTAGGTGGCCTAGGCACTAACAACTGGGCATGTCACAAGTTCAGGAAAGGCTTGGATAAAAATCAATAACAAATGTTGATGGGTAGGAAAATTTAATAAAATCAATTCTATATTTGTGGTGTCTCTGTCTCCCTATACCTGCAATTGAAAGCAAAACCCTATACCAAGATCAAACGCACATTTTCTCGAGCAAAATTTTATAATGAATCCAAGGATCGTATTTATTTTGTACTAGCAGTGTTACCCAGAATTGCCCGAGAATAAATAAGGACCCTCTGTATACTTTTGCTTTCAGACCTGATCCCTTATATTACCATATTTATTCTTATATTTTAATGTGCAAAAAATTCCTATTTATATAAATTAAACAATAAGAGGTTTGTTAGTTCGTCACTTTTTTTGCCGGGTATCCCTTGGTTCCTCATTAGTATTCAATAAATGGTAATATTCGAGCAGAGTATTGGAGCAAACACTCTTTTTGGTTTAAGGAAAAAAAGAGATCAAACTAAATTTGGCTCATAAACTACTAAAGAAATTTTTTAAATTAAAAAAAAAAACGGCACGAAATAGTTTTAGTTTAAACTTGAAATTGAATTAAAAATAATCTTTGAGGTTGGTTTTTTTTTTTTCTTTTTTTGGATGGAATAATTATTCTTTGTTTTGGAGAAATAATTCTCTTAGTCGCTGTGCTGTGACATCACGAGATACAGATAAATATATAGAGAAGTGCTTGTTGATATATAATAGACTAGCATGGCTACCCGACATTGTCCTGGGGTGGGGGTAGGGTTCAATGGACAACAAAATAGAAGAGGTAAAATGTGTATCATCTTTCTTTTAAAACTTCTCTCTCTCTCTATCTCCCTAACCTCCCACACACACTCTCTATTTCTATCACCCCTTTTCACTCTCTCACCCACTCCCTCTCCTCTCTTTTTCACATATATATTACATTTTCAAATGTTAGGATAAAAAGTACCATTTCACATCAAAGATCGATGGAGAAAATTTGCTTTAAATATTGACCCTCCTTAGCAAATTTTGTTCCTGTTGACTCTCAAAAGAATGAATATTCTGTCCGAGGCAATGCTGAAAAAGAATATAGCAGCTTTGTGGATGTGTCTTGTGTAGTTTCTGACTTTTAGATGGACACACACACACAGAAACAGACACTGCCCGTTTATATAATAGATAATAAGCTCCTCTCAGTCGGTGTAAGCAGTGTACTTCAGCTAGTTACATGATATAACTATCAAACCTGTACCTTAATTGTTTTCTGCGGATTGTCCATTAGTTAATTAGTGAAAAGAAAAGAAGAAAAAAAACTCTGCTCCCCTGGTTTGAGATCAGAAATGCATTTACTGATTGATTGGCCAAAGGCAGAAATGTCCAGTTTGGTAATTTGAAAGGGAAAGTAGAATTAACAAACCAGGCAGCAAAAACATTTTCTCTTTACTTGGATACAGAAAACATTCTTCGGTTGCCGTGCTCTGATCAGAATAATAGCTTTTTTATTCCCAAAGTAAATAATTAAAAAAATATTGATCTTTAATTACGTATAACTTCTCTAGGGCTTATCTATTGTGGACTCTTCCGAATGAGCCCTGTAGAGAAATCAATACAACTAAAGGGAGATAATTTATATCTTCTACAGATATTGTCCATAGCTACGTCCAACACACGCAAGCATGTAAAACGGACGTTAAACCGATGATGATGATGATGATGATGATGATTTTTCATAGGGCACAGTCAGTCAGTTCATGTTTTTGAAAAAGTTTGATTTTTGGCACCATTTTGCAGCTTAGGACCTAAGTAACAATTTTAGAAGTATAGCCGATATAGGATTTTAGTGGCGGCCATCTTTAATTTTACCATTTAGGGACAAATAAATACTCTGATGCAGTGAGAAATGGTTTTATCTAATTCCTTGACCGTGTTTCTAGGTTTAATAGTTTTCAAAATATTGACATTATTAGATTTGGATAGCGGACATCTTGGAAAATAGTGGGAATGTATGAAAACTCAATGTGATCTTTGTCCACTCGGACCAAAATTGTTCAGAAAAGGTAATCCAGATAAATAAACAATTAACTCACTAGGAATTATTTTACATTCATAATAAACCAGAAAGTTCCAATTGCAAAGTTTTTATGTGCTATTTCTGCTAATGCTTCTGCAACGTATTTTATGCCTTTCATCCATTTCAAACCAGATGGGTTATCCTATTGGGCGAACACTAAAAAAATGCCACCCATGGATTGTTAATAACTTCATAATCCTTTCTGCAATCCAAACATATTTGGTACAAAAAGTTCCAGTCTATGTCTGACTCATCCACCAAGTTTTATTCATGAATGTCCAACAGTCTTTGATTTATCGCCATTCACTGATAAACACACCTGGATACGACATTCAAATTTGTCAATAACTCTGGCAACTTCATCTTTTTTTGGCTGTGATGGCCCTCTTCAGTTCAGGAATTGTCTGGCGATTGTTTTGATAGATATTATCTTTGAGATAGCCCCACAGATAAAAATCTGGATGGTTATGGTCCGGTGGCTGTGAAGTCCATTCAGGATCACATCGCCTACTGATGAGACGATCACCAAAGTGTCGGCCTATATTATTGAATGGATTGTAAATTTTATTAACGATTCCATGAGTGGCATTTTATGGGGTCACCCTGTACCTGCCGTAACTTGAGAATTACATGAAATGCAATATTAATCTGTCTCACAAATTCACACAAAAAATATTAATATATGATCTTTTTGCTTATTTTTCAGTCGACAAGAGGGAGTTACGTCAATGGTGAGTTATCCAACGTTAGTTCTGTTTTCTTTTTAAAAATCTTTTCCCACTTACTTCGCAATGACATCACCTTAAAAAAAATGTCTGTATTCATTTATTTAATCTCTTTAGGCGTCCTGTATTTTAATCAACAATCACAGTTCAACTTTTCATAAAAAATATATACCCTCCACTCTATAATAAAGAGCAATGTGTGTTTTTTTGTATATATATATATATATATAGAGAGAGAGAGATATATATAGATATATATACAGGGTGGGCCAAAATAAGGGTCCTATCTTTAAATTTGAATAACTTGAATTTGAATAACTTCCACAAAATAAAAGTTAAACTCACCAAACTTTATGTGTGTGTAGACTGACCCTTCCGAGATTTTTTGAAATAAACAAAACAAATTTTAGCCGAAAAACACTTCTTAAAACTTACAAAAACTAAAGTATTGTTTTTTACACTGTTTTGAGTTTTTTAAGCAAAAATAATGTTTTCTAAATGAGGGTACGTTCCTTAGGGCTAATACGGCTCATGCTTGCTTCGGAAGGGGTCCTTTACTTATTCTAAAAAAAATTTAAAAAAATCAATAAATAAAAAAGTTATGAATTTTTTTAAAATAGGACCCTTATTTTTGCCCACCCTATATATAGATAATGAACAATAACTAATAGTTATTATATATATATATATATATTTATAAATAAATATTAATTATTTATTACCTACAGACATCGATGTTTCATGCTAACGCAATCTTCAGTGCAGGAAGTTAATTCCCGATGGTCGGCGGGCTCGAACTCCGATCACAAATCGCCGCTGATTTGTAGTCAAGAGCGTTCCTCCGTTGGCCACCGCAAATTAGCTAATAATTAAGGAGGAATTTAACTTTGTAAATACCGAGTCAGCGGGTATTTTACAACGAGCAGCGATATATATATAATATTTGTAAATAAATATTAAATTATGAATATCTACAGACGCTAACGTTTCAAGCTTATTGCTTTCATCAGTGCAGGAAAGTAAAAATTTCAGATGGTCGGGAGACACAAACTTGATTCACAGAGTCAGCCTAAAATCTGCAAGCAGTCGCCATATCCACTCGGCCACCAGAAACTGTAACGTAATTAAGGGAAATTAAGATCTATATGTACCTAGAAGTGGGCATAGATAGAAGACTAGTCGAGAGTGTTCGACGAACGCATTCGGAACTTTGCGTTTGAGCTTTTTGACAGTCTATTTTTAACATCCCAGAGAGTGCTGAGAAGTTATGAGAAGAAGTGAGAAAACAACTAGCAAGCCATATATATATATATATATATATATATATATATATATATATATATGTGTGTGTGTGTTGTTGTTACCAATCAGAGATACGTCCTTGACAATCAGTCTGACAGTGGCTTTGTTGCTGTCAGCCTGAGGTATGGTTCTGTTCAGTCCTAGGAGGTTCATCCTCCCAAGCTCTACCTTCTCCCTGAGAAGGAGGTAGTCTATTGCTTATAACCTGAGGTGCCCCTACCAGAGAATGCCACTGGGGCTGCTCAGGCACTGAAATGAATTAGGAAAGAAATCTTCCACTATAACAAAAAGTCAACGGTGGGTGTTTTTTTTTGTCGTTAGGTCTTCAGAAATTATAATAATAATTTATATATGAAAAATTAAATTACTCACACAATTCTATGATTTTATTTAAATATTTTAGTAATATATCTAGATAAATAGCGAGTGTGAACACTGACGAAGCATAATAATTTTTCCTAGTATTTTTAAAGTTTTGTGTAATCTAATGCTATAGGAATAGGAGAAATAACCAGAGTGCTCAATTACTTGTGCAAGGGCATATATATATATTTTTTTTATTTCAATTAACACCATATATTAGTTTGATATATCTAGCTAAATTGTTGAGAAATTAGCCGAAGGTATCGATGAAAGATAAAACTAATGTTTAATGTCAATTGAAATACTAGAAGAATACCCATCTCAGGACGGGTAAAATTAATTCCCCGAAATTCCCTGAAAAGAACAGTTGTGCACCACTTTTATGTCCCCATAAAATCAAAATACAGCGATACTCTAAACCTTATTCCAATTTTGATCAAAATCCATTACATGATTTTGATTCTAGAAAATGTCGAAAATTTAAGGCTTTAGCTTAAGGGGTCTTAAGAAGAAATTGAAATTTAGGGAATTTTGCTTAATTGGTGTCTAATGACGATGGATAAAATCCAATGCAAATCTAAAATATTTGAATTTTCAAATGGGAGGTTATGTCCCCTAAGACCCCTTTAAAATACTCCTAAGAAATTGAAATTTGAAGAATATTTATTAATTGATGTCTAATTTCTAATATTAAAATTTCACAAAAATCGGGGGTATCTGAATTTTCACAAAGGTCTTCCACTTCTTTTTACCTCATCTGTATAAAACTAAAACTAAATATATCCCACATTACGCATAGAAGCTGTATTCCAAAATTCATTCTGTTTATTCTGATGATTCTTATTTAAGGTAAATGTATAATAAACAATACACTTTTTCTAAGATGACACGTTCGTAAAAATAAAATTTGTGCGATACATATCACGGTTGTTGTATGTATAAATATTTTGCTCTAGGAAGTCTTCGTATTCCATTATTTACAACACTTGTGAAGCTTGTCCCTCATCAAAAGATCCAACTAACATGTAATAATTTTTGGAAAATAATATTTTGAGAGATTAACGATCTAAGAATTGTTTAGAATATAAGAAATAAATATGTTTAATATCCACATACATATATATTTCATCCTAAACAAGACTCATCAGTGTGTTTATACATAACTGCACCACCGGTCGCAGGATTCGAACACCAGACCCAAATCACCTTTGACTTCCATAATTATTAACAATCTCACAGAATATTCAATAGGAGATTAAATTCTCTTAAATATTTCATTAGATAGATCCCGAAAATGTCCTTGTAAATTTATCATTTTACCATTGTTTCATCCAGTTTATTCTTATGTTTCACACTGGTGCCATTTTTAACTTGATTACGTAATTCGTTTCAGGAATATATCGATCTATTAGGATAATAATCGAATTGTGTTATAGATTTAGTTTCTGAAATCTTTATGCCAATGAATTTCCAGTGAGAAAAGAGATATTTAAAAAAAAAAAAAGAACTCTTCCATATTTAGAAATTGTCAGTGAAGCTACCCGATTCATTCTTGAAAGTACCAGGAGATTAAATTTATTCCAAGATCACACGTTCATATTTGTGTGCAATGGTCAGAATACTTTTTGAAGACAATCACCATTTCATTCATCATTTATTTTAGTCTCGTGATGTAACGGATAATGTGCTAAGTCATAAATAGTTCTAAGAGTCTTCTGGGGTTTGAAGGTTCAATCCTCATTACAGGCGAGATTAACTAAGAATATAATAAAGAATTACTTAAGACTTCTACGTGGTCATCTCTGACAGAATGAATGGATTAAATAAATGGTTCAGTTCGAAATTCCATACGGATTCCTGAGTTTGACACAAAGATTCCTGAATTTGATAAAACGCATCTAAAGAAGATTGGAAGTTACATCAGCCAAAATCTTGTGAGAATAACATCCAAGATAAGAACAGTAATCCAAATAATCCAGATAATCCAAATAGTTTAAAGACTCAACATTTTTGAACACATCTTATATTTTGAAGAAAACTAATGTTCCGATCATTGTTCACTTCTGTCTTGCTGAATACAATTTAAGTCTGAACACTCTTTAAATATACTTCATATTTTAAAGACATTTCATTCAGCTATGGGTGATTAGACTCCCAAGCCTTAGTAGAGCAACTAGTCTAGAAGGAAAAAAACTCTGAAAAATCTCCAGTCATTTCTCTCTTTGTCAGTGGACTTAGGCAATGATGTGTCAGAAGTGCAGTTAGCGATTGCACAACCCTTGCTTCACTATAATCTACGACATTAACTTTACAGAGGCCAATCAGTCAGCATGTGTATCTACATATGTTGAATATTTTATATATATATATATATATATATATATATATATGTGTATGTGTGTATGATTATTTTTATTTATACAAACATGTATAAAATATGCGACACTGGCATGTCGATGTTATCGATCAACAGCTGTTATAAACTAGATCTCATCAGACAGAATTAAAATCCGATCCTTACCTCAGATCATATTAGGTTCTCAAATATGATCTGAGGTAAAGATCGGATTTTAATTCTGCCTGATGAGATTTCAGTTTCTAACAACTGTTGATCGATAACATCAAAATGCCAGTGTTGCAGATTTTGTACATGTTTGTATAAATAAAAATAATCATATATATATATATATATATATATATATATATATATATATATATATATATATATATATATAAAAGCTCTATTTGATATTGAGCACTTTTTATAAGCCCAGTTGAAATTCTTTGGATTCCTATCCTGTGGATGTTTACTTTACCTTGATCTCTCTCTCTCTCTCTCTCTCTCTCTCTCTCTCTCTCTCTCTCTCTCTCTCTCTCTCTCTATATATATATATATATATATATATATATATATATATATATATATATATATATATATATATATATGTATGATTTTTCAGTGTTTGGATAAGGGGTGTCTCCACATTGTCTTCTGTCGTTTTGGTAGCCTAAAGATGGTGATAATTACCACGAGTTTGTGTTCTGCACATAGACCCAGTAGGAGTTGACCATTGCTATTGCAGTTCCTGATATCTTGACGGCCAATGATCCCCTCATACAGGCGGTGGTTCTTGCCTACTTGGGCATTAAATTCACCACGCACAAGATTTTTAATGGTGGGCACTGCCTGGATGGTGTGGTCGAGCTGGGTGTAGAAAGCAGCTTTGTCTTTGTCAGCTGAGGTCAGAGTCAGTGCGTACAGAGATCAGGGTGATGTGTCTGTCCCGCATGGTGGGAATGTGGACAGTCATCATGCGCTCACTCATGGTCGTGGGAATGAAGTTGTGTTGAGCTGAGACCGGATAGCAAAGACGATGACATGTGTGCGTGGCACCGTGGGGGCCTTACCTTTCCAGAATATGGTGTATCTTGTTCCAGCTTCCCTGATGTTGTTCTCTTTGGGTAGTCTGGTCTCGCTAAGGGCTGCAACATCGACGTTGAAGCAAGCAAGCTTCTTGCAGATGAGGGCTGTACGCCGTTCAGGGTGGTTTACGTTCCCCATATCTTGGAGGGTGCGGATGTTCCATGCACTTATAGCTAAAAGCTTCTTGTTCTTGTTCTTCCGACTACATTGATCGGATGTCTGCCAGCCGCGTTAAGCTGGCCAAGACGGGTATATATATATATATATATATATATATATATATATATATATATATATATATATATATATATATGTACGTTATTGAACAACACGGAATGCTTCTGCTTAATTAGTCTTTTTTTAATTTTTTCGATGTTTTTGATGGCCCATCGATTATTTTTAGTCAAATTGTTGTATATAGGATCCATAGTTTTTATGTTCCATTCTTTGCGAGTACTTTCGATTGATTCATTCAATCGTCTTCTGTCGGGGTATTAGTCTGGCTTCTTCATATCGGCTGAGTGACTAATTAAAAATTACAAATTTTAAAAATGTTTAAAGTAATTCTTTATTTGTCAGCTAAGGATTTGTTTAAGTCAATGTAAAAAGACTACAAATTCTTGAAGCACTATATAAAAACTAGACACCCTACAATCAACAATATCAATTACGAGTCTAGCCACAATATTTTAATGTGCCTATCTTAGTAATTGACTTTAACAAATGTGGAGTCACTCTTTAGTTGCTATTACTCCCATGTCCATTCTGACTTGAAGTGGTAGTACCTGTCAGGGTCTCATCTCTGTGGTAAATAGAATTTATCAATAAACTATTTATTTACGAATTAGATATCTACATAACAAATGAATCCAGAAAACAGCTGTTCTGTTGCTTTATTTCATACAAAGCAAAGGATCCGTCCTCGGCAGTCAATCCGAGAACCTAGGGACTGCTGTAACCGCACCAGACCCTTCTTTGTTAGGATGAGGTATGATCCAGCTTGGGGCTAGAAGATACACTATCCCAGGCATTACCACCTCTTTTTGAGGTGGGATTTATTGCCGATTAGCTGAGATACAAAAATGGCCATGAAAGAACCTGTCTACATTCTCTGGTAGGAGCTACCAGAAAATGTGGACAGGTTCTTTCATGGCCATTTTTGTATCTCACCACAGTGCACCCATCGGAGTAGCTGGCTTTCTCTACCTTCTGGTCTTGAACCACTCTGGAAAGCAAATAAATAACCAGCATGAATAAATATTTGAATACACTGTACAACTCCTCTAAAGCAAATTGTTAGGCCCAGTAGCCTAATAAGGTTTGCAAAGTCCAGTGTTATCCCCCCTTTGATCCCTATCAACAGAGACATCGGAATTGTGTCTCCCCAGTTACTGGCCCCTTCCATTAGGTGGGAGGTCAGTGAGAGAAGAAATATAAAAGAAAAGGATAGTTAGTTCACTAGAACATACGACAAACATCCGATTCAAGATGTTCGGTATTGAGGCAACTATTCGGAGTTGGGGAAGAAAAGGTTGCTGTGGCAAGTTTAATTTTTTTTTTAAGTTTTAGAGTTTAGGATACAAAAATTAGTTTGTAAAGTTGATTCCTTTTTATTTAAAACGTAAATTGAATAAATTTACAATAACTGACAACCAAAATAAATGGAAAAATTTGTACTAAACAAATATTGTAATTTGTTAATTAAATTATTGGCACGATTATATCTTATTTTGTATCAGTTTCTTTCTGAAAATACTTATTCCGGTAAAGAAAAAAATTAAATTTATTTATAAAAATAAAAATGCGGTCTTTGTTTATTTTCAATGTAGTGAAAATGAAGTACACGCGGTTGCAAGTGAATTAAAAAGACTTAATCCATACATAATATTTTATATCAACTTTATTGATCATCTTCGTTCAGCAAATAAATGACAGGCGTTAGTAATTAAGAAGTTAAATGTTCATATGTTCATGTTCGGAGAAAGTTGATATTGAAAGTCCTTGAGTCATGACAAAGAAAATGTTATTATATCTTCTAAAATCTGGACGAGACAGAAGTTATTATCAGTCCATGAGTCTGGGCATGGGAAATAGTATTAAGAGTCCATAAGAGGCGAATGTTATTCAAAAGTTCATACGTACAGTAAGTCTGTGCCGAAATCTTAGGAAAGTAAGTCCACGTGCCAATGCCAATAGCCAGAGTCTTAAGACAAGTTTCATTTGCACGCCAAGAAAGAAGTTTGGTTGCCAGCCAACTCATTGAAAAGCACGAATGCAATTCTTTATATAACAACTGAGCACAGGTGCGCGGCTCCAGGAGAGATTGTTTCTGATTGGTTAAATCCTGACATAGGGAACCATTCGAAATTGAGTATTTACTCCAATCAGTATCAAGCATTCAAGTCAGCAAACATCGAATGATTTCAGACATCGTTATTCTACGGTTTTTGTTGTTGTATTACTACTGCTACAGATTTTGAAACCACATTCTTTGCGTTGTTGTTGTTGTTGTTGTAACTATTATTGCTATTATTATTTGACAATTACTGCACTGCATTGGATACTGGTTTACTTAATTAAATTAGCTGACAATTGATTTATTGCAACGGCTAAAGTTGGGATGAGTGAGGGGAATTAATCAGCGACAAAGACTCCAGGAGTGAATGCTTTACCATGGTAGATAAAGATATATGAATGGATACGGTATTTTACCGCTTTTTTTTATTTGGTTTCTGCTTGGATTTGGGTAGGGTTATAGGGAAAACTGACACAGAAGTTAGCAAATAATTCTTTGATTTTTTATGTTTTGGGAAACGTATTGAGACACAAAGTTCATATTTGACCAGTGCTTTGCCAAGGGAAATACGGAGAGATATATAAAGACAAGCAGACAGATAGAGCCAGTAGTGGCCATTCTACGCATGTAGTTCTGTGGTGGATCGAGATGCGATTCGAACGAATGCTAAAAACTGTTTGAGTAGCTACCCTCTTTCTTTCTCTGGTTCGTTTGGGGTACACTCCCCTCTTCACTTCCAAAAGGCTAGTCAGTTTTTACAGGAACGTGTTAACTCAATATTTTTCAAGCAATGGATATTGTTTCAAACCCAAAATCTAGCAAGCCTATGTCAAATGAACAAAAGACATAAAACCAGTGACCTGGTTAATAAAATCAGAGTTCTCTAGAGACCCAACCCAACGCACCTCAAAAGGACCAAAAACTTATGCTCAACACCCCCACCCTTGTTCTTTTGACCGGAGGGGGTGGGGGAGACGAAAAGAAGGGAACACTTCAAAACACACGTACACGCTCCATCACCTTGGGTACATCTACACACCCACTAACAGAACAAGGTAAACCTATACATACTTACACAGTGCCACATTGCCACTTACTCACATACACTGTCTATTTCTCACACATGCATATTCACACTAACGAAAATATAGACATACACATCCTTAACCTTTGTGTCTGCTTATTCAATGAACATTTTCCTACCAAAACACGTAAACTTATAGTTCTATAAATGTTTTGTTATTTAATAACGTTTTCCTTGATTTTTCATTCACAAAACTATGTTTATGTTAAGTAAGCACTTGCTAGCTGGTGACCTCTAATATTCCTCAATATTTTATTTTTCTTCCATTTTAATATACATGCACGCCCGTAAATATCCTCATTTCCTTCCATCGCTATTTGCAACCCCCATTTTATAATTTGTATTTTGGTAAAATCCCAAAGACGGCAAGGCTAAAGTTCTTTCTTTATTTATAGAAATGATCTAAGTGCTATTTAAATTATTATATCAGCATGCATTTACGTCTCACCATTTAACTCTTCTGTTCATAGTTCTTAACGAACTGGGAAGCATTTTTTTTAATATAAATTAAAGAGTTAAAAAGAATTTGAAGGTATGTATGCAATTTAATTTTCATCAGTTTGTCAGACATCAGAACGATTTTTTTTTTTGGGGGGGGGGTCCTAATCTCTCCTCTACAGTCTCTTTCTCACAGAAGAAAAGTTGCTAGTCTTTCTCTATTCTATCGTTATTTTCATGATAGGTGCTCGACTGAGCTCAAATCTATAGTTTTATTTACTCCTCTCCAGGAGTTAGGCACAAGGCCAATTTTATCCTACTCCCACAAGTAAGATGTGACCCAAGGTCGGGTCGGAAAGTGGGGGTTGAAAAGCCAGCGCCCGAGAGGTGAGCACTCTGACCATCAAAAATTGCCTGGGCAGCCCCGTCGGCATTCCCCGGTAGGGGCGCCTCAAGCAGTAAGCAATTAACTTACTCCTCCCCAAAGAGGGGAGGCAAAGCCTGGGAGGGTGGACCTCCTAGAACTGCACAGGACAATCCCATCTCAAATCTATAGTTCCCTCCTGTAAAAAATTTACAACAAAGACCCGTCTAGCTACAATTACTGTAAATAGTTTTCCTTTCTCCCTCTGTGTACCTAAAACTAAACGAAACTTCCATGAACAAAGTTTCTTTCCAAGAACTATCCGTCTGTGGAACACAATACCACAGGGCTGCTTCCTAGCTGACTATAACATGGTCATCTTCAAGTCCAACGTTAACACATTCTTGTTGAGCCGTCCTCTTAAATAATCTAATTCTGACCAGTCTCAACCATTGTTGCTAATCCTCATGTTGTTGTCTCACTGTCCTCCTGAAAAACTCATTAACCCTCATCCTCAAGTGGCCTATGGGCCTTGATAAGTCGTGATTCGTTAGTGAATAAGAAAAAATAATAATCTTGGATTCCTTTTAATACGAAACATAATTGAAATTATAAATACTTCTTTTCTTTTAATTTAATCATGTCGTCAAACAT
Source organism: Sepiola atlantica (assembly GCA_963556195.1). Lineage (NCBI taxonomy): Eukaryota > Metazoa > Mollusca > Cephalopoda > Sepiida > Sepiolidae > Sepiola > Sepiola atlantica. The sequence goes on from OY744522.1 coordinate 132,404,781, forward strand.
CTGAAACATGTAACAATTATAATAATCTTGGGTTTCTTCATTTCTACGGGCAATTACCCCCCCCCCCCTCCATAAAAATGAAAGTATAAATACTTTTTCTTTTTTATGAGATTTAAATATCGCTAGTTCATCAGAGGTCTGAAAGATTTATCATTAATAATAATCTTGGGTTCCTCCATTTTCCCTGTCAATGCAACACAAACATGGAAGCATGAATACTCCCGGGCAACGCCGGGTCGGAACGGATAGTGGTATATATATATGTTTCTTCAGTGCTTCTTCATGATTACACCTAAATTGAATATGGATGTAAAAAAAAATTAGCAAGAAACCTTTATAATGTACTTACTTGTGAGGGAAAATAAACACTGTTCACTAAAAATTATGGAAATTCATCCAATAGTTTTGTTTTTATAAAATAAATTCAACTTTTAATCGTACGCGAAATATTCCGTGTACAATTAAAAGTAAAGTACATCATAAACGTTTCTTGCTATTTTTTAATGACATTCATATTCAATCTAGGTGTAACTATGGAGAAGCACCATTTCTTCCAATATTATATTCATTCGAGATTCAAGAACCGAGTTACTTATTCTTTCATATTTTCAAGATTTTCACATTTTTGCACAAAATCAAAGGTATTTCTCTTTCTTTTTGAAATTAGTGATATTATTACAATAAGAAATATCTCATTGAAAAACATTTACAATCTGTTAAGGAAATAAAAATAAGGATATATAAACATAATAAACAAAGTCAACCAGCTTCATATTTATATCAATACAAATGTTCGGATTTGAAGAGGAGTCATCCTTTAGTTGCCATTACTCCCAGATCCATTGTAACATGGAGTGGTAGTACCTGTCAGGATCCAATCTATGGGTTAAGTAGAATTTATCCTCGATATGACTGGATCCATGCATCTGGTAATGAGGCCGCATGGGGAGTGTGGAGTCACCTTTAGCTAACATTACTCCCAAATCCATTCTGATCATTGGTGTTTGTTTGGCCTTGGACCAATCCTGAGACGAGGAGAAATAGCACAATTTTCTCAATGTTCAAAAATCGCCTGACACTCATTAAAGGACCGACTGCTATGATTCTAGGTCTCTTGAAAGCACAAATAACAGGTTCTCAGTCATTTCCCGATCTGAAAGTCACTAAGTGCAGATGGGTTAAAAGGGCCAGAAAGGTTAAACTCGTTAATGTCACGCTGGCCCTTAGACGTGTCGGTTTTCGAGTGATGAGAGGAAGGGATGCTGTTGAGTGACAGCCATCGTTTAACTTTTGTTCTTTGTCTCTTTCTTTGTGAACTCTTTTCTGTAACAAGAAGGAAAAATAGAGTTTCTGCACAGTTTTCACTAAAAGCAGACATGTTTTGCCAGCAACTGCTACCCGTGTGGATAATGAGCTCGCACAAGCAGTATTAAACAAATTGATTTTTGAAATGGAATGAAGCAATAAAAAATATTTTTCTAGGACGAGAATGCCCTATCTATTCATTATAAGCATTCCATTTCAGTTGCAGAATTCCCAGACCCCTGGTCGTTAGATTTTCTCTAACCCTGTAGAGAATTAATGATAACAGAAGACCTACTTAACTTAACCACTCGTCTGGGCGGCGTTTTCAATAAATAAGAAATCTTGAGGACTTTTATTGACAGCGTGGGCTCAAGACAATGGACAAGCGCTGCTCCAAACGAAAATATGACTATAGTGCCTCAAGATTTTGAGGCGATGTGCCAGGACGATAAGATTCAACCCCAGGGATAAATCCACAGCACAGCCACACCAAGATAAATCCACGGCCACACTAGTTTAATACAGATATGATCCTCCCAGACATAAACCCCCTCCTTTGGGGAGGGGGGGGGGGGGTCAGTGTATGTAGTTCGTTCATCATGATATCATCCTCTCAGCCTCTCATTTGCATATTTATTTATTTTTAAGTTTCTACTGAATTAATATTTTCTAATCTATTCATAATTAAATACATACGTTTATTATTTTTTAAATAAATTTGTTGCTGTTGTTGTTGTTGTTGTTGTTGTTGCTGCTGCTGTTCCTATTTACTTCCTCCCACGAGAGCAGAGTTAGGCCCAATGTCAATATTTACGTGGGGAGAATCCAGCTCCCCCAAAATGGGCACTCTGAATTGGAACAAAAATTTCAATTGCCTCGATCTAGAAGGATTTCTCTTTCACTGACAGAGAACATAAAAATTAAGTGCAGATTCAGTACATATACTACATTTGGCTCCTAGCCAAAAGGCCAAGGAGTTAACATGTTGGTAATGATGATGATGATGATGATGATGATGATGATGATGATGATGATGATGAATTAAAAATTTGTCATAGAAAAGAAAAAAACCTCCTCTAATCTTTCTAAATTACAAGAAAAAAAGTATTTTTCTTTAATATTCTGTACGTATTTTTTCTTTCTTTTATAATAAAGATGAAAAGTACAAAGTACCCATTTCAGATTACTCAGTAATAAAAAAAAAATTGGAGTATTTGACCAATCGACCTTTCACCCTTATGTTTATTCATTTAATTATATAACTAGTTTTAATGAGAAATTCATTTTAATAAAATTTATCGACGTTGAATAACTTAAAGACCATATGAATTAACCATTATGTTGTTTTTTCCTAAAAAACAAAATTTGACGATGTTCACGCACAGTATATAATCCGTATTAGAATATATCAAATAACACTACGACAATCATCATTTTTTTAAATTTCCTCTAAATAATCAAAATGTCAAATGAAAATTACTTCCTTGGTTTCTGTAAAGTAGAATACAGCGTAAGTAATTGCCGCCCGGACGGCGGGTAGTTTTTGCTAGTATATATATATATATATATATATATATACGCTAGACGCTGCCATTATTTTTCATTTTATTTTATTTTTCTTCCCAACATGTCTACCCTACATGTATCCGTGCTTGCATGATATCTTTTCCCTATATCATCATCCTGATGAAGTCTTATAAATAAAGACGAAACGTTGATGTACACATAAAAAAACATCCAGTTTTTGGTTTTCCTTTTTCATTTTACCATATATATATATATATATATATATATATATATATATACATTACTAAAACTATATCGATTTTTTAACCACATTCTTTCAGAACTTTCCCCTCCTAATAATAATTCAACACTTCCATTTTAGATGTTTGTTCAAAATTTGAACTGTTTTTCTAAAAGTTACGTAAAAAGCAAAGTTTTTTTTCCTTCGGCCTTTTTGATAAAAATCTGTATTGTTAAAAAAATGTTGATGGTTTAAGATGTTTCTTAAAGATAAAAGTAACTCGAACATGCTTCTTGGAAGAAGGCTCAAATTTAAGTGGGGAGGGGGAGGGGGGATGCGAACAATGGATTGTATTTGTTACCATCAGCGTTGTGCGTGGAAACTGCGTTGCAGTGTCCGCAATTTGTATGGGATGAACGATAATGCATTTAGACATTGTTCTATTTAAGAAAAGGGAGAGTGAAGGAAGAAGTGGGTGAGAAAGAGAGAGAGAGAGAGAGAGAGAAACACTGAAGAAGGAGATGATTTAGGGTATGTGCGTGAAGGAGAGAAAGAAAGAAAGAAGCTGAAGGAACGAACTTAAGGATTGATGAAGTGAAAGAGAGAGAGAGACATAGTGTGTGTGCGTGAGCGAGAGAGCGGGAGAGGGAGAGAGAGAGAGAGGGAGAGAGAGAGAGAGATAGATAAAGCGAGAGTGAGTGATTGAGGATTAAGGAAATTAAACCATAGTTTAAATAGGAGGTAAAAAAGATATACAAAATACTGAGAGAGTAGAGAAAAGACATACATAAAATAAAGAGAGAGAGAGAGAGAAAGAGAGAGAGAGAGAGAGAGAGACAGAGAGAGAGAGAGAGGGAGAGAGAGAAAGAGAGAGAGAGAGTGAGAAAGAGAGAGTGGAAAGGGATGGATGGAGAGAGAACAAAAACAAAAACTGTGGAATGAGAGTGATAAAAAAAAAATGATCTGAAAAAGAAAAAAAATATCTCAAGCAAACACTTAATTAAACAAATTAACTAATTGTAATTAGTACTGATACCATTAATTCTTTTTCTCTCCATTTCTAAACTGTGTCATGCTCTATGCACTACATTTCAAAACTGGCGTACTTGGGCATCAACCTTTGCCTTCGCTACCCGGTGACGAGAGTTCAATCCCTGGTTGATTTGATCACGGTTTGAGTTGTCTCTATTACAACCTATCGACATTTTTGAAGTTATTTAATGCATACGTACATTAATCTAAAAAATGCCACAGGGTGACCACCCAAAAATGCCACCTATTGAATCGTCAATAAATTCCACAGTACTTTCTGCAATCCAGTCGTATTTGGTACAACTTAAATTCAGTCTACGCATGACTTGTTCACCAAGTTTCAGTCATGAATGTACAACAGTCTTTGTTTTATCATCGTTCAATGATATGGGAAACCACTTTGGTGATCGTCTCATCAGTAAGAGCTATGTTCCTGAATGGGCTTCACATTCATGGGAGCTAAATCTCCCAGATTTTTCTCTGTGGGGTTATCTCAAAGATAATGTCTATCAAAACAATTTACAGACTATTACTGAACTAAACAGGGCCATCATGAGAAAAATCAGGGCGGTGCCGAAAGAGAAGCATGTCAGAGTTATTCACAATTTTGCATGTCATATCCAGATGTGCTTATCATTCAAAGACGATTTTTTAAAAAATGCTTAATTTTGTGGAGCTGGATTTTCCCCACATTAAAATCAGACCTTGTGTCTAACTCCCCCCCCCCTCCCCATGGAGAGGCAAGTTAATAGGGATTCTCAGCAGCCAATATCTAGGGCCGAGATTAGATGAAGATAGACTCGAGGTTATTTCACTTGTGAAACCCCTCCCAATATTCTTGAAACGTGTTTTAAACAAAATTCAGTGAATCCAAGAATTATGATGAGTACTTAAAATTCTGCACTACAGACTTCCTTCTTTAAGAAACAAAAAATGCTTTTGTTAATTGCCATATTGATTGAAAAAAAAACGTGAATAAATGTTAAAAGTAAACACTAAAATATTTTTACAATAACCGAATTTGTAAAATAAAGAATAATTTTTAGGAAAGTTCTAAATTTACTGTTGTATTCTTTTAAAAGAATTGTTTGGCCTTCCTTGTGTCGAATTATCTCGCTTCTTTCTTGGAAGGACAAAATCAATAAAGGAATCAATGTTAATTATAACCTTAACTGGCAGCCACTCGGACTTAATAAAATGTTTTTTACCACTAATGCTAACTACTCTAAAATGCTAGAATAACCCGGAGGTGGGGGATCATTTTACGTTAAATTTATATAATAAACTGATCCCCACTCTAAATTCTAAAATAATGAAATAAAATAATCGCTTAATAAAATAGAATCTAGGGGGGGGGGGGGTGATTCAGCATAGGTTGTTAATTTACAAAAATACCAACAAAAAAAAAAGAAGATTTTATTCTTATTTTTTAAGATAAATAGAATAAGGTAACAACGTAGTAATATGCTATACAAAAAACAAAATATTCTGAAATCGGATGCAAGGAAAATTACTGAAGAGTTGTGACGGCACATGTAAGAAAGGTCTTACAAGGTTTTCAAAGAAATTGCTAAATTGTATTTTAGTTTACAAAGCAATATGCACAGTGACGTATTAAACTAGTGATGGGACGATTCCAATATTTTTCCCCATTCCAATACAATTACAGATTCTGTTCTAAATTCTCGATTCCGATACAATTAGCGATACCGAATCTAAAATCGCCTAAAACGTAGGATTTAATTTCGGGAAGGGGAGGGGTGGTAACGGAGAGTCATCATCTACTTTTAAATGTAGATGCAATTTTCTTTTTAATTTTATAAACTTCTTAATGTTTTTTCTCTAAATTCATTGTGAGATTTTCATCTAGATTTTTCACTTGTGACATTTTTTTCCTATTTATCCATTCATGCCATTTTTACCTGTGCTATTTTACCAGGCCATTTTTTCCTGTTCATCCATTCATGCCATTTTTACCTGTGCTATTTTACCAGGCCATTTTTTCCTATTCATCCATTCATGCCATTTTTACCCGTGCTATTTTACCAGGCCATTTTTTCCGGTACCATCTTTACCTAAAGATCTATACATTTTAGTTTTACTGGTAATTTAAAATCAATAAATATTTATCATTTTATCATTAGTACCAGCAATGCGAAATTAAGTTTCAAACAAAAAGAATCATTAAAAGAATCGTTATTGGAATAAAAAAATTAGACTCAAACTTTTCCGATACCGATTCCGATAATCCAGAAGTTCCGATTTTTCCAATTCCCGATTCCGATTAATCGTCCCAACACTAGTATTAACCCATGTCAGGATCCTGAAGCTTTGACTTTCTTTGTGAGCCTCAGATTTCAAGTCAACGTATATGGTTACCTGTTTAAAACTAATAAAGCATTATGTGCCTCCTTGGATACTATCAGGTTTTAAGGGGTTTTGACAGTGAACTTTTATGCTTTGAAACGTTTTAGATGAAGAATTATAATTCGTATTATTCGGACTACTATTCTCATCTTGGTTGTTATTTTCATAACGTTTCGGCCAGTGTAACTCCCAACCTACTTCAAGTGCACCTTGTCGAACTTGGGGATCTTTATGCAAAACTCAGGAACCTATATGAAATTTCAATCTGTAGATTGTTCTCATTCTGTCAATTTAAATGTAAATTTACGCTTAAGACTTCCACTTTCGCACTCTCGTGTTGTACAAGTTATTATAATATTTAACATATCTTTAGCCATATCTTATTTCATAAAGAAAATTTACTATACTGTGAACTTTTTTTGTAAAATTTTAAAGATAAATAAAATCTTTAGCGTCTCTCGTATGAAAAAGGATTCCTATCAATTGATTTCAGTGACACACAGGGTGTGTCCTCAGTGTTAACATTTAGCATTAAACTTGAAAAGAATGTAGAATGGGTCCCTATTTTTGATAGGCCCACTAGAGTTTAGCCTAGTTAGCTTTATGGATAATACAGTACTGAGTATACATTATCGGTGCTTGTATAATAAAAAGCCGAAAAAAAGTTTTTTTTGTCTTTTAGTGTTGGAGAGGTAAATAAGGGGCAGGTAACTCTTACCACGAATTTTAAGCAAGATTTTCCAGTAATCAAAACTGATGGCTTTAATTGGCGTTGCACATGTGGCTACTGTACAAGGAGAACGTCGATTAGACATAAAACGGTTAGGGTTTAGGGTTTAGGGTTAGAAAAATATTGTTCGAAAGCTAGAGCTGTTATGAAGAGTTACCTGCCCCTTATTTACCTCTCCAACACTAAAAGACAAAAAAAACTTTTTTTCGGCTGTTTATTATACAAGCACCACATTATCTCTAATACAAGATGATCTGCAAAAAAATGCCACCCATGAAATCGTTAATAAAATTCATTCAGGATCACGTCTACTACTAATGAGACGATCACCAAAGTGTTCCTGCATTTCATTGAACGGCGATAAAACAAGGACTGAAGTTTATTTGTGCCAAATATGGTTGGATGGCAGAAAGGATTGTAAATTTTATTAACGGTTCCATGGGTGCCATTTTTAGGGTGTTACCCTATATAAATGTTATGTTTCTGCCTTTCTGCATGTCTGTCCGAGGATACAATTGAAAACAAAGACCTATACCCAGATCAAACACAATTTTTTTTTACATTTTTGAATTTCAATTTATAATTAGTTATTGAATTCAAGAAGCATCGATTTTTTTATGAGGGTAAAAAATGCGCAAAATTTTGGACATACTTAGTGCATAGATTCACGCAAAACAATAAAATCAATGGAAATAATTGCTTTCTTAGATTTAGTAGATGTAGAACAGCTGAGGTAGCAGGGTCAGTTGACTGAGGGTAGTTCCAAGGAAAACATGGGAGCAAGTGATAAGGATGGACTTGAGAGAAAGAGGGATAAATAAAGACCTGCGCAGAGATAGGTTAGTTTGAAAGTCAATTTCTAAAAGTCGTCCAACACATGCCAGCATGTAATATGGACGTTAAACCGAATATAATAATATTATTATGGTGGTGGTGGTGGTGGTGGTGGTGGTGGTGGTGGTGGTGGTGGTGGTGGTGGTGGTGGTGGTGGTGGTGGTGGTGGTGGTGGTGGTGATGATGATGATGATGATGATGATGATGATGATGATGATGATGATGATGATGATGATGATGATGATGATGATGATGATGATGATGATGATGATGATGATGATGATGATGATGATGATGATGATGATGATGATGATGATGATGATGATGATGATGATGATGATGATGATGATGATGATGAAGAAGAAGAAGAAGAAGAAGAAGAAGAAGAAGAAGAAGAAGAAGAAAAACAAAAATATTTTTAGCCATGAATTACTTTCATTCCTGTTGTACTTTTTTTCCAGAAATCCGTTTGCATAAACAGAATTTTTTTTTCTATTATTATTATTGGTCCCCCAATTTTATAAATCGGGGGACTTATGTTTTGAGGCATGTCCGTCCGTCCGGATTTTTCTCCGCAACCATCCATTGAATTTCTCTGAAATTTTGCATGAAGTTGTAACTTTGGTCAGGTTAGAAAGTGACATTCTCAGATTTTAAAAAAAAATCTGGTTAGCCCCCCCAGGGGGTCAAAAGACCCCGAAATGGCAAAAAATGACATTTTTTGCCCTATAACTTTTCATCCATCCATTCAATTTCTCTGAAACTTGGCCAAAATGTGGAGCCAATTGTTCCTAAAAGAAAATAAGTATCGCTGACCTTGGAAAAAATCTGGTTCGCGCCCCCAGGGGGTCAAAAGCCCCCAAAATGGCAAAAAATGACCCTTTTCTCCCATAACGTTTGATCCATCCATTCAATTTTTCTGAAACTTGGCCAAAATGTAGAGGCAATTGTTCTGGATATAAAATGAGCATCCTTGACATCAGAAAAATTCTGGTTCGCGCCCCCAGGGGGTCAAAGGGGGGGTCAAAAATGCCCCAAATTGCCCAAATTTATTGCATTTTACACTCGCCACATCGAGTCACATACACGCGGCTTGTTATTATTATTATTATTATTATTATTATTATTATTATTATTATTATTATTATTATCATCATCTCTGCAGTTAAGATCGACACTTGTAAGTGGGCAATGGGCTTCTGTTGGCAAATGCGCCATAGGTTGGCTATCCCTAACATTTACTGAAATTACGCCATTGTTGTGACAGTAAATAAAATTATATTCCATTGCCTTTTCAATGTCTTGCCAAATTGAGCCAGGTTTTAACTGAGTGTCTCAGTTATTATCAAAAACTCACAGCTGCTTAGAAATTGTAAGTATAGGGGTGATCGTCATCCATCTCTAATAACCATGAACGTTTGGCACTGAAACACTGCATCAGAGTCCAAAAGGATCTCACTAAATAAATACAGTAAAACGCTTGCCACGTTCACTTTTTCTTAATGTGTGGAGTACCAGATCACGTGACGATGGAGCGGTCAATTGTGAGCGACAATAAGTCCAGTTATATTTCTATAAATACGGTTTTTAGTTCTTTTTTGTTTATCTCTTTTGCTTATATGTAAGTACAATGAAGAGACCAATAATTCTCATAAGCTAATATGATGTACTTGTTTTTATTTTTGTAATGTATATACGTTCAGAGCATGTTTTTACCCCGCCTAATAAACCGGTATCGTCCGGGCCTTTGGGTCTGGATTTACGCCGGTCTATTGATTGTCGGTCCTGTGCAGTTCTAGGAGGTGCACCCTCCCAGACTTTGCCTCCCCCCTTTGGGGAGGAGTAAGTTTATTGCTTACTGCCTGAGGCGCCCCTACCGGGGAATGCCGACGGGGCTGCCCAGGCAATTTTTAAACAGCCAGAATGCTCAAATTCTCGAGCGCTGGTTCTTTCCCACTTTCCCGACCTTGTGTCACATCTTACCTTGTGGGAGGAAGATAAATAACACGTTCAGAGTATACATAGACTGGCAAAACACCGGACGTACATTTACAGGGGACATTAACTGTAAAAACAACGCTCACTTCCGGCTACCCTGACTCTGACATGCTGGTAAACAGTGGGAGTCATAATAAAATGTTAAATCAACACCTGAACTTTATTTATTTATTTATTTTTATTTTTTTGTGAGAAACACGACATTTTCTTAAACGATTTCATTTTGTTTAAGTAAAAGAAACTAATCGTTCTTTGAAGGTAATTAATTTGAAGCTTTTTGTTATGCTACTATAGTTTTGATTTTTGATTTTTACTCATGGATCACCACTTATCAAGGCCAAAAGCCACTCAAGGATAAGCGTTAATGAGATGAAATGATTGTCAGTTGAGAGATGAAGAACCTTATGAGAAGATTGGGAATAATGGATCGGATGGACCAAGCTCGAATTAATTGTGGGGATGGTTTATAACAGGAATCTGTTGACATTGGATTTGAAGACGACCATATTGTAATCTGCAGGGAAGAACTTTCGTAATAATGTGTTCCACAGACGGAAAACCTTTGTGAAGAAGCTCTGGTTATGGAAGTTCTGCTTAATGCTAGGCACACAGAGGAATAAAAGTTGTGTGTTGTGGTAGAAAAGCGAGTTCTTGCTGTGAATCTTACAAAGAAAAACCAGAGACTGAAACTCAGTCGAGCATCTCCCATGGAAGTAACAATACAGAGATAGCTAGATAGATAGATAGATAGATAGAGAAAGAGAGAGAGAGAGAGAGGGGGAGAGAGAGAGGGAGAGAGAAATTAACAATTTCTCTTCTGTGAGAAAGCGGCTGTAAGTAACAGAAGAGACTTCAGAGTCGATTTTTAACTCTGTCAAGGCAAGAAAGAGTGCTCTGAGCGGCGCCTCCCCAGATGTGGTAGCGGTACTCCATTTTAGGACGTATCTAACTCTTATATAAGTAGAGGATATATAAGAAAAATATGTGATTATAAATCGCTGATCTTTTGTACCTACGACATATTTTTAATGTTTGTGGACTGGAAAAAAACGAGAATATGTGTGCAATTAATAAACACGTTTTTATGAAAGGTATGATAATATTAAAGTACCTTTTTATGTCTTCGAATATATGTGAATCATGTGGTTATCTGTAGAACAGTCTCCCATTTATTTACGCAGTCCTTTGCAGTATTATTGAACTCTGCACTGATTGGGTAGTAGAGGCAGTGCAGCATCATATGGTCTTTTTTTCCCCACATTTGGCTCGGTTAAAAAATTTTTTTTTTTTAACATAGTTCACTCCAAACAAGGCAGGCCGCCACTGTAGACGTGAGGGGCTACTGAGAAAAAGGTGAGAGTATTTTTAGGGGGGGGGGGGTCAACCTTAATTGGGAGCTGTGCAGCAAGATGTCTGTTTACATTAGTTTTAAATTTCTGCATGTCAGTACCGTCAGGAAAACAGGGAGCAGGGAGGGAGTTCCAGAGTCCAGCAGCACGAGGAAATAAGCTTTTGGAGTAGAAGGCTCTCCGGCATCTGGGGACCTCCACAGTGAATGGATGGGGTTTGGCAGATTGTCGGGTTGGTCTAGTGAATTTGCGTTGTGGGGGCACCAGAGCAGCAAGTTCATCAGAGCACAATCCATTGAAGTACTTGTAAAACAGGCACAAGGAAGCAACATTGCGGCGATGGAACAAGGACTGTAGCTTGGTGGATAGTGAGAGACCTATTAAGTTGGCAACTCTTTTTTGGACCTTGTCTAAGAGGGAGAGACTAGTGGATGATGCCCCAGCCCAGATGTGGCAACAATACTCCATGCATGGGCGGATGGTGGGTTTGTAGAGATATAGGATAATGTCAGGTGTGAGAAGTTTACTAGCACGGTAGAGGGAGCCCACATTCTTTGCAGTAGCCCTGGCAATGTCTTCAATGTATTTGTTCCAATTCATGTTATCTGTGAAATTTAGGCCAAGGAGTTTGTATGATGAACTCTCAGGTAGGGTGTTATTTGCCATGACAATCGGTGGTTGAAGAGGTTTCTTGTAGTTATTGAAGGAAAGTAGCTTTGTCTTTGCAGCGTTAAAAGTTACCATCCATAAATAGCACAGTTCTAAAGAACTGTAATCGTTAAGACTATCGTTATAATCTCTTACCCAGCATAAACTTGTACTTCAGCTACTTTATGAACAAATTCTGGGGAGTGAATAAAAGTCTAATCAATAACTTAAAAATCATTGCAGGCATTTTGCTATGCTCACCCATCCTCCCTAACCTTAACCCACACATTAGTAGGTCATGATGCCTTGCCGGATACACTTTTGCATAGATTTCAATAATTGTAACCTCCATCCTGCAAGACCTTGTTCTGCTGGCTTTAACTGTTTTACAACTAAGCTATGGCAACAGGCCTCGTCAGCCACGAGCAAAGTATTAGATTGCAAGAGATGGGGTTTGCTATGGTTTTCGGAGAAAGAAGTGTGTCTCACATCGATTACATTAGAGATTGGAATCGATAAATCATTAGCAGAGTAATTAATCTTTGCTGTAGTGATTTAGGATTGGCGCAGAACAGAGTGGAGATAGTCAACGAAAAAGTGTGAAATCTGACAATATCGAACACACAATCTTTTATAACGCTTATGTGGTAACGCTTAACGTACTGACGGATGTGACATCATATCACCGGATGTTAGATCACACCACCAGAATCTAAGCCGATGTCGGCTTACTTTACAAACAAATTTAAAAGTAAGCAAAATCAGTTAAACCTAAAACGATGAACATTTAAAAGAAGAAGAAAATAACTAATAAACGATCAAAAATAGTTAAAAAATAAACTAAACTTTAAAAAATTATTAAACATCTTATTTCAATTTTATTGTTACAAAAATAAAATTCATTTTTCAAAATGTCCGCTTTGTTTCACTTTGATGATCCTGGAGTAAATGAAATAATACGTTCTTATTGGTTAATCTTTGGTGACATAATTTTAATTAAAAAATTATTTCTAATGCATTTTCATTGTTAAAAAAAATTTTCCAATCTATTTTTATAGTAAAAATAGTTTCCAATTTATTTTCATAGTAAAAATAGTTTCCAATTTATTTTATCTTAAAAATAGTTTCCAATGTATTTTCATAGTAAAAAATATTTCTAATGCATTTTCATAGTAAAATTGTTTCCAATCTCCGTATTTACTTGCCTCCCAACGAGGGCAGAGTTAGACACAAGGTCTGTCTTTAATGTGGGGAAAATACTGCTTCCAAAAAAAGGGCATACTGGATTGGGGCAAAAATAAAAATCGCCTCAGTCTAGAAGAATCTCTTTTTTACTGTTTGGGGGCAGAACAGATGAAGTGTAGTATCAGAACAGATATTACACTTTAGTCTTAGCTAACGTTTCCAATGTTTTTTTTATAATAAAAATAATTTCAAATGTATTTCTATAGTAAAAATGGTTTTCAATGTATTTTCATTTCAATTTCTTTGGAATATTTGAAAAAGTTTTGAAGGGGACGTAAAGATCCACCATCCGTTGAAAAATTTAAATATTTTCGATTTGCATGAAATTTGAACGATAGGTATTAGAAATCAATATTCCTAGTAGGAATAAGTATTTTCAAAAAGAAACTAAATCGAAATACATTATATCCGTGTGAAGAACATGGTGCAAAGATGGAAAGGAAGAAATGGCTAGTCAGAATAAAATATCGATTTGGCAGACGCAATGCTATATGAGTAATTTCGAAAATCCGACTGACTTTTCTTTATATATATATATATATATATATATATATATATATATATATATTTAATTAGAAATTGAGAGATTGGAAATGATGAAAATATGTATGGATATACATATACCCTTTACTTACACCTAGCTGATGTAGATAAAATGAATGTGTCGAAATATCAGCTGATTAAAAGATAAACCGAAGCATCCACACATTAATCGGTTTTCTAAGATGAATGGAGGATTGAAAATGTCCCTAACCAGCTCTAGTTACCATAACAACCAATTTCTGGGATTTAATTATGATCCATTGTTTTCGTAAGATGGAACATATGATCCTGTGTTTAAAACAACGGAGCCTTGATACTATTTTTGTTATTATTCCAATGCCAGGCTTTGTCATTTTTCTTTCCCCTTTTTTCTTCTTCTACTCTCTCTCACTTTTAGTCTCTCTCTTAGGTATGAACCCCCAACTTTCCCCCAGCAAAGGATACATAGCAGTTCATTACTGATTCATGATTTACAATGAATCGTTTGCAATAGGCATTGTTTTTCAGCATTGAATAAAACCCAAATGGGTTTATATGTTGTAAAGACATTAAACCTCTCTATTCACCCTGTTCTCTCTCATTTCTTCTCTCTCTCTCTCTTTTCATCCCCTTTCTCTTCATCCACTCATCGCATTTTATTCCCTTCCCTTTTCTTTCTCTCTTTCTCACTTCTGTCTTTCGCTCTTGCATTTCCATCCTCTTTCCAGCTTTTCTTTTTGCTTTTCTTTTTTCTCCACTGTTTTCTCATTTGTCTCTCTTTCTCTCCCAATTTTTTGCATCTCTAACCTTTTCTTTCACACACACACACACACACACACACATTTAATATATAAAGTAAAATCAGCCCCCACTCACACACATTAGTAGTCGATAGCTTTCGTAACAAAAGTTTCATTAAAAAATCTGTTCTGTTAGTCTGATAGAGCATATACTGGTCCATGTTATTAGAAATCAAAACTTTACTTTTGTTCAATTTCTTCGATTTTAATATTTAATCCTGATCAATATTTGATTTTTGTAGTCAGATTTAGAGAAAGTCGGGGTTGAACTTACCCAGTAATCAATATGTACTCACTTTCGCTCCATCAACACTGTTATTTCATAAGACACAAATTCAGAGATTCACTGGAAAATAGTGCCTTTGCTATTTTCATGTGGATCGCTATGTCAACTTCAGTTTAACCTATCTCTAACAAATACGACTTCTTTTTTATCACCAAAATTACCCTCTAATCTCTTATTTCAAAACAAATATATTTGGGAGAATATAAAACAATACAATTTTAGACAAGAAACAAATGTTATTTTAATTCTTTAAGGTCACAGAAAGTGGATTGAAAGCTCAATAGTGTCTATAGTACTAGCACTCTATGTATAATAATGAGGTAATAACCTCTGAGTTTTTTACCAGACGCACAGTAAATACAGCTAGTATATATATATATATATATATATATATATATATATATATATATATATATATATATATAATTGTAGAGATATAGGATAATGTCAGGTGTGAGAAGTTTACTAGCACGGTAGAGGGAGCCCACATTCTTTGCAGTAGCCCTGGCAATGTCTTCAATGTATTTGTTCCAATTCATGTCATCTGTGAAAGTTAGGCCAAGGAGTTTGAATGATTAACTCTAAGGTAGGGTGTTATTCAGGAATATATATATATATATATATATATATATATATATATATATATATATATATATATATGAGAGAGAGAGAGAGAGAGAGAGAGAGAGAGAGATAATAAAGATAAAAATGAAATTTTATCTTTAAAATATATCCTATCTTGAAAAGTCAATGCTCAATATACAAGATAGAACAGTAATATAAGGAAATGAGTTTGTACATTTTTCAATTTTTATTCTCATTACTCATTTCCTTATATCTCTTTTTTGTTTAATTTTACTTCAGTCGAAGTTCTCATAAATCAAGGGGCCCCTTTCTGGGGCTAACACTTGATCTCTATATGAGATACATAGATATTTAGATATTCTATTAAAGTCCGCCTTTATTTTTCAAAATTTGAGTTAGTAAAGAAGTTAAGGACATTAATTTTGGTGGAGTACTCAGCTAAGTGTTGTTACTTGAGGTAACATCACTAGGAGAAGCTGCACCATTCTTTGTATTAACAAGTATATAGCCGTGCTGAGGGGATCTTATTTTTGCTGTGAACATGCTGTTATTTTGAATATTTAGCCAGGGTTTACTTGTAGGGTTAAGTACAGAGAGACCGAAGACACTTGAGGATGGTGTCTTTTAGGTAATTCAAACTCTCTCCATTCAAACTATAGGTGTGTGTGTGTGTGTAAATATAGCATCAAGGTAAATCACATAAATTTGATAAAATATATTAAATAAAATATTTTATAAATAAAATGTATGTGATTTAAATTGATATTGTATTTACATATAGGAATTCCTTGTATTTCATCATATACACGCCACAAAGACAAACTAACATGTAATAATTTTGGAAAACTTATATGTAGAACCTTTTCAGCTACATTGTTGATAGATTAACTGCCTACAAAATTGCTTATTAAATAATCAACCAATATATATACAAAAGCATATTAATTATTTATTAGTTATTTAGTAGTAATAAACAAAATATTAGTATTACTGTTTACTATATTTAGCAGAATTTACAATTGATCAAAAATATGGCTTCCATTTGTAATTTACATTTTCTGCTCAAAAGGAAGATGGTTTCCTTGCCAAAAATATTCCGAGCAGAATAAATTATATTTGCAAAGAAATTAAAGCGAAATGAAATTTATTGTTCTTAACAAAAGGCACCAACGTTTAAGAAAAGAACATGGCTCGTCAGAATCAAATATCGATTTGTCAGATGCAATGCTATCGCTGTCTACCTTCGAGAATCAAACCAACTTCTAAATGAATAAATGCGAAAGTTTTTTTTATTTATCACTCCTACATAACCATCAAAATGTGTTAATGTTATTTAAATAAATGATACAGCTTAATCTTTTAGAATACTCTATATAAAGTACAAAGGAAAGACTCATCGACATTCATAGATCTATCTAATTAGCATAACTAATTTTTCAAACAGTCTATAATTAATTAATAGTGTGGTGTTATTCATTCGTAATTTTATCGTTCCATTTGTTCCACGTATATGCAATATTTTTGTCGCTATTAACAATAATTAATTCAAGTGATTTAATAAAAAAGGATAAATTATTAAACTTTTCTTAAAATATTTGCTGCTTAATATTCAGGGGATGTAATTTAAATTAAATTACAAAGAAAGATATCGGCAGCAAGAGTTAAAAAAGAGAAGGTTATTGACTGACTGACCTACTCCTCTCTCTCTCTCTCTCTCTCTCTCTCCCTCTGTCACTATCCCTCTCTCCCTCCATCCCGTTAGTGACGTGACATGGAGAAAGGCAGGAGGTGACACTGCTCCCAACCCGTAAGCGGCCAACATTTCTTTTGTTTTTAAATTCAATGAAGAAATTGTAAGTTTAAAAAAAGAGCATACACACGCACGATTGCACAGGCGAATTAATTTCCTCCTTCTTTTAATTTCTTGACTTTATCTTATTAAAGATGAATAAATTTATATTTCTGAATTTTTAAGATGAGGATTGATAATTTGGATTATTCAGACTACTTTTCTCATCTTCAGTGTTATTCTCACAACATTTCAGCCGAAACGTTGTGAGAATAGCTATTAATATGAATACAGTAGTCCGAGTATTCCAAATAATATAAATAAATTTGTATAAAATTTACCAAAATGTTAATATTTATTTATGTGAATAAATGTTAATTTTATCTGGTGATTTTCCAGGTTAACCTCTATATGGAATATTGCTGTTAAAAAGAAAATAGCACAAAAACTTTATTATGTACTTACCTGTTAGGGTAAAAAATGTCAGTACACCAAAATTTACGGAAATCTACACAGTATTTTTGTTTCAAAAATAAATTCAAGTTTTATCAGTAAACGCTTTTGGTCACCATTTTTGGCATTATAAAGGTCAAGGGAGATAATTCAGACTTAATTCACTTAAAATATCGTAGTAATGCTGGCTAGAAAGCGTTTATTGATAAAAGTGAAATATATTTAAAAAAAACAAAATACTGGATTAATTTTCGTATATTTTCGTGTACAGTCTTTTTTTTTACCCTAACGGTTAGTACATGATAAAGTTTTTGTGCTATTTTTTGAAAGAGCAATATTCCATATAAGGGTTAGCCTGGAGAATCACCGTTTATCTAATTATATGAATAAATGCTAAAGTTTTGTCCTATGTTTACAACAAACTGCTGAATGAAATGTTTATTATTTAACATTTTGGTTTCAAGTATTTCAAGTAGCGAACTTTGCGAAGTGATAGTGAGCTCGCAAAGCCAGCTATTAACATTATATATATATATATATATATATATATATATATATATATATATATATATATATATATATGTGTGTGCGTGTGTGTGTGTGTGTGCGCATAACCTGCAATTGCTTTTAAGCCAGTTCATTCGCATCTGAAAAAAAGGAAAGAAAGTTATCTCTGAAATGTATTTGTCAAAAGATCAGTTTTTAAATAATCAGATTTGCATATCATTTCGGTTTTCTCTTTCATTTTCTGATGTTTATCTCTAAAGAAATGGTAAATTACTTTAAGTGCTAGAATACGAACTCTGTTCTGAAAATTGTGTTCTTAAACACGAAAATGATTCCGTGACCAAATTCTAAAACTGTTATAATAACTGACGCAAAATAAATCAGCACATTCACCATTTATATATATATATATATATATATATATATATATATATATAGATATATATATATATATATATATATATGTGTGTGTGTGTGTGTGTGTGTGTGTGTGTATATATATATATGTGTGTGTATATATGCATATATGTGTGTGTATATGTATGTGCATATATATATATACATATATATATATATATATATATGTATATATGTGTGTGTATATATCTGTATATATATGTGTGTATATATATGTATATATATATGTGTGTGTATATATGTGTGTATATATATATGTATATATGTGTGTATATATATATGTGTATATGTATACATGTGTGTATATATATATGTGTGCATATATATATGTGTGTGTATATATATATATATTCAGAAAAGTTTAGTTAAAGAGCTAAAAATTTGCTATATCTCTAGGAGATTGCATGACCCAAATCTTCTCTATATATAAAACTTAGTGTCTGTGTGTATGTGTGTGTATGTTTGTGTGTTCCCTTTAGAAAGAAAGGTTAGAGAATCTGCATGAAATCTAAATGTGTATTCTTATGTAAAATATACCAGGGAAGACAATGGAAGTATTCCCGAACCTCTAACTGCACTCCTAAGGGAGCTATGGGGGCATAACCC
Organism: Sepiola atlantica; assembly: GCA_963556195.1. Classification (NCBI taxonomy): domain Eukaryota; kingdom Metazoa; phylum Mollusca; class Cephalopoda; order Sepiida; family Sepiolidae; genus Sepiola; species Sepiola atlantica. The sequence continues at coordinate 132,424,001 of OY744522.1, forward strand.
CCTTAAAACTTCAAATATATCCTATTTTTATAGAATTTAAATCATATGTATAACATTTTCTGGGGAAGACAATGAGAATGAAAGTGGTCTCGAATCTTTAAGTACCCTTGAAGATAACAATGTTGGTGTTTTTTGTCCAACTCCAAATTGTGATTTCGATTGATTTGTGCTTAAGAAGTGACAAATAGGATTTTAATAAATAAATTTAAAAACTCAGTTCGTCTTAGAAGCGATCGTATGCCAAAAATATTGTTGATGTTGAATTTCTGGAACTGATATAAATAATATGTCATAATTTTGTTTATTTCAATTGACTTTATATAGAGATATTATGCAAATTGCATAGTATCAGTTTTCCTCTCTCCTACTCAGGGGAACAGTCCGATGGATACTGCACCCCATAGACTGGTATTGTCTTGGCCTTCGGGGCTTGATTTACGCCGGTCTATGGGACGGTCCTGTGCAGTTCTAGGAGGTCCACCTTCCCAGGCTTTGCCTCCCCTCTTTGGGGAGGAGTAAGTTTATTGCTTACTGCCTGAGGCGCCCCTAACGGGGAATGCCGACGGGGCTGCCGAGGCAATTTTTAAACCCCACTTTCCCGACCCGACCTTGGGTCACATCTTACTTGTGGGAGTAAGATAAAAACTGGCCTTGTGCCTAACTCCTGGAGAGGAGTAAATCAATACTCAGGGGAACAGAAGGAAGACTCTGTAAACACATCTGGTTTCTTCCAGACCAAACACCAAGAGGATTTGCCACAACTCACTCTTGACTTCCTGCTCTTCTGTCATTTCTTTGAACACATTAACTTTTTTCAAGTAGAAATTTCCTATTTCTACATAACTCACACATCCCACATCGCACACAACTACATTCCTTTACCTTTCTTTCTTCCTATCATTTTTTCTTTCATGACAGTCACAATGCTTGTGTCTAGCTAACATTAAGCAAAAACCAGAAAAATGCTGTATACTGATTGATCTATAGAAATTATTCCTACCCACAACTACTTGTTCTCCTTGTCCATACATTTATCTCTTGTCACCCATTTAGTTTCCCCGTTGGCATTAAAATTAATTCTCATATTCATTTATCAAAACCACTATACATAATGTATTTAGAATGAATGTGGTTGGTGTAAAAGTCTCCGTCTTCACTTTTGTAACTATAGAAACGGACTCCATAAAGATGAAAAAAAAAGTAAAGCTCAATGCTAAAACACCGCCTTCAGAAAGACGAACATGGGAGAGGTGGCAGAGAGGAAGAAAAAAATCGATAAAATAAAATACAGATAAAAAAGTGATCATTGTCAACATTGAGTAAATTCAATATTGTTCAGATTAATTTCATTTTCCATCTGATTCTGTAATTACGGCAGTTCAGGGGTAATTTCTGGTAATGCTCAAAAGTCTTCGCTGAACTCAGACATAAATTAATAATTCAGAAAGAGTTGTACACACGCACACATAAATGCACAGACATACAATTTGGTAACTATTTTGTTAATGTTTCTGGAACTCTCTTCCTGCTGACGGTTTTCCTTCTACCTATAGCCTATGTCTTTTCAAGACTAAGACCAATAGGCATCTCCTGTCTTTGCAATAATCATCTTTCGTTCTTGTTAGCTCCTTTCATCAAGTGGCTTCATGCTTTGTCTGGAGCGATTTCAAAGTTTCATTATTAAAATTAAATAAGACAGAATGTCAATCTTGTAGACATCTCCACCATTAATAAACCCAATTTTCGTTTTCTGATGATATTAACTATCTCTATAAAGCCACCATTCAATCGTGCATGGAGTATTGCTGGTACACCAACCACTAGCCTCTCCCTGTTGGACAGGGTGCAAAAAATAATTTGCTAACCTAATACATCCCGTATTGTCTGCCAAGCTCCAGTCCCTGTTGCATCGCCGCAGTGTTGCAACCCTGTGCTTGTTTTACAAGTAATTCCATGATCCGATGAACTTACTGCAGTTGTAACCCTTCAATAAAAATACCTTCGCCATCAAACTAGCAGCAAAATCCCACCCCTTCACTGTAGAGGTACATAGATGCCAAAAGATTTTCTAGTCTGATAGCTTTTTTTATTCGAACCGCTTGCCTTTGGAATTCTCTTTATGCTCCCTGTTTCCCCTACCATACCAACATGTAGAAATTAAATTTTTTCGGAATTGTTTTAGATGAGGATTGATAATTAGTATAATTCGGACTACTATTCTCATCTTGGTTGTTATTTTCACAAACTTTCGTCCAGTGTAACCTCCGATCTTCTTTAGGTGCATCTTTTCTCTTTGCTTTGTCAGATGCAATGCTATTTAGGTCTGACTTTTTTATATATTAAATAAATTAAGACTCCCATTAAAAGGTCTTAAAAGGATCTGAATTTATCTTAATTTTTAGAATCAGCAGAATTTTTTGCGTCTGTATGTTTTATTTGTTTATATGTTAGCAAAAATATTCAGAACTGGTTGAGATTATGATGTGGTGGTCAAGTATCCCATGGCCATCCAGACTAAAATAGTGACATGCACATCCACTAAACTTATATGTTCTTACTAGACGATCCGTGACCCGTTGGGTCATCGTTGGTACATTGTACATTAGTTTATACATTCTTGACTCTTCTTCTTGTTTGTGTATCTTTGAAGCCTTTGGTCATACAACAGTTTCCCACTGTTTTATGCAGTCCTTTGCATTATTACTGTACTCTGCAAGATCTTTCAAGCTGCACCGGTTGGGCAGTAGAGGGTAGACACAACAGTGTTGCATCGTATGGTCCTCCTCTCCACATTGGCAGATTGTTGGGTGAGTTTTGTAGCCCTATCTGGTCATCGCAACTTTTAATCGCCCCATTCCCATGCGGTTGAGTCTTTTCCTCTGGAGCCAGGGTGCTTCTTAACCGGGAGAGGGGGAGAGTCTCAGAAGGTGAAATTCCCATGTCACTAGAAGGGTGGGGGCATTCTCTAGCCGTCTGGTCCACAGCTGTAGTCTGGTCTCTTCCTGAGATGGTGTTAGGTGTTCGACATGGCTGAGGAAGCTTCTCTTTGACTTCAGTCGTTGGACCATTGGTTCACATCCATGAAGGAGATAGCATTCATCACTGATAGTCTTTACTGCCCTTAACCGATTGTAAAGGTAAATAGATATTCTAAAAGTACATTTATTTATTGGTAGTTTATGGAATATGGATGAGACTTAAAAGAATTGTATATTTATTTAAAAACATCCGTATTTGAAGCTGTATTTACATTGATAGAAATGAAAACAATGAATGAAACATTTTTATTTTAGAAAATGCAACTTATATTCAAAAAGTATTCAGACTGAAGCTGTATTTACATTGATAGAAATAAAAACAATGAATGAAACATTTTTATTTTCCAAAATGCAACTTATATTCAAAAAGTATTCAGACTGAAGCTGTATTTACATTGATAGAAATGAAAACAATGAATGAAACATTTTTATTTTCAAAATGCTACTTATATTCAAAAAGTATTCAGACTGAAGCTGTATTTACATTGATAGAAATGAAAACAATGAATGAAACATTTTTATTTTCAAAAATGCAACTTATATTAAAAAAGTATTCAGACTGAAGCTGTATTTACATTGATAGAAATTAAAACAATGAATGAAACATTTTTATTTTCAAAATGCAACTTATGTCCAAAAAGTATCCAGACTGAAGCTGTATTTACATTGATAGAAATGAAAACAATGAATGAAACATTTTTTTTTCCAAAATACAACTTATATTAAAAAGTATCCAGACTGAAGCTGTATTTACATTGATAGAAATGAAAACAATGAATGAAACATTTTTATATTACAAAATGCAACTTATGTCCAAAAAGTATCTAGACTGAAGCTGTATTTACATTGATAGAAATGAAAACAATGAATGAAACATTTTTATTTTCAAAATACAACTTATGTCCAAAAAGTATTCAGACTGAAGCTGTATTTACATTGATAGAAATAGAAACAATGAATGATACATTTTTATTTTCAAAATGCAACTTATATTCAAAAAGTATCCAGACTGAAGCTGTATTTACATTGATAGAAATGAAACCAATGAATAAAACATTTTTATTTTCAAAATACAACTTATATTCAAAAAGTATTCAGACTCGAGGTGTACTTACATTGATAGAAATGAAAACAATGAATGAAACATTTTTATTTTCAAAATGCAACTTATGTCCAAAAAGTATCCAGACTGAAGCTGTATTTACATTGATAGAAATGAAAACAATGAATGAAACATTTTTATTTTCCAAAATGCAACTGATGTCAAAAAAGTATCTAGACTGAAGCTGTATTTACATTGATAGAAATGAAAACAATGAATGAAACATTTTCATTTTCAAAATGCAACTTATGCCCAAAAAGTATCCAGACTGAAGCTGTATTTACATTGATAGAAATGAAAACAATGAATGAAACATTTTTATTTTCAAAATACAACTTATGTTGAAAAAGTATTCAGACTGAAGCTGTATTTACATTGATAGAAATGAAAACAATGAATGAAACATTTTTTTTTCAAAATGCAACTTATGTCCAAAAAGTATCCAGACTGAAGCTTTATTTACATTGATAGAAATGAAAACAATGAATGAAACATTTTTATTTTCCAAAATGCAACTGATGTCAAAAAAGTATCTAGACTGAAGCTGTATTTACATTGATAGAAATGAAAACAATGAATGAAACATTTTTATTTTCAAAATACAACTTATATTCAAAAAGTATTCAGACTCGAGGTGTATTTACATTGATAGAAATGAAAACAATGAATGAAACATTTTTATTTTCAAAATGCAACTTATGTCCAAAAAGTATCCAGACTGAAGCTGTATTTACATTGATAGAAATGAAAACAATGAATGAAACATTTTTATTTTCAAAATACAACTTATGTTGAAAAAGTATCTAGACTGAAGCTGTATTTACATTGATAGAAATGAAAACCATGAATGAAACATTTTTATTTTCAAAATGCAACTTATATTAAAAAAGTATCTAGACTGAAGCTGTATTTACATTGATAGAAATGAAAACAATGAATGAAACATTTTTATTTTCAAAATGCAACTTATGTCCAAAAAGTATCCAGACTGAAGCTGTATTTACATTGATAGAAATGAAAACAATGAATGAAACATTTTTATTTTCAAAATGCAATTTATGTCCAAAAAGTATCCAGACTGAAGCTGTATTTACATTGATAGAAATGAAAACAATTAATGAAACATTTTTATTTTCAAATGCAACTTATATTCAAAAAGTATCCAGACTGAAGCTGTATTTACATTGATAGAAATGAAAACAATGAATGAAACATTTTTATTTTCAAAATGCAACTTATATTCAAAAAGTATCCAGACTGAAGCTTTATTTACATTGATAGAAATGAAAACAATGAATGAAACATTTTTATTTTCCAAAATACAACTTATATTCAAAAAGTATCCAGACTGAAGCTGTATTTACATTGATAGAAATTAAAACAATTAATGAAACATTTTTTTTTCAAATGCAACTTATATTCAAAAAGTATCCAGACGATAGGAAGCAGCAGCAGCAATGAACGGTGTCTTATAATATTGACTCTCGATTAGACAAAATTTCAATCAGTTGATGTACCTGAGAACGTCTCTCTAAAAACAGCTTCGGTTGCTGGCCCAAGGCCAGTGCTATATGAAAAAATTAACGTTCACGAACTCACACATGCACAACTTTATGCATATACTTTCACACTCTCTAAAAAAACAGACAAGCATACATCCACACACCACTTGCTAGTCTTTTTCTATTTATGCAAGTAGCTCCAGACAAGATATGAAGCCACTTGATGTAAGAAGAAAAAAAACTACTTCACGGTCAAAAGCTAGCTAACGATAAGTGTTAGATGGATAGATTCCGACTCAGAAAACAGCAATTCTTTCCGCTTTGTCAGAAACATCGCTCATGGAATGTGAGGACTAAAGGACAAAATAAAGGAAGCGAGAGTTATGAGGCTGCCGAAAGTAAACCCAAGCTCTACTGTCTACTCTCCTAAACTCTACCGAACTTACACAGTCACATGCAAATTCACCCGCCGACAGCCAAAATAAACATGTTTGCTCCACTTCTTCTTACAGACTAAACAACTTCTTCACTTGGAAAGTTCCTGGATACTCTGAACTTTCGTTCAATACTAACTCTACTTTTGGTTTACCTAACAAGTTATCAAATAAAATTGATATATTTTTGTATGAATAGACTTTGTCATTGTTTCTTTTGATATTCCCGTTCCCTCTACATGACTGAAGCTATAGTTACCAGTTTTACAAATTAGTCCCACTTGACACTCATTCCAACAAATTTCCCATTCAGTGAAGCACCTGAAAATCCCTGACAAGTCAATTTCCAGAGGAGTGACTTATCACCAGAGGAGTTGGACAAACATGGCCACCATGTTCACCTGACCATAGTCCTCTAGAGTATTGGCTGTGGGGACTCATAAAAGCTTGTTTATATCATCACAATAAAAAAAAAATCAACCTGATCTACAAGCTTGCATTGATGAAGAAATTAACGCCATTACAACAGATGAATTAACGAACGCTGTTTAGAATCTAACTAAACGTGTTGTATTATTGGTAAAGGAATATGAGGAACGCCATACGAGATAAGCGAACATGAACAAGAATACTAACTTGCATAAGCTACTCCATTTATTTATCTGTTCGTTAAGCTTACTCCTTACTCTTCTTTCCTTTTCACTTCTTCCTCTTTCTGTACAGAGTGGAAATGGGATACAGTTAAATCAATTGTTCTGTTTGACGTCCACACAATCGCAGCATGAGGTCTCGAAATAAGAAAACATTAGCTCACGTGTAGATGATAACCTAGAGAATTTTCAAACATTTATGATGGCATTAACATAAACCTCGATTGTTTGTTACTACATAACCAATAAAAGTTTGTTTAGTTATTTTTTATTTCCGTATGTAGTTTAGTAATTATCTTTAGCGAGATTTATTGCTTTGCAATTTAAGCCCAGAATAGTAGAATGGGACACAAATGGATGGTAACATTTAATGCTACTACGACAAGCTCCTTTCCTTGAACAATTATAAGAAACTTTTCCAACCACCAATTGCCATGGCTAATAGCACCCTACCTGAGAGTCCAACATTCAAACTCCTTGACCTAACATTCACAGGTAACATGAATTGGAACAAATACATAGAAGATACTGTCAAATTTAAACGTGACAGACTGACGAAAGTTCTATTTCAAACTTAAGTGTGACAGACTGAAAAAATGGTATGTCAAACTTAAGCGTGACAGACCAACAAAAATTCTATTTCAAACTTTAGCATGACATACTGATAAATTGCTGTTTCAAACTTAAGTGTGACAGACTGACTTGTAGAGATAGGTGATGTAAAATATGGTACGTGCATTCTATCTGCACACATAACGATGGAAATTTTATTTCAAACTTAAGCATGACTGATTGACAGAAGACGACACATCTAAAAAAAAAAATGGCCAATAATTTGAAAGGAATAGGTTTTCTTTCGATTGTCTTTCACTTTTAGAGACAGACTGTAGTCATCATCAAAAAGGTTTACTAGCTGACAAAAATTAAATGTTAAGATGCTACAATACAGGAAGCAATTTTGCTAAAAGCGAAAATATGCCACAAGACATTTTTATCTGAGGAAAACTGAGCCATACTTTCAAAATCCACTAAATGAACTGATTGATTTTGGCATACATGATGGCAGCGGGAAATTTATATAAAGAGAAGCCCGAGGCTGTTCCACTTGTGACGCCAATTATTATACTCTAACCCTAACCCCTTCCCAACTTTGCAACAAGACGAAGATGGAAAAGTTTCTGAGACATAATTGAGCTCCTTCGATTTCAAGGATTGAATATGTCTGACAGTAGCAAGTATAGACGAGAGACCCTAGAAAATACGATTTGAGAAGTTTGTGCCAATGCCCCTTCCGCACATCACGAGAAGAAGGTAGAAGAAGCCCGGGGATACAAAATTATAGTTAAATATGGCAGTCTGTGACAGATTTTGGATAAAAAGAGGCAAGTGGTTATTTCCATTGATCTTCCTCTTTTTTCAAAACTAAAAGAAAATGAAAGAGTATCCTGAAGAAAATTGAGGAAGATCTTTATGCTTTGATGCCCTTCAAATATACATATACTTTGATTGTGTGGAACCATAGTAATTATTACCAAAGTATCTATATAATACGAAAACTCTGATAATATTGCTTGCTTGCACATTGAATGTATTTGATGGGGGGGGGGTGAATGAGACAGAAGTGGCAAAAAGATAATATAGGAAGCGGGTTAGTAGTAGCAGCAGTGTAAAAGGAAGAGGATGACTAGATAGTATAAATAAATGATGTAAATAATAAGTAAACCCATAAAAGGTTGTCGGTCTGGTCAGTCACCATGGCAACAAGGGTTTAGATTGGATGATGTAAATATATAGTTTTATTCAGTAGCAGCAGCGTTCAAGACAATGTGTTTATTTCGGTCTTCGGGCTGGGATCAAAGTATAGTATGTGTTCTGTTCTCGGTCAGTGAAGTAGAGATCCTTCTCGACTAAGGCAATTTAAATTTTTGTTCCAATCCAGAGTGCCCTTTTGGGGGGAGATGGATTAAAAACAACATTAAAAACAGACCATATATCTAACTCTATCCTCATGAGGAAGCAAGTAAATAGGAACATCTCCAACGTTTATTTGTAAAATCTTGCTAATTTCTCTTAAATTGAAAGCAAATGGTACCTTTATTCTCTATCTGGGTGTACTTTTAACATATCTATCTGTGTATTTGGTTGGCCAAAATGATCGTTCGTTTTTTTAGGAAGGAGGAACCCAAATATCAAGTTTAGAAACATAACCGAGTTTATGCAAGTCATTTTCTATGCTCGTTTTGGAAATCTTGAAAATGTCTGCGATTTGTCTGGTTGTCAAACGGCAATCTTATTCACTTGGTCACTGTCGATCATCTTTGGCCGGCCAGAATTGAGCAAACCATTTCTGTAACAGAATTTTCCCCATACACATGGCATATCTTTATGCAGGTTTCTGTAGCTTTTTTCCCTTTTCTGTAGTAAAAAAAGAATCAGATGTCGGTAGAGCTCTGCTTGATCTTCCATTTAAAGGCCTGAAATACAAGCAACAATGTATGAACTCCTCTGTTCGGAGGCTTATTACACACTACCGTCAACATACCCGCTGCCCAATCAGTTAAGGGCACTAAATATATACACTTACATACAATGTACCAATGTTTACTCAACTGGGCATGGGTCATATAGTTTTATGACAAAATCATGTGTGCTAAACCCATCATATACAAGGGAAACCAAGATAGATTCATATAATGCATGATTTATTCAGGGAATGCACAATGTCCTTGGAGGGTTTGATGTTGTCCAGTAAATGCTTACATTCAATGGTTCTTCTCTTGGAGATGACCTCTGAGTTAACCAACCGGAAGACTCTTCATATGGAAATCCAAATGCTTGGAGGTAAAGTCCATGGTTCCTTGGCTGTTGCTGCTAAGGTAAAAGGAGAGACCCTTAGACCCTTAAAGTTGAGAAGAAAGAGAAGAAGAAGCAGGAGACTGACCATTCCAAGAGACGCATGCGATACAACAGAAGAAGATTTGTCAATGTTGTTACTGGTTTGGGTCGAAAGCAAAGGAGCTAATACAGTTTCATAAGATGTTTGCGATAATAAGTTTTAAAATCTAAATAAAATAACATTGCTAATAAGTTCTCTGTAAATAGAAAGATGCCCCTATTTACTTATCTCCCCACAAGGGCAGAATTAAACACAAAGTCGTGTTTAATGTGGGGAAAATCCAGCTTCTCAAAAAGAGGCACTCTGGATTGGGATAAAAATAAAAATTGCCTCAATCTAGAAAAAGCGGGCACTTTGGATTGGGATAAAAATTCAAATTGCCTCAGTCTAGAAGGACTTTTTCTTCATTGACCGAGAACAGAACACATACTATATTTTGATTCCATCTGGAAGACCAAAATAAACACACTGTCTTGAACAGCAAATGATCAGCCCAGTAACAACTAATACCACACAACTGAACTTCGACTGTCTTCAGTGTAGCATCAAAGTTCCACACTGGCATCAATATCCGACTGACCTCTTGCTTAGATCCAACTGAATTATGTAGGCCTTTTTCAGCATATCATCATCATCGTTGTCATCATCACCATCATCATCATGGAGTTAACGTCTGTTTTACATGCTAGCATGTGTTAGTTGACTTCCAAACTAACCTATCTCTGGCCAGGTCTTTATTTATCCCTCTTTCTCTCAAAACCATCCGTATAGGTACCTCCCATGTTTTCCATATGTGCTAAATTATTCCAATAAAAAAATCTCACGTGCCGGCATAAATGGAAAAAAAACAGGAGGTGTGATCACAGGACTAGTTTATATTTTAGACATAAAACTCTCTCCATGGGGTTGTTGGAGCAGAGTTATCTCCCCTGGATTTATTCTCAGCCAACGTCAGAGCACGCTCTCCACTGGCACAACTTTCAAAGCATAGGGACGTTCTCATCAACTCTTCCGTCTAAGCATGGCTTTTAAAAAGCCTGGCAACCATTCTTCTTGATCAAAGTCACATTGACTCTCAAAAGCAAAAACGACTTTGTTGACATCTTTTTCCTAGCAGCAGATAACTACAGGGCGCACTATAATGTAAGTAACATTTACATATTCAATGCATTCGCATATACTCTATCTACGACCCTGGCAATCCGTGTACTTGTTTTTATTGTATTGAGAATTAATGTATTCTTTGGTTTGTACGTATGTTTGAAGCCATTTTCTTTGTACACTGTTTACATATGAGATGTTCCCCCCCCCCTTTATGCTCGTCTTCAACAAATTATTTAACTGTGAATAAATGTATATGTTATTGAATACAACTGTTTCTTCTCTGTTATCCTTTTCTCTTTTCCAACACATGTGTGTATTATACATGATAACACAACACGCAAAACAGCCATATATATATATATATATATATATATATATATATATATATATACTTTTTACTTATATTACAATGACCAAAGCAAAGATCAATCTATTATCTTTATTTTTATTTATTTTTTTCAATTTCCTCCTTTTCTGACTTCGGCAAACACCTGTATTTTTTCCTTCGTCTTACAAATAACATTTATATTTATTTTCTTCCCATTTTTTAATATCATATGCTTGTTTCACAGCTTAGCCAAGAAAAATATATAATTTTTTTAAGTAAGGAAAGGAAGTCAACATTTTAGAAGCACGGATTATAATGTATTAAAGTGAAATATTTTGAAAATCAACAATCGTGCAAATTTTAAATGGAAAATTCATTTATTTAATTTTTTTTTTTTCGCAAATTTTCGTTGTAAAATACAACCTTCTCAAGCGAGACTGTCTTATAGTGTTTTTTTTTTCTTCTTTTCTTCCTCCTCATATTGGTGGTATTAACCCTGAGGGGTCGAAAACACGTCACGATCTTACGACGTTATTTTTTTTTTAGTCCTGGCGATGTTGTATACGCTGATTTGGCACTTTTTATTTAAGTAAGGAAAGGAAGTCAACATCTTAGAAGCACGGATTATAATGTATTAAAGTGAAATATTTTGAAAATCAACAATCGTGCAAGATCATCAGAAAAATTGTTCATTTAATAGTCATGGACAAAATATATATATATATATATATATATATATATATATATATATATATATATATATATATATATATATATATATATATATATATATAAGTTAGTTCATAATATATTCCAATAACCATGGTTTTATTTTATTATTTTAATTTTTTCACATTTCCAAAAAACATAATATTTCTGTGATATATATTTTTTACGGTCCGTTTCATTTGTCTTGTGCCAAACAACATTTTTATGTCATTATCGTCTCTGCAACACTACAAAATCATCAGAAAAAATTCACAATAAGTAAAAATTATTGGATTAAAGTGTCTTGAAAAAACCTACACTATACAGTAGTTCATTTTTGGATGAAAACAAACAAAAAACAAATAAAATGTGAAAAAATTAAAATAATAAAATAAAACCAAGGTTATTGGAATATAATATGAACTGACTTATATTTGCTCTGTTATCAATAATTGGCAATCATTGAGCTGAATCTTTTAAGGAGACTACAAAGTAAAAGGAACTGATAGTATATGCTAATACATATTTCTTCCTTCCCGCACTCATTGACTTCCCCCTCCCTCTACCCAATTTCTAGTTGAACCCTAATTCATACAAGCGTCCACTTTCATCTTTAAGCGACCCATCCCTCACATTCACAATCTAAGTTTAAATCGCATTTATTCATCACACCCGCACCCTCTTCTTCTCTTACACCCCCACACTTTCCTTCCTTGCCTGCCTGCTGGTCGCATATGAGTTTTTGCCATTCTTCAGACTGGTACTGTTTTTCAATGGGCATTCTGGAATTTTGGCCTAGCCTTTAAATATTAATTCGCTGTCTCTTCGTCAATTTAAACTTATTTTATGATTTTAAGCCCGGAAGTCTTTTTTAAAATGGCGTATATTTCCTACCTCACGTTTTACTGAGCCTTGTTGCATCCACGAACGAACCCTCTATTGGACTTTTTACCCTCTGGATTCTATCTATTTTCGCCGCACCTGAAGATGTGGTCTTTGGAGTTTAACTTTGAATCCTCTTATTTCATTTCTCGTGCCTTTTAACGACCTACCTACCTACAAATCACTTTCTCCGCTCGACTTTTTTGTGACAAGACAATTAGAACCAACAGAGATCGTGCGCTTTAAAGTGCATTAGCATGCATCTTGGTTATGGTTAGGCCCTACGTAGAATTGAGGTAGAGAATTGATGCTAGTATATATCTCCAAGGAACCAGCTATAGAAAACAAACAGGGAGGATGGCACCGGGCTGTCTGAGAAAGACATGTGAGATTGTCAATTGCATTTAAATCTTACACAGGCCGAGTTTAAACAGGTGGACCAAGTTTTGGCAAAATCTTTTTTTATCGCTAACAAAAAACATATGTGTGTCAGTACTATGCGGTTGGGCGCATGATCCCAGGCCGGAGTAGAGATAGCCCCCTAGGCTGTCATCATTAATTAGGGCGAGAGCCTCCTCTCTCCAGCGGGGTACGGATAACTGTTTTTATCTAAATAATATCTGAGGGCCTGGGTGGAGAATTTCAATTGTCGTGCCGCTCAACCCCAAACCACCCGGAGATGAAGAAAGACTCAGAAAGAGAGAGAAAGAGAGAGAGAGAGAGAGAGAGTAAGAGTAAATCAGTATGTCCCACACCACCCCGATTCCGAAAGAGGAGGAAAGACACACAGAGAAAGAGAGAGTGTTACAATATGCTTCTTTGGGAAAAGAAAGGATTTTGTTTTGAGTGGACAGTCAGTTAGAAATTGGGATTCGGCCTGGACGGTGGTGTTAGTCGGAGCTCAGAGCAGCAAGTGGGGGATCGCGCGAAAGGCCCCTCGTTTGGATGACGTTGCCCGTGGTATTCCCCACCACCGTTTTTCCAAACATAGATTAAGTTACAACTTACTTAAGGACTTGCCATCGTAAATGAATTCACAGAGAGAGAGAGAGAGAGAGAGAGAGAGAGAGAGAGAGAGAGAGAGAGACGAGATTGTTAGTAAACAAGGACATTATCGAAAAGCAGACTTCAGTTCGACGTTTGAAAATAATGGTTTTATCTTGTTAAATAATTATTGCTTAAAAAACGAAATCGATGAGTTGTTTGAATTATTCTCGTTGATTTGGTCCGCTTGTGTAACTTTGCTTTCACAGAATCACGAAATCGTCATTCATCCGACCGGAGGAATTCGATACATCATTCTTTTTTTTCAGCCACTATTGACGATCATCGCCAAAGAGGGTGTTCACAGTCTGGAAGGATTCCTGCGCCGAGAACCAGACGTGTGAGTACAGAGATAAAGACACGAGTGAACCACCTATGTTACAAGTGGTTCAGTGACACCGGATCAGAGTGAGGTATCTGTTTTATTCGGCACCGCGACCGGGATGTCAAACACCGGCGCGCGAGTGGCCGACGACGATACTCACGGGGTCAGAAAGAAGCGTGTGGGGTCCTATGTTTATATTTTGACACTAGACTTTTTTGCAATCGGACATTTGCTTGCATTCGGGCAGCGTTTTGCCTTGTTTTTTCCCCACAATCTTTATTTTACTTTTTCAAATTTTAAATCTTGGCCTTTGCCAACTTATCTATCCCAGCGATTTCCTCTGATGATAAGATTTTGATATTTGAAAAGCCTGGCTTAAGGAAAAAATTAATTGAATAAACTGCCTTTTTACAGAATATACCTGGCTTTGAGCAACTGAATTGAAAAAAGATCTGCCTTTTGCTTTTCTAATTCCTTTTCATCCTTCTACCTATATATATATATATATATATATATATATATATATATATATATATATACAGGGTGATTCATAAGTCACTTATCTATTTAAAATGATTACCATATGAAGCATAAACATACTATGAACTTTTGATGATTGTTATCTTACTCTCTAATTACTGTTATTTGTTATTTTAAATTTGTTCGTTTATATATTTGTTTCTATATATATTTATTTTTATTTATTTAAATTTGTGTAAAGCATCATATGTGCTTTTTTTTTCAGGCAGTATGTCATTTAGAACTGAAGAGCGAATTTTTATTGTTATTCATATGGCCAAATTTGATGAATCTCCCACACTTGTTGAAAGGCAATGACGACCTCAAATCAAAAACCACTGCCGAGTTTGTTAAAATTAATCAATCAAATATGCTACAAAGAGTCATAAATTCCTTGCAAAAAAAGAATGGAACTATGCATGCAGAACGAAGGTGGAAATTTTGAAAATTTGCTGTAATTTAAAACTCCCATAAATGAATTTGTTGAATAAACTTTCTGTTTTGTATTACCGTATTTTTTAACTTTAGAATTTCAAAAATAAATAGCTAAGGGACTTATGAATCACCCTATATATATATATATATATATATATATATATATATATATATATATATATATTATAAAAACCTTTCAAACTTTGTTACAAACTTCTGGTCCCGTGAGGTACATTGAGTATTGAAACATAAATGTTTTTGTGTAGGCCATTTTAAACGTTTATATAATGTATATTTATAAAGCTCTACGTTGTATTGAACACTTTTGAAGAAATATTGGTTTTAAGTTCATTTTATCAATACCTTTGAACTTGTTTGATATATATATATATATATATATATATATATATATATATATATATATATATATATATATAGTTTTTGTTATTGTTTTTACTGGCGATAGTAGCAGCACTTTTTTTAGTATTTTCCCACTTCCTCAGCGGTAAAGAATATTGTATTAAGTCGCCCTTAATAAAACGTGTCATTATTTTATATATATATATTATAAATTAATTTTTACGTACAGAAACACGTGTCCATGGATTCTTTTATGTACGTAAAAATTGATTAATAATATATGTGTGTGTATATATATATATATATATATATATATGTGTGTGTGTGTGTGTGTGTGTGTGTGTGTGTGTGTGTGTGTGGTATAAATGATTAGAAAATATTTTTTTATGTTAAAAAGCATTTATTCATTCGATATGACGTTTTGGTATATTATATACTTCTTCAGTTATGCCAAAGCTAACAGAAAAAAAGTTTTCTCCAGAATTACAGATGGATACGATAAGGAAAAAGAAGAAAGGAAAGAAAAGGGCGAGGAAAGGGGGAAATTGATTTCTCATTGACTGAATAAAGCCTTTTGCACATAAAAAGATTTTCTAATTACCTTTATATGGTACTGTCAGATAGTTTCAAACTTTCTCTTGATATATATATATATATATATATATATATATATATATATATATATATATATATATATATATATATAAATATAAACACACATAAAGACACACACATGTATTTATATATATACATATATCTAGAGACAAGCATGCACACACAAATATATATATATATATATATATATATAAATATATATATATATATATATATATATGATTATTTTTATTTACAGACATGTACAAAATAATTTGTGTGAATATATATATATATATATATATATATATATATATATATATTCACACAAATATAGAGCCTTTAGTCTTCCACACACATGTATACACACACACACACACACGCATATATATATATATTAGTATTAAAATATACTTATGGCAAGTAAGCTATGCAGAAACGTTTGTTTCATTCTCGGAGGAAATCATCAGGCTAAATGCTGAAAAAATTATATATATACATATATATATACATATATATATATATATATATATATATATATATATATTCACGCATACATATATACAGAGCCCTACACACGCACACATATATATGAGAGAGAGAGAAAGAAAGAAGAGGGGGGGGGAGAAAGGGACATCCATATATATGCATACACACACATATATACACACTGCAATAGATAAACATTGGAATTGGGAAACAGATGAAGAGTTATTGATTTTTGAATTTACCAATATTGATTTTTGTTCGGCATATTGCAGTTCAATAAGAGCAAGCACACGTATAGATCTCTCAGGGTTGAAAGCGTTGGAAAATATTCTATTGGCAGATGAAAAGATTCACGCAGGATCCATTTAACCGGGTTCGGGAGAGAGGGAGGAGACTATGATGGCGATTGGTGCGGAATCAGAGTAAACAATGAACCCAGTTCGAGCCGTGAACGGTCTGTTATTGTCACTTCCTTTACGAATAAACGTTGGCTAAAGTTATGAACCCAAATTAGTTCAGTCAAATGAGCCTCAATGTATACAAAAGGTTAAACAAGTTTTTACTTTTGCACAATCCATTTCTATATGGTCTGTATTTTAAAAAGACTAAAAGTCTAGAAAAATCTACCGATGTGAAATATGCAAATTTGGCACTTTTTATCAACAGGTGCCCTGTATTTTTTCAGTGAACGTGATGTAGGCTACTGATTGCGCCAAAGTATTATTTGAAATTTATAAAAAAAAAATTAGGATATGAAATGATGTTAATTGAATGCTTCTTTAATCTCACGGTAAAAATTAACCGATATAAAATGTATTTTAGGGTAAATCTTTAGTTTTAAGACATTTTCTTTTCTTTAAAATACACCCTCCTTTCGTATGCATTTAAAGAATATTCTCCAATTATCAAATTATTGGGTTATTTTATAGAATTATCTTATTTGATATGCTTTTACATCATCATTTTTCAATTAAAAAAATATACTTATCAATTATACCACCCCACACACACAGAAGGAGGTCATGTTTTAATCATCGTTTATTTACTTGTTTGTTAGTTTATTTGTCTGTTTTTTTTTTGTGCAACTTTATGCAAAAAATAATCATCAGATTTCAATGCCTTTCTTTACCAAAGTTGTATCCTGGCCCAAAGAAGTCCCCCATTAAATTCTGGATGTGATCCAGTTCAATGTCTGAATCCAGGATATTTTTTTGAAAATTCGAAAAATCCCTATCTTTAATCATTGTCAAATTTTCAAAAACATCATATCTCAGTCAATTTGTTGTCTATTCTTTTGAAATTTGAGACATGGGTACCAGATAGGATTACATATCACCAGTTCAAATTTTATCTGAATCTGATTCAGATTCAAGATTTGGCAGCACTTTTGATTTTAACATAGAACATCCCATTTAACAACTTCGGATGAATCTTTGTCAATCTGGCATTTCTTAATCAAACTGTGTAAACTTTCCTGTGTTTATGTAGTGTCTCATTTTCAAAAATATTGCCAAGTTTCATCTGCATAGTAGAGTAACACAATAAACCTTGACGGAGGGTTGTGTTCTCCGAGTGCTTTTACTATTCAATTATTTCATCATCTAACTTAATCTTGTTAGTTCAGGCACCGACAAATTCGCACAGGCTGTACCACAACACTCTCCACTGTTGAATAATTAAATTCATCCTTTTTGCATGTACACTGTGCTTTATTGCAATCTTTTTGCAGTTGCACCGGATCAAGTTAAGAAGATATTCTGATGCTGGTAGCATATCAGTCATTTCTGGTATCATGACACCATTGATCATCTGCCACCCCCAGAGTGGCTGATGTTGGAGGCAAGACATTTAATCCACTGTGATTATGTTTTTATCTATCCTTTGGGAAAATCGACAATAGCGCAATTTGTTAAAATTTTCTTCTGGCGCTTTTTCTAATGCAATATTGCTTTGTTTTTATGCTTCACTCTGGCAGAAGACTTCTGCATAATGCTGTAAGTCTTTTTATTTTCATAGCAACCGCTTTGTCTACATTGGATAAGCATGAAATTGCGTCACATCCAAGTAAGGCATGAAGTAATGATAAATGTAAGCACATGCAAGAACCAAGAGCAGATGTCAAACAGTGTATATTTTAACAGCAGTTTTAACAATAAGACAGCATCACCATTGGCGTGGATGCACTGACATCCTCTTCGTTCTAAACATTCAGAAAAAAAAAATCAGTGTAAATCTATGTTTATTTCATTTATTTGCCAAGAAAATGTCCTTTTTCGTTGCTGGAACCATAGTTAATTCAGTGTGCAGACATAGTATTTACTCTTCTTTTCAAATGAGTTGTCTTTTACTGAAGGTTATTCATGAGCGATGTTTTTGACAAAAGAGGAAGAATTGCTGTTTTCTGGGTCGGAATCTATCTAACACTTATCGTTGGCTAGTTTTTGACCTTGAAGTAGTATTTTTTTTAGCTCATTGCGTCAAGTGGCTTCATGCCTTGTCTGCAGCGATTTCCATAAAAATAAATTGATTTATACATCAAATACAATAGCACATTTGACATATTTTCACAGTACATATTTAATATATACATGCCATATTTATTAAAATGTAAGACCATGATACGAAATGATCTGATGTAGTAATACCTCTCCATCCAAAACAAAGAGTCCACCAGTGGGAAATTTGTATTCTTGGTATCACAGCTGACTCCAAATAGCACTTCCTAGAATTGTTTTGCTTTCAGGTCTTGGAGAACCAGTGGAATCAAACATAGATGTTGTATAACTACACAGTTCATATTTAAAGAGCTCATATATATTAACGTTTTCTTTTGTCACAACTAATGTTAGACGTTGAAACAGTGTTTGTGGATGAATATGCACTGCTTCTTTGTTTATAATCATGTCTGTTTTTGATCCTACAATAACTGACTGTTTTTTTTCTCACTTGAATGAATAGTTAAATATCTCATTGCCTTCCCTGTATTGAAGAATTTCATAGCCAACCGTTTCTGCTTGATCTACATTTACTGAATCGTGCGTAACAACACCTGAGATAATGTTGCGCAATGACTTACTGAAAGGATTTTTTGCTTTCAAAAAGCTGATACACTTTTCTCTACCATAGCAGTCTCTTTTTTGTCATGTGTCAGTTTTTGTGCTGTTCATTAATATTATAATTGACACCAGTAAATTGTTGCTGCATAACTTGATTCATTGATTTTCTGTCATTCCCCTGCCACTTGAGAGTTCACCAGTGGATTTGATACTTCGCATCAACATCTGTTCAATGATAAGATCAGTGGAAAGCATACAAATTGTGACCTGCAGCAGCAAAGAATGGTAGCATTTGATGCAATGAAGCAATTTCCTGTTCTTTCAGCACAGAGAAAATGCTTCAAAATGTCTATCATTGTCATATATTGTAACCACAAGCAGCAAGTACGGTTAGTCAAATTTTCTTCTTTTTCCTGTTCCAACTCTTCATGGATGGTCATAACTGCTATCATAGATTCCTCATCTACCATCGTATCTGGATTAGCAATGAGGTGTGTAATATGTTTTAGCTGACATGATCCAACTTTCTGCTAAATTGAATTGTATCAGATGTATGTTAACTTGTGAGTTTTCTTCTTCACTTTAAGTTTCATTGTCTGGTACAGAGGTGTGAGCATAGGGAGTTCCAATGTGTTTGCTAGAAGTAATATATTTAGTGCTGAATCTGTTAAAAAATGACCTCTTCGTGTTCTAGAAAAGGCATTTCCACTGAACATATTTGACACTGAGTTGTGGGCATATATCTCTTCCAGAACTTCTGATAATCCTGCTTTTCTAAATAGATGGCCTATACACTCAAGAAAACTCATCTCCGTGTGTAATCCTTCAATTCTCAGCACTACACATTTCTTCAAGATTCGGGCAAAATCTTTTTAACCTGTGATAGCCATAGTCCCCAAACTGATCTGCAATGCCTTCGGCGTAATGATCGTGACATGATCAGGTGGGTGTGCTACTGCAAACTGGAAGAAAAGATCAATTGTGTTTCATCAGAAACTTGGTGAGATTGTGGATGCCTTATGCACTTCACGTGTCAGGTGAATTAGCCATGTACAGTGTGCCACCTCTTGCATTAACTCCATAACATGTTTGGTAGACCAAGGAAGACGTAACTTGAGTACGTAAGAAGCGATATAATTGCATGCAATTTAACTGAGGTCAACTCTTTGGACTGGACTGAATGGAGAGCAGGTGTGAGATGTTGCCCACCCTGAAGTCCGAGACACTTGCAGAACCATAAAAACCAAAACTGGATGAAGATGAAGAAGAATGAATCGTTTTCAATAGAATGTTTCATCATTAAATAACCTGAAAAGGGGTGATATGTCATAAAACAAATACACTTTAGCTATTTCAAGACAGTTGGGATTACCAGATTTAGATTGGTAAGAGTTGAATTAAGAAGGTTTAAATCAGGAAGAAAGTCAGAATGACAAACTTACTTGGAAAAGTTATTACACCTGGCCTTATCCGACTGAAATATAAATGTTACACAAGAAAAGGGATCATCATTCTTTCTTTGAAATAAACAATGTCTCCACAACTAAATAGATGTTAATATTTATTCACAGGAACACAGGAATAAAAGAGAGATGCTGCAATGAGCTTTCTCATGTCGGTTAGATAATGATGGATCCTGAATTTCAGCATCTCGCTTGCTCGTGGTTGAGTCAGGTCGAGAACAGGATTAGATATGTCTGCTCAGCATGGAGAAAAACATGGAACTGGTTTGACATCGTATATTGTCTTTGGCGCCAAATATGTTGACGTGTATGAATTTCGCTATACATTGAAGTGTCATACGTCTACGCAGTAAA
Source organism: Sepiola atlantica (assembly GCA_963556195.1). Lineage (NCBI taxonomy): Eukaryota > Metazoa > Mollusca > Cephalopoda > Sepiida > Sepiolidae > Sepiola > Sepiola atlantica. The sequence goes on from OY744522.1 coordinate 132,445,284, forward strand.
GAGTCAATGATTACGCATACGCACAGCTGAATCAACATCTCAGTTAAAGATAATGTACATCGATACGAAATAGTTCACTCATGCAACTGCTACAACACCAAACCAATTAATGAATTATTTCCAAAAGATGTCATATTTGAGAATTAAAAATACCAAAAAGGATTGATATGCCGTAAAACGGACAAACCTAATCAAATAATATATCGTTTACAATAAGTATTGTGTTTCAGCATTTTATAACCATTAAAGATTGTGTGCTCAAAAAGGAAAGTGTAATTATCCTGTCCCATGCTGGAGTAGAAGAAACAAAAGGCTGGGAAAAAGGGGAGAAGTACAATGCATTGTGGGAAGTGATTGGGGTAATAAAAATCAAAGTGATGGCAATCTTCAGAGTTAGTTTGTTGCATTGCAGTGAGAAGGAAAGTGGTGGAATAAGGAAGAGAGAGAGAGAGAGAGAGAGAGAGAGTGGGAGAGAGAGAACGAGTGGGAGAGAGAGAAACAAAAAGAAAGATAGAAAACAAGAGAGAGAGAGAAAGAGAGAGAAAGAAGGAAAGAAATAAAAAAGACGGAAAGAAGCAAAGAAAGAAGAAAGGAAAGAAAGAGGAGGAAAGAAGCCAACATACAGATACAGAAAATATTTGAGAAAAATAGATTAATAACAAGTTGATCTGCCGTAATGCAGACACATCAAACAAATTAATGAACTGTTGACAATAAATATTCTGTCCAGCATTAAATAAACTCAAAAATGTTGATATGCCATAAAAAGGACAAACCAAACGAATTAATGAACTGGGTTTCGCCATTGAATATCCGAAAATGGTTTATATATCTTAAAACAAACAAAAAAATACCTGCTGAACCTATGAATTGAACTCACATATCTTCTCTTGAAATAGAAAAAAATCAATTTATTTTTTATGGAAATCGCTGCAGACAAGGCATGAAGCCACTTGACGCAATGAGCTAAAAAATACTACTTCAAGGTCAAAAACTAGCCAACGATAAGTGTTAGATAGATTCCGACCCAGAAAACAGCAATTCTTCCTCCTTTGTCAAAAACATCGCTCATAGAATGTAAGGACTAAAGGACAAAATAAGAGAAGTGAGAGTTACAAGGCTTAGTATTTTCTTCCTGAAAAAGACAATAGTCCAATTTCTCCAAGAATAATCATTTTTCTATTTTCAGGTACAAAGACTTTATGAAAGACTGTCCTAGCGGTGTGCTTAAAAAGGAAGTAAGTATAACTTTCCATTAATTACTTTCGTTTGCAATGAAATTCATATATGCTTATTTAATATATATATATAAATATATATATATATATATATATATATATATATATATATATATATATATATATATATATATATATATATATATATATATATATATATAGTGTCAGGTTGTATATGAAAAGAAATCCAATAAAGTACTCGATCATATAAGAGAGCTAATATAATTTATATAGATACTGTATATTACATATTTCAGCAATGTACCACAGTTTCATCCAAAAGGGCAGATTTAGACATCTTTAGTAAATCTCTGTGCCCAGTGGAATCATCGGTAAGCTGAAACGATTGTAGTCACGGCCCGATAGGGAATGGCTTCAACAATGACAGAAAACGGTGTATCTCTGAGGGGGTCCCCGAAAAAATCCGGTGTTGGATAGTGATTAACTAAGACTTAAGAGAGTTTGATGTTAGTTCGTGTTTGAAAGGCCTTCATGCTATTCCTTAGCAAGTTTTATTTATTTATTTATTTATTTATTTATCTGTTCTGTTGTGGATTTGTAATATTATTGTTTTACCTAGTCTGAAAAAATACGAAAGGGGCGGCTATGAAGTTTGCCGTTTGGGTTTGTGAAATTAGGGTGCTTTTTTGTTGTCGTTTTTGGGAATAAATTTATGTATCGGATTAATTGTTCGATATAGTGCTGAAAAAGATGATGCAATAATATTTCTTTGGACTTAACGTGCTTGTTTATTTTTGTTTATTGAATTGGTGTTTTCGTATTTTCTGGTTGTTAATGGGGGAAAGGCTGTATATTAAATAACGGTGTTTCGTTGATATGTCCCGTTTATAACCAGTAGTGTTGAAAACAAAAATTGGTTATAAACGAAAATAAGAATAATTTAAATGATGGATGCTATCTGTTATTTCCATTTGAGGGGTATAAGTTTAGTCTCTGGGTGGGCGTTGTTAACTTCTATTTTATTGATGGTGTATTAATAATATTAATATTTAGTGTATTTCAGAAAATTTATTAAATTCTTTATCTTATTATTTTATTATATTCCACTCGTACGCGTACTTCCCTCCACTATTTGCACACTGGCAAATAAACTTATATACACATACGTGCATGGAACCACGTACATGTCTATATACAACATCCGCACGCATATGCGTATGCACGCACGTACACACATCTACACTCACATGTACAGAAGGGTTATTAATTTTATTTTGTATTTTTTATTTTGTGTTTTTGTTTTGTTATTAATTTAATCTTTTATTTATTTTATTAATATTATTTTATATTTTCTATTTATCAATAATATGCACCTATACATACACACGCGCATCCACACACACGTGCGTGTACATACACGCGGACGTATACACACGCATGTACACTCATCTTCATTCATACAGGGGTGGGTGGGTGGGTGATTTGCGAATCTATTATATGGATTGTATGAAGCGGGGGGGGGGGGGGGGTTCTTAGGTGTCAAAAATTCTTTCGTTCTGTGGAGTATCTGTATTCCTGGGAGTTTAAAGGGGTTTCATGTATTTACCGTGATAGGAGGGTCACGTGGAGAGGGGGTATCTGCTGATAAATGTATAAGCTGCCGTGGATTGGGTTAGTTTTAGTATGGATGATGTGATTATCTGTGGTGAAAGGGTGGGGAGTCTTTGTTTAAAAGATCCAAGGATCTTTTAAACAAAGACTCTATGCCCACAACAACACTTTAAAATACCCCCAAAAAGATCACATGAACACACTAACAACCCATGTATGGGATTTCAAGAAGTCCAACACCCCCTACAAAATAGAATGGAGAATTACCGACAAGCCTAAATCCTACAGCCCTACCTCCAGGACCTGCCCTTTGTGCACTACTGAGAAATTCAGAATTATACAAGCTATCAACAACCCTTCCATAAACTGCATGAACATAAAAACCGAAGTCTTCAGAAAATGCCCCATAAAAGAAAATTCCTGCTAGCCCAATGGTCTGATAACAATATCACATAACCCACCAATCATCCCATTAAACCAAATACCCCTCTAAAAAGATAGTAAAGTATTTCTTAAAAACATAAAAACATAAAAAATAACCAATCTCCTCAAGACCTCCCTAAACTCATAACAAAATTTCTATTTTTCTATTTGCATACAAAATACCCCCCCCCCCCCACAGATATATGTTACAGACACCACGGGTGCAACTACATAAACTCCGCCTACCCTGATACAACCTAGTCCTAACCACAGATAAAACATTCATCAATAGATACCCCACCCTTTCACCACAGATAATCACATCATCCATACTAAAACTAACCCCATCCACCGCGGATACCCCATCTCCACGTGATCCTCCTGTCACGGTAAATACATGAAACCCCTTTAAACTCCCAGGAATACAGATACTCCACAGAACGAAAGAATTTTTGACACCTAAGAACACCCCCCCCCCCTCGCTTCATAAGTCCATATAATAGATTCGCAAATCACCCGCCCACTCCTGTATGAATGAAGATGAGTGTACATGCATGTGTATACGTCCGTGTGTATGTACATGCATGTGTGTGCGGATGCGCGTGTGTATGTATAGGTGCATATTATTGATAAATAGAAAATAGAAAATAATATTAATAAAATAAATAAAAGATTAAATTAATAACAAAACCAAAAACACAAAAAATAAAAAATAAAAAATAAAATTAATAATCCCCCTGTACATGTGAGTGTAGATGTGTGTACGTGCGTGCATACGCATATGCGTGCGGATGTTGTATATAGACATGTACGTGGTTCCATGCACGTATGTGTATATAAGTTTATTTTCCAGTGCACATGGAGGGAAGTACGCGTACGAGTGGAATATAATAAAATAATAAGATAAAGAATTTAATAAATTTTCTGAAATACACTAAATATTAATATTATTAATACACCATCAATAAAATAGAAGTTAACAACGCCCACCCAGAGACTAAACTTATACCCCTCAAATGGAAATAACAGATAGCATCCATCATTTAAATTATTCTTATTTTCGTTTATAACCAATTTTTGTTTTCAACTCTACTGGTTATAAACGGGACATATCAACGAAACACCGTTTTTTAACATACGGCCTTTCCCTCATTAACAACCAGAAAATACGAAAACACCAATTCAATAAACAAAAATAAACAAGCACGTTAAGTCCAAAGAAATATTATTTCGTCATCTTTTTCAGCACTATATCGAACAATTAATCCGATACATAAATTTATTCCCAAAAACGACAACAAAAAAGCACCCTAATTTCACAAACCCAAACGGCAAACTTCATAGCCGCCCCTTTCGTATTTTTTCAGACTAGGTAATAATATTACAAATCCACAAAAGAACAGATAAATAAATAAATAAATAAATAAAACTTGCTAAGGAATAGCATGAAGGCCTTTCAAACACGAACTAACATCAAACTCTCTTAAGTCTTAGTTAATCACTATCCAACACCGGATTTTTTCGGGGACCCCCTCAGAGATACACCGTTTTCTGACATTGTTGACGCCATTCCCTATCGGGCCGTGACTACAATCGTTTCAGCTTGCCGATGATTCCACTGGGCACAAAGATTTACTAAAGATGTCTAAATCTGCCCTTTTGGATGAAACCGCGGTACACTGCTGAAATATGTAATATACAGTATCTAAATAAATTATATATATATATATATTGGTATTCACACCTAAAATAATATACAGATTATTATAAATATTGGAACACAGCTGCTAGGCACAAGAGGTGATGATGTGGGTTATATTTAGTTTAATTTAGTTTAATGCAAAGGTGGTAAAAAGGGGGTGAAGCTCTTCATGAAAATTCAGATACCTCCGAGTTTTTATGAAATTTTAACTATAGGTATTAGACATCGATTAATAAATATTCCCCAAATTTCAGTTTCTTTGGAATATTTTAAAGGGGTTTTAGGTGAAGATAATATGGGTATAAACTTCTATTTGAACACATTTCAGATTTTCATTGAATTTGATCTATAGTCATGAGACATCAATTAAGTAAGATTCTCTAAATTTTAGTTTCTTTTTAAGAACTCTTAATCTTAAGTCTTAAATTTGAGACATTTTCTAGAGTCAAAATCATGTAATGAATTTTGATAAAAATTGGAATAAGGATTCTGGATCCAAGGTTTAGTATCATTACATATTGATTTTATTCATCGTAAAGGGACTGAAAAATGATACAAAATTATTCTGTTCAAAGGAACTAATTTCACCCGTCCTGGGACGGGTATTCGCATATATATATATATATATATATATATATATATATATATATATATATATATATATATATATATATATAAAATAGCACGTTGTGTACATTTGGTTTACAGATATACCTTAATAAGGTGCACCAAGTGACGTAGATGTGGATGTTGGCAGTGATTATGGTGCAGTCCAAGAAGAGCATATTGTTTATTCCAAATCACCAGAAAACACCGGGAAAATCGTTTATGGCATCACAAATGGATGATACCATCCACTAAAAAAGATTGAAGACACCGAGAAGATCCTTTATAATGTCATAAATGCTGAAGTAACAAAAAGATGACATCATCAATTAAAACAGAATAAATAGAAGACACGTGATCTAAAAGCTCACAGGTCGTCTATGATGATAGTGACTGTATGTATATATATATATATATATATATATATATATATATATATATATATATATATATATATAGTAGACGAACGGTCTAAACCCAGAGGGTCTAGTATCTTGTGAATCTTGTTTGTCCCCGTGCACACTGGTTGATGTCACAAAAGACTGACATCATCCACTAAAACATGTGGAAGATACCGAGAAGATCCTTTATGATGTTATAAATGGATGACGTCATCATTTTGTAACGTCATCCATTAAAGAGGCAAGAAAAACATTGGGAAGGGAGCCTTTATGACACCAGAAATTAAGTAACAAAATAATAATGGCATCCATTAACGCAGAGGACATAGACGACACGTGACTCAGATGGGTCTTGTATGTTTGTTTGTTCGTTTGTCTCCATTTAGCTTGTTGGATTGGTCATGTGACATGAGACGGAGGGGGTATATCAGAGATATTTTTGAGGTTGAAAGTCAGTAGCTGGCTGGAATTGAATGGAGAAGGATGTAAAACTGTAGAGCCTAAGCCAATCTCATATTTTAGCTAAGGAACGGGGCCACAGTGTTAGTTAAGTTATAATAAAGTATATGTTTTAAAGACAAGAATGTTTTGTCATTTTTGTATTTGTAACATTAATTCCAGTTTGCTTGCTCATAACCTAAGTCAAACACAGTACAATGAAAAAGCCTACCCATAGATTAAAACAAGGCTTTTTCAGACCAAAGCAGAAGGAAATTGCCGACTGGCCAGTTACCCAAGTCTTCAACTGAGTTGTATCAACACCCAAAGTTCTGTGGATCTTCTACATTTAATGCCAAATTACCCGGTATATGACCCAGAATGACTTCCACAGCAGACAGGGCTACATTTGATGCCACAATAGCGCCACAAGATGATGTGGAGCTTAGCTAGAATTCTTGCAGTATCTTAATTTAACTTCAATCTTTAAATGTCTGATATGCCACATAGTTTAACTGTTTACTTTTCATATAGAGTTATAGCTAGCCTTAAGATCCCCCTCTCCTTCGTCCATCATCCCGGATAAACAATTGTACTAGGAGAACTATCTCTGCCTTTCTCTTTAAACGTATATCACTGCTAAAGAACATGTAACACTTGGAAAATCTATTTTAAAAGTCTGATGGACTTTTACATGAATATATGAGTCAGATACGTTCTAGGATGGAGTAATGTTGCGCATCTGGGGAGGTGCCACACAGAATACTCTTTTTTGCTTTGACAGTGTTTAAAATCGACTTTGTAATCTACAGGAGGAGGGTGTATCTTCTTGAAGCACTCAGATAGCTAAAAGCCGATTAACTGCAGTTCTAACGGTATTTTATTTTCAAGGAGAACAATAGAGAAATGTTTCATAAAAAGCATAAACTATAGGGTCGGCCAAAAAGTTTGTTCGGTTTTTTAGGAAGGAGGAACCCAAACATCAAGTTTAGAAACATAACCGAGTTTATGCAATTCATTTTCCATGCTCGCTTTGGAAATTTTGAAAATGTCTGCGATTTGTCTGGTTGTCAAACGGCAATCTTGTTCAACTACGGCTTTCACTTGGTCACTGTCGCTCATCTTTTGCCGGCCAGAGCGAGGAGCATGTCTCACTGAAAAATTTCCCTTTTGAAATCGAGCAAACCATTTCTGGCACTCTCGTTCTGTAACTGCATTCTCCTCATACATATGGCATGTCTTTATGCAGGTTTCTGTAGTTTTTTTCTCCTTTTTCTGTAGTAAAGAAAAAAACATCAGATGTCGGTAGTGCTCTGCTTGATCTTCCATTTCAGATCCTGAAAGATAAGCAAAAATGTAAGAACTCCTCTGCTTGGGGACTTATTACACACTGACGTTAACATACTCACTACACCAAATACAAGATTTGAAGAATAGGAATATAAAATTATATTGAGTAAGAAAGATGACATTAAAAAAACGAACAAACTTTTTGGCCAACCCAATACAAAACAATAAAATCAGTTTCGGTTTTAGTGATCATCGTATGAAAAACGGTTTTAACCGTTTTTATAAAATCGGTTTCGACCACTCGACATGGCCAACGTAGAATAATCAATGAGCCATAAAAATATGCTTATAACTGATTCATAATCTCTATTTACATAAAGTTAGTATGTGTATATGTTTATATATTTCTATGTACAGGATTCACTCCTAAACTACTTAACCGATCATTATAAATTTTGGAACATAACTGCTAGGCATAAGAGGTGATAATGTGAACTATATTTAGTTTGATTTAGTTTGATGCAAAGAAATAAAAAAGGGGTGCAAGCGCTTCATGAAAATTCAGATACCTCTGAGTTTAAAAAAAATTTCAACAATAGATATTAAACAGTGATTAATGAATATTCCTTAAATTTCAGTTTATTTTGAGTATTTTAAAGAGGTTTTAGGGGGCATAATATGGGCACAACCTGCCATCTGAAAATTCAAATATTTCAGATTTGCATTGAATTTGATCCGTTGTCATTAGACACCAAATGAAGCAAAATTCTCTGAATTTCAATTTCATCTTAAGACCCCTTAAGCTTAAGACTTAAATTTTAGACATTTTCTAGAATCAAAATCATATGATGGATTTTGATCAAAATTAGAATATGTATTCTAGACATAAGGTTTAGTATCTTTATATGTTGATTTTAATCTTCGTAAGGGGGCATAAAATGGTACAAAACTGTTCTGTTTGTGAAATGAATTTTACTCAACCTGGGACGGGTACTCTTCTAGTGTATATATATATATATTAGTAATCAATGATCACCTTTAAAATAAAAACGGATATTGTGTTGTTGTTCTTGGTTGCATATTAAAAAATATGAATAATTAAACCTTCGAATTTTCTTGCCGACAGTCTAACACTCTAACCATCGACTGCAATATAATGATTAATTAAATTATTGCTTGTGACGTGGTACCTCTCTTTACCGCACTTTGCAGATCCGTTTTCTTATGAGGCTGTCAAGGCGGGAGTTGGAGGTGCTTGCGAGTAATATTCTTCTTATGTTCAACAGACAATTACAAATAGCATTAAAAACAAAATATTAACAGTAAAAATATTTTGAATTTTACGAGCAAGGCATTATCTTAAAATGATGTGGAAGCAAAGCAAGAAAAAGGAAAAGAATAATGCTTAAAATAACTTATTATTTTCCAGGCTTTAATGTGATTATACGTTTTCCTCCAAGCCATCACAGTTTTGTAAAAAAAAAATTTAAAATTTAAAATTAAATAAATGAAAAAGAAAAAGAAAAGCTAAACGTTTCTAAAAAATTATCTTCTAAAATGATCAAATGTTAAAATTCTTTAAAGTTATAATTTAATTATAGAAAACATTTGAAAAACAATGACAACAAAAAAAAAAAAAAAAAAAAAACAGAAACAAAACAATAACGGTTCGATTCTTTAGATTCGTCCATTCAATCTGTGCGTTTAGCAATGAAAATGCTATTTCTAACTGAAGTTTGATAGACCAACGAAAATCCTATTTCAAATTCAAGCATGACAGACGTACGGAAATGCCATTTCAAGCTTACACATGACAAAGCAACAGGAATGCTATTTTAAGCTTACACATGACAGACCAACGGGAAGGCTATTTCGAATCAGTATGACAAACCTATGCTATTTAAAATTTAAGCATAACAGACTAACTAAAATGCTATTCCAAGCTTATATATGACAGAAAAATGAAAATGCTATTTCAAACAAGCCTATCAAACAAACAAAAGTACTATTTTAAATTTGATCATAGCAGACAAACGTAAAATCCTATTTCAAGCTTACTCATGACAGCCCAATGGGAAAGCTATTTCAAACAAGCATGACAAACCTACGAAAATTATATTTCAATTTTAGCATAACAAACTAATTAAAGTGCTATTTCAAGCTTGCACATTAGAAACCAATAAAGTGCTATTTCCAATTCAAGCATAGCAAACCATCGAAAATGCTATTTTAAATTTAAGCATAACAGGCTAACGAAAATGCTATTTCAAGCTTACGCATGACAACCCAACAAAATTGCTATTTCAAACAAGCATGACAGACTGATGGACAGAGCCTCTTATAAAGACGATTGGGCACATTAAAAAAACGAAAAAGAATCGATTTAAATATATTTTTGTCAGACAGAAAAATGATTGTTTCATTTGTATTTCATCATTGACCCAGCAGGGTCATCTGGTGGTGCCAAGGATAAAAATGCTTTGGAATAGCAGATTGTTTGGTGGGTAGAAATATGTTAACTACCCACATGTTTAGAGCAAAATTCTCATCTAACAATGATAAAATTAACAAAATAATCCCTGACAAAATTCAAATTATTAATATTAAATAGACAATAGATGTGCTCTCTGGACACCAGCATTATTATTTATGTGTGATAGCTTGTATAGTGTGTCGCAGTATAAACATGGCCAATTTAATAACTTGTATAGGGTGTCTCAGTATAAACGTGATCATTTAATAACTTGTATAGGGTGTCTCAGTATAAACGTGGTCCATTTGATAACTTGTATAGGGTGTCTCAGTATAAACGTAGCCCATTTAATAACTTGTATAAGGTTTCTCAGTATAAATGTAGCCCATTTAATAACTTACATAGGGTATCTCAGTATAAACGTGGCCCATTTAATAACTTGTATAAGGTGTCTCCGTATAAACGTGGCCCATTTGATAACTTGTATAAGGTATCTCAGTATAAACGTGGCCCATTTAATAACGTGTATTGGGTGTCTCAGTATAAACGTGGCCCATTTAATAACTTGTATAGAGTGTGTAAGTATAAACGCGACCCATTTAATAACTTGTATAGGGTGTTTCAGTATAAATGTGGCCAATTTAATAACTTGTATAAGGTATCTCAGTATAAACGTGGGTACTCTGATAGAGAACGCACCACATTTCCATGCGTTCGCATCATCAACGTTCGGGCAGGTCTCAGAAGCCTCTGAGAGTTGACGAGGCAAAAACTGCCAAACGATAAATTGAAGACTGGCAGACGATAAATTCACACAAAGAAAATCAAAGTAAAATACATATATAAAAATAAAGAACGAACAAACCATAGCTAAACAACTGTTATCAATTAGATGTTTATTTTTATTTTCCTGTCAAAGAAACCATTGTTAATCAAATGTTTTCAAATCAAATGTTTTTTTTGTGCACCAAAAAGTTTCAAAAGATAATTTTTTTATATAACAAACAACGAAACCACTGTTTTTAACCAATTTCTTGTTTGTTTGTTTTTTCATTTTTTTTTTTTGTTCAATGTTTTTTTTGCTTTTTATCATTTTCTGGGTTAAGGGTAAAGGGTTAGGGTTAGGGTTTAGGGGTTATGGTTAGTCTTTCGCTAGAAGTGACCGTTGCTTACAGAACTATTTGGGAGATTCAACGCACTGACACATCGTAGAAATTCATTTTTTTTTTAATGCGCTGCAGATTGTAGAAATTAGTTTCTTTCAAAAGTTATCGTCTGCTTGCTTGGAACCTGATTGTCTAATGCCTACTGCAACCTGATTGGTCAATAGTTTCGTCAACCCTTGAGCACTTCCGAGACCTACCTGAACGTTGACAACGCAAAGTCACGGAAACGCGGTGCGTTCTCTATAAGAGTCCTTAAACGTGACCCATTTAATAACCCCACCAATATTAATGATATTGTTCTGTAATTTTAAGGGTCGGTAGAAAACAGAATAATGTTTCAAAATCATTCACGGAGATAGCATTATCATAAATATTGGTGGAGTTATTAACCGGCAAAACAGTCCAGTTTAGTGATGAAGTCCACTTTTCTCTATCTGGCTACATCAACAGTAAGAAGTCTGTGTTTGGATTTAAAACTGACGATACCGATGTTGTTCAGATCTTCTTAAATACACCATTTAGGGGCTGCGCCCACCCAAACTCGCGCGATCCCTAAAAAGACTTTTAAAACAAGTAAGATACAAAAAATTTAATAGAGAAAAGAATTGCTCTACATCAAATTTTAAATTATTAATATAATTCAAAATTCAAAAAAATGTATTAATATACATTTTTAAAAGGATTAGTGCACACGCATGAGCGTCAATAATATGTATGTGCTTGGTAAAATCGTAAACTATTTAACTTATTATGAATTATGGAATATGTATTTTAGGCAACAGCATGAGTAACGTGTGCACATCATTTACTTTTTTTGTAAACTTTACCATTTAGGAGGGTGCTACCGAAACAGTACCATACTTTCCCAAAGAAAGGAAAACATCAAAAATCAAAATTTAAAACTAATGTTATATTCCATGATAAATGCCAGTATACTGAAATCATATACCCTTAAAATAGGGTTAAGATGAAAATTCATATACACTAAATGTACAAAAGCAAGGAAATTCTCAAATTTTTACACTTTTATTGTCATTAATTATGGGTATGACTACATATCTACCAAACCATTTCATTATCACATACCTACAGAATAAATATCTATGCATGAGTGGATGAAGTGTGTGAGGTGCGCTGAAGAAAAATTCCTACTATAACTAAAGGACCCCACACGCTTCTTTCTGACCCATGCCGGCACCAAATGTAAACACAACTGGTACCCCACTCTCTTCGACACCGTGGGTATCGTTTTCGGCCACTCACGCACAGGTGTTTGATATCGCGGTGCCGAGTAAAACAGATACTTCACTCTGCTCCGGTGTCACTGAATCCCTTGTAACATAGGTGGTCCACTCGTGTCTCTATCCCTGTGCTCACGTGTCTGGTTCTCTGCGCAGGAATCCTTCCAGACTGTGAACACCCTCTTTGCCGATGCTCGTCAATAGTGGCTGAAAAACAAAGATGTGTTGAATCTCCCCCGGTCGGGATGAATGATGATAGCTTCATTGATCCTCTGTGAAGGCAAAGTTACTTAAGCAGAACGAATCGACAATAGAATAATTCAACAACATCGGTTTCTATTTGTATCACATAATTATTAAAAACGATTAAAAGGAAGGATTAATTTTACACTTGAATTTTAGAGTCTATTTGTTTTGGTAAAATGTCTTTGTTTACTAAACTAGTTCGTCTCTCTCTCTCTGTGTATGTGTGAATCGCTTTTACGACTCCTGGTATTAATTGAGACATTAATCTATGTTTGGAAAAACGGTGGTCGAGCCCGGAATGCGAGAAAACTCGACCCGCTCGGGTGAGATCCCAACTCTTGACTGATCGTCCACTCAACACAAAAAAAACTTTCTTTTCCCAAAGAGCATATTGTAACACTCTCTCTTTCTCTCTGTGTCTTTCCTCCTCCTTCGGAATCGGGGCGGTGTGGGATATACTGATTTACTCTCTCTCTCTCTCTCTCTCTCTCTCTCTCTCTCTCTCTCTCTTCCCTTTTTCTGAATCTTTCTTCATCTCTGGGTGGTTTGGGGTTGAGTGGCACGACAATTGAAATTCTCCACCCAGGCCCTCAGATATTATCTAGATAAAAACAGTTATCCGTACCCCGCTGGAGAGTGGAGGCTCATTCCCTAATTAACGATGACAGTCTAGGGGGCTATCTCCACTCCAGCCTCGTGCACCCAACCGCATAGTACTGACACACGTATGTTTTTCGTTGGCGATAAAAAAAGATTTTGCCAAAACTTGGTCCACCTGTTTAAACTCGGCATGTGTAAGATTTAAATGCAATTGACAATCTCACATGTCTTTCTCAGACAGCCCGGTGCCATCCTCACCGTTTGTTTTCTATAGCTGGTTCCTTGGAGATATATACTAGTATCAATTATCTACCTCAATTCTACGTAGGGCCTAACTATAACCAAGATGAATGCTAATGCACTTTAAAGCGCACGATCTCTGTTGGTTCTATTGGTCCTGTCACACTACCAGTAAAATACATAGCCCTGTTGTGCTCGCATACCCTTAATGACAATAAAGTGTGACAATTTGGGAATTTCCTTGCTTTTGTACATTTAGTGTATATGAATTTTCATCTTAACCCTATTAAGGGCATATGATTTCAGTATACTGGCATTTATCATAGAATTTCACTACTTTTGTAAAGGCTATGCCTCAATACAATGGTCATTTTAAAGGTTTTTTGGAATTTTCTGGAAAACTAAGGTATATGGTAAACTGAAATTAAAAATGCCATCAACAAGACCCTAGAACCTCTATCTCTGCCAAAGATCAGCTGAATCTATCAAATAGTTGCTGAGATACAGGGTGATACATACGTACGTACGTACGTACGCACAGATAACATGATTTCATGATGAAAGTCTATTAAGGAAGAAGAGCGCTCTCGCGCCTCCCTTGATTTATTGCTTATACCTGTCCTGGGACGATTATTCTACCAGTATATATATATATATATATATATATATATATATATATATATATATATATATATATATATATATATATATGTCTAAAGAAGCTTTGAGTCATTTTGAACAAAAGAAAAAAAAAGAAAAAAAAAGAAAAAGAAAATGCAGTTTAAATTCCCAGAGAAACTGACTAAATCCAAGATATCGCAGACTTAGCATTCGTTGGAAAATTCATAAATAAATAAAAAATTAAAAAAATGAGATTCAAGTATTTAACAGTGAAACAAAAACAGGAGACCTTAACTTAAGCATGAAATATTAAAACGGGGATCATCAGCTGTTTACCATGTAACTGTTCTGGAGATTTAAAAACAGGACAGTTATAATATTCATGGCTCTCCAATAGTACTGATCAAACGACCATTTCCCCAATAATCAAGTGTAGAAATAATTCAGCCTAAATTTCACTAATATATACATAAATAATAATAATAATAATAATAATAATAATAATAATAATAATAATAATAATAATAATAATAATAATAATAATAATACCCTTAAGACTACCGTGTGATATGGTAATTTGCATATCAAATAACATTAATTATAACAATAATAATAATAATACTATCAAAACACTACACTCAAGAACCATTCTGCGATATGGTAGCTAGCAATAAAATTATATAGGAATAAAAGTTGCATTAAAAATAAAAAGCTTAAGTACCTTAGGTACCAGATAGGCAAGTAGATAAGAGGAAGGAAACCTAGCCATACAGATCTAAATACCCAGTATATATATATATATATATATACATATATATATATATATATATATATATATATATATATATATATATATATATATATTAAATGTATTAAATTTGAATGAAATGAGGACGACTAATAATGCAGTTTTTCTGCATCTTAATGACTTAGGAAGTGAAACAATTAAAAATAATAGTAAGCTCAATAACAACGAGCTGAAAATCACCTATAAAAATAATTACATAGAAATCATTATATATATATATATATATATATATATATATATATATATATATATATATATATATATATATATATATAATGCTATTTCATGTATATATATAATATTATAAAGTGTTATAATACATTGTATATATATTTTCTAGTATTTACTTCAACAATGCTCAATACATGAGTATAGCATAGTAGTAGTAGTAGTAGCAGTAGCAGTAGTATGAAAATATATCTATCACAAATAAGCTATGCAGAGGCGTCCATGAGAATGAAACATGGACGCCTCTGTGTGGCTTACTTGCCATAGATATATTTTCATACTACTATTACTAAGCTATGCTCACATATTAAGCACATGAATGCCTCTGTGTAGCTTACTTGTCATAGATATATTTTCATACTGCTACTAGTATATATATATATATATATATATATATATATATATATATATATATATGGTGTGTGTACAAATAGACCCCCCGTCTATTTGTAGATGGGTCACGTTTATACTAAGACATTCTATATTGCTTTGCTGGCAATTCTCTTGATTTCACATCTATTTTGTAAAATACACTTTAATGGTGCACTGGAATACATCCTAAGTAATGTCAACTGCCTTAGTTCATTGGGAGTATTGGGGCTTATCATGACACCATGATTGGTGTGAAAGGTTGACAAACGATATTAGTTTGCTTAATTATCTTAAATTAATTATGGAAGTAATTTTTTTTTTTTAAGTGAGTCAACGTACTTTAGACTAGGAATTGTAGAAAATATTGCTTTCAGTTTTGTCACTTAAAACTAGCGATATATGGTTTGTTGGTTGTTTTGTTTTATGGCATATCAACCCTTTTCAGGTTATTTAGTGCCGAATCCGGTTATTTTGGTAAAAGTTTTTATGCTTCAAGTTATTTATATGTTCAAGTATTTATTATTAGTGTTTGGTTTGATTGTTTTGTTTTATGGCATATCAATCCCTCTCAGACTATTTAATGTCGAATCCGGTCACTTAGGCAAAAGTTCCCATGCTTCAATCTTTTTATATGTTCAAGTATTTATTCATTATGTTTGGTTTGGTTGTTTTGTTTTACGGCATATCAACCCTTTTCAGATTATTTAATGCTGAATCTGGTCATTTTGTTAAAAGTTGTAATGCTTCAAGTTCTTTATATCTTCAAATATTTATTCATGGTTTTTGGTTTGGTTGTTTTGTAGAGGAAAAATGTTTTTGTTTTGTATTTGCAGAACATGATTGAGTTTTGCAAAGGGAAAGCAAAAAACAATAACATTAATGTTTGGTGCATTTTGGGTCAGGAAGCCGGTATCTTCAGACAGCCTGATCTCGTAGCACCAGAGAACGTATATGGACATCAAAGCATAGAACTACATTGTTTCATCAGCCCTTCATTAACGACCTGAATTGATAAATCTGTATCCTAAAATAAAAACGACAAGGAAGATACACTGAACTATCGACCTGTGAGCCCCAGTTCCATTCTCTATAATATCATGGTGTCCATTCTGAAGCAAAGTGTTATGAATCACCTCGTTCTGACCAATGCATTATCACCCTTCTAGCAAGGTTTTGTTTCCCGCATATCTTGTTAGACCAATCTTTTGATCATGGAGGAGTGGGTGAGGGAGTTCATGGACAATGGTGAGCCCGTGGATATCCTGGTTTGGGATTTTTCAAAAGCTTTTAATTCTATGAATCATCATCAGTTCCTGTGCAAACTCCACGCATACAATATCCATACATCAATGGTGAAATTAATCCTGTTCCTTCCTACATCGTATAAATGTCACTTCCTCATCTACATCAATGATCTACCTCAAACGTGTAAAATGCCTGACCACATGCTGGATGAAGGGGCTTTCTATGCTCACTTACATGGAGCGACTTCTGCGTCTGAACGTACTTACATTTGAACAGCGAAGATGGTGGTTCGACCTAATCCTAACATACAACCCGATGAACGGGAAAGTCAATCTACCTCTTGGTGATTTTTTTCATTACAGCACCATACTGAGGCTTCCACAATCATACGTACAAGCTATACTGTCGATCGTTTCGGTGAAAGGCCACTTACTCTGTTCGCATCACTGCTCCATTGAACAAACTTTTTAAGGATGTAGTCCAGCAGCCCACCACAAGCACATTCAAGAGAGCCTTATATAACTGTTTTGAGGATTTATACACTTGTACATGATATTTTTTCTCTATAACTTGCATTTTTTTACATGGTATTATTCATTTTTCCGATTTTGTTGCCAATGATTTTTCATTTAATTTGATTGACATCAGCAACCGAATTCACTGCAGCATATGTAGTTCCCAGTACAAAAGAAGAAACGTCCAAACGTTTAAATATTTTATCATGCAGTGAAGTGTTTTCAAAAACGGAACTTTGTTATAAAATTATTTTTCCAACTAAAAAATATTCCACTAAATTAAAAAAAGATTTGTTGAATTTTTAGAACTGTGTTAATTATTCATTCATACATTTTCTCTGCATAATGCATAAAACAAGTATGGAAGTGTTTGCTCTGACAATGCATAAAAAATATATTTGCGTGGTAAAAGAATTCCCATTTGTAGAAAGAGATTACATTTATACTATAATAAGTAGTGTATAGTATACACACTGTAAAACTATCATCAGTAGTAGTAGTACTAATAGTAGCATGCTTAGCAATTAAAATGCTATTTAAACGTGGTGCAACGAGGGAAAAAATGACTTGTTACTTTTAACACCCCTCAAACCAAGTTTCTCTCCTTTCACTACCAATGCTCGGATCGTTGTTTTACCACTAGTTGAAATGAATTGTTCTTTCCTTGAGGAAGCCCCCTGCTTTGATAAGCTTCTAGGATTGACTTTCACTCCATACCTAAAATGGAAGACTTACATCAAACTGTTGCTGAGGTTGCTGGAGATATGGTTGGATCATTCTACTACTGCTCCAGAAAGTAGCTCACTCCTATACCTGTATAAGAGCCAGATACGGCCTAAGATGGGGTACTGCTGCCTTAACTGGGGAGGTGCCACTCTTTTTTGCCTTGATAGAGTACAAAATCGACTTCACAATCTAGTGGTACAGCCCCTTTCTCACAGAAGAGATGTTGCTAGTTTCTCTCTACTCTATTGTTATTTTAATGATAGGTGTTCGACTGAGTTACAATCTTTAGTTTCTCCCCTGTAAAACATTCACAGCAAAAAACTTGTGGAGCAACAACCACTGCAAATAACTTTTCTTTCTCTGTGTGTGTACCTAAAACCAAATAGAACTTTCATGAACAAATAATACCAGGTTTACATGCATTTAATATTTTTTTACTAACTATATTTAAGCCATAATAACTGGTATTGTATACTTCTGATGATTCTATTGGTCTAGATTCAAGAGTGGGGCTGCTGGCTATGAATCACCACAGTGTTCGATACTTCTATCAGTCCTAAAGAGATTTCACTTGTCAGTGTAATTAGAATTAAACGGTTACATTTGGAATGGGCTGAAATAAAAACCCAATCAGGGCTCTTGTAAAAGTCATATGAATCCCTTGCTAAATCCCTATACAAACACTTAATCCACAAATTCAGCCTCTTTCTTTGCTCACTTTCCTTTGTGAACAGGCTCTTTTCCTCGATCTGCCAACCAGTGTCTGCCTCCATTGACGGCTCTCTTAGTCAGTCAATGGAAAGCCGCTCTTGTTATGGACACATGCAACACCCGACTCGAATAGACGGCAACAAATTGGGAGAGCCAGGACTGCTACTTAAAGCTAATGCTAGTACAGACTGCCCCTATGTTATGAGGACCTATAAGTGCTGGTTCTTAGCAGAGAGTGTTAAGACTAACTCCTATATATTATTTGTAAGTAACGAAAACCGTCGCACGAAAGGAACAACAAAAACTTTTTTATAACAAGAATGAAAGCTTTATTCAATTACCTACACTGTTTGATATAGGTGGAAGAAAGTTAGACAGTGTCTGCATCAGGAAAGGAAAAGTAGAAAGTCCTTTGAGCTGCCGAAAGTTTGTGAGCAGTTATCTTCAGGCAAAGATAGTCGATGCTTGAGCGTCCAGTGGACAGGGACAGGAGAAAGGAAGGGGGGGGGGGGCTTTCCTCGTAGCTTCCAGGAATCTCTCTAATCATCGTCCATGATTCTCAAATGGGCTAAAGTAGTCCTTCTTGGGACTGATGAAATAAATGCACCCTGCAAGCCGATTGGTCAGTATGTAACCAAATCGCCTAACAGAGACAGTTCTCTGAGAGAGAAAATAAGTCATTATTTATGTCTGCTACAGACCTTCAAACAAGCTAAGTTCCACAAACACATATTGTTTGCAAATAAAAGTTTATTTCTTTGAAGTAAACTAGGGACGGGCAATGAAAGTGAAAGTAATTTGGTTTTTAACCAAAAAAAAAAATTTTACCCAAAAAAAAGAGAATTTTACCCAAAAAGTGAATTTTACCCCAAAATGAATTTTACTTAAAAAACTGATTGAAAAGAAAGCCACCAAAAATCAGAGAATTTTAATGGTATTTTTTTCTTCTTTTTCTTATGCTTTAATCCCGAGCTACGGCGGAGTCTGAAATAATGGATTTTTGTCTCCACTTGACACGATCACAGGCTTGGTCCGGGTGAAGGCCGGTTTCACAGACATCTTTGTGCAGGGTGTGTGCCCATCTCATCATCGGCCTACTCCTTGGTCGTTTTCCGGCAACTTCTAGTGCAAAGGCGAGTTTCGCAACGGTGTCGTTGATGGCCCTTAGCACATGTCCACACCATTTTAGCTGCCATTTCCCTCTCTTGCCCTCAATCGGTGCAATGCCATAGCACTTTCGGATATCCTCGTTGTAGACGTGGTCAAAGAGTATAATTCCAGACATCCAGCGGAGCATTTTGGTTTCTAAAACGTTGAATCTTCACTCCGCCTTCTTCGTTGTCGGTAAGCACTCAGAGCTGTATAAAGCGATGGGTCTCACAACAGTCCAGTAGATCTTCGACTTTAGACGATCTCTGATCTTGTGCGACCGTCTAAAGTCGAAGATCTACCGGACTGAATGATATTTTCTGTATTTATTAATAAATGAATGCTAATATGAAGCATTTATTTTATTAATTAAATACATAGAGATTTTTTAAGTCACTTAAATTACTTTACCGCCCCATCACTTCATTTCAAGGACGAAATACGTCTTACTATACCCATAGTCGAAACTCATTGACCACCTTTACAAAGTGATAACACCCTGAAGGTGCAAATAAAACAAACAATTTGAATGTAAAAAAAAATGTCTTGAGAGTTTTAGATACTAGGGTTTTATAGAATACATTTTATCTTTCATATTATTCAGGAAAAAAATGATATGGATATTTGTTCTGCTTAAAAAAATGGAATATATAGTATATATTTAAGTCTAAAATGAGATTTTGTATCGTTTCTATTGCGATCTGTTCTAAATGGAAATATTAATTAAATTAAGAATAATTTTGATAATAAAAAAATATATATTTTATTTTTAAAAATGGCAGCTGTTATTTTTTAAATAATTTTATTTATTTTAATACGTAACAAACGATTTGTAATAAAAATCTATGGAAGCACCTCCCAACAGTTTTTAAATCAAGCAATAACAGAAACTTCCCCTAATAATTTAAATCACAGCACAAGAAATATTCACTCCCGAATATTCA
The DNA here is from genome assembly GCA_963556195.1 of Sepiola atlantica. NCBI lineage: Eukaryota > Metazoa > Mollusca > Cephalopoda > Sepiida > Sepiolidae > Sepiola > Sepiola atlantica. The sequence goes on from OY744522.1 coordinate 132,466,239, forward strand.
TGTATAATACAAAAACCCAAACGCAGCGTTTTTCTTTCTCTTCTCTGTTTTTCTTCCAGACTCGATACACATACGTACATCAGTAATCTCACCTAGGTCTTTGGGGTTCCTGAAAGGCCATCGGCAAGTAGCGCACACATGACAAGAGACATTCATGAACTACTGTATGCCCAACGACAACACATACATGCCACTCACCAAACGCACGTACACACAAGTTCCTACGCACACTCTCTCAGTAGCAAAACAGAAGCAAACTAATAGACACACACACACACAAACACACATCTACAATGCCTACTGATTTTACACACACTGTCATATACGAATTGGCAAGGCGACAGCCGAAATAAACACATATACTCAATTTCTCCTTACAGACTCTTCTTTCACCAGAACGTTCTTGAGATACTCTGAACTCTCAATCTTTACCAACCTTTCATTTTTTATTGTCTTAACAAGTTGTCAATAAAAATTAATTATTTTGTATGGATAGACTTTCTCATTCCTTCTAATGTCCTATCTTCAACATTGATAACCCTAAGTGCGGTCTCTTCAACGAATTAATTTAATTAGTGATGTGTTTTATTTATTAATTCTACATTCAAAAACCATATTGAATTGTTTAGCTTCCTTTTTAATAATTTAATTGAAAAAAGATACAGTACTAATGATAAAAACTTTCTACACTAAAAAGAAACAGCTGTATATTTTTTACATTTATGGGCATCCGTAGCATGCCAAATCAAAACATGACTTATTGAAAGATTAATGACAAGTTGTTTATAGATGGAATTCTTGAGATCTATACTAAAAAATGCGGTACAATAGAAAGTATCCACTTCATCATGGCCGCCGTATCTGAAATCGGAAATTGCGAACTGGTGTTAATCCCCCCCCCCCCCCCCCAAAAAAAAAATCCTCAATTATATTTTAGACCGGATTTTTTTTTGGCAAATAATAATTTATTTTCAACAATTTGTTCAATTATTAACAAATAATAAAATCAAACTGTTTTACATAATTGGAATTTTTCATTAATTTCGAAAATATTTTTTAATAAATAATCCAATCAATGTTTTTGTTTTATAATTGGAATGTTTTTAGTTTTTATTTTGAAAATATTTTTTAAATAGTTTAATTATTAATTATTAACAAAATATAATTATATTACAAAGCAATAAACAATTATTAACAAATAATAAATTCAAAGTTTCCGCCAGAAGCTATGGGGATTTAGGGGGGGGGGGGATTAACACCAGTTCGCAATTTTCGATTTCAGATATGGCGGTCATGATTAAGTGGATACTTTCTATTTTCCAAAAATAAAAAAAATATTGGTGGCTTTAAGAATTTTAATCAAAAAATGTATTTAAAATTTTGATTTGATAATACGAGAGGTAAAAAAAGAAGTTTTTTTTATGAATCTAAATATTTAAAATGAATTAAAAATGAATTAGAGATGTAATATTTTTTTGCCTTTTTTACTGATGATATATATGATTATATCTTTTAAATAAAACTATAATTGAGACTTAATAATGATTTTAATTGCTTTATAAGTAGTTTTACCCGAAAAACAAAGTCAGAAAAATGTCTCCCTCCCTAAAAATGAACCAATTGAACTTAAACGGTTGTTGTGTTTTTCTTTCTTCAAAAGCTGTTGATCCGATTTATCCGCTATGCACTTAACTTACAAGTCCTTAACCTTTTCAACTTGTTTTTTTTTTAACCTAACTTACTTTAGGGTACGAAAATCCCCAGAATGTCAAATCCAAGGGGAGTCCTGACCGAATTGTTGAAAAATCTGAATATCAATGCTCGAGTCAGCAGCAAAGATTCGAAATAAAGAATCTCTCCTCATCCTCCTTTTTCTTTCTCCTCTGCAATATTATCGGGAAGATAAACCCCATCGATCTCTGCTTCACGTTTTCAGTCTGACACGCTTCACCGAGCATAAACAAATATTACAAAAATTGGGAACGTCTCAAAAATTTGTAATATCAGCACGCCACTTTTTTGGTTTTGTCCATTCAGTAGATGGCGCTTCTAGCTGATCATATGATAGATACCAAGGTTGCGTGTTGAAAGATACTGCTACCCTGTAGGCCTTTCCAGGCACTCCTAGACTGTACACCCCAAGCGTCATTATATAAATATGTCTTTTTTGGTAAAAAGTTAAAAACAAACTTTTTAAACATGGTGAGGATAGGGGAATTCTGTCAGTTAATACCACCCTCCCCCAAAACGGTCAAACCATTTATAATGTGATTAATGTAGTGTCCAACCGTTACGACTTCCGAAAAACATTCTGAAAAACATTAAACGAATAATCCTATGCTTCACCTCAGAAGAATGGCTGTTGGAAAGCAAATATCCTATAGATATGCCACAGATCAGTGAAGATGGACTTCCTAAGGATGCAATAAAAAGAAATATGTTTAGGATATATGTCTTCACACCTCTATGAGATGTTCAGATGGTCGGTCCGACATGTTTAAGTTTGAAATAGCATTTTTCTCATTCTATCATGCTTACGGTTGAAATTGTATGTTCTTTGGTGTGTCATGCTTAAGTTGAAATAGCATTTTTGAACCCCCTCTTTTAGTGATTAGTTTGAACTAAAGTTTGGTGTCCATAGGGGTTCGATTTTTGAATCCTTTGTTATTCATCGTTGTGCTTGAGGCATTATCTAAGGAATTCTATACAGGATGCCCCTGGGAACTGTTGTATGCTGGTGATTTGGTAATCATTGCTAAATCGGAGGAAGAACTAAGTTAAACCTATGGAAAACTAACATGGAGTTACAGGGCCTTCAGGTCAACATAGGGAAGATGAAAGTCATGATCAGTGGCCTTAACCTGCATACTCTGAAAGATTCTGGCAGGTTTCCTTGTGGTGTTTGCAGATATAGTGTCGGAAGTAATTCTATATTCTGCACAGGTTGTCGTCATAGAATTCACATGAGGTACAGTGGGTTGCAAAAAAGATATGATTATACCACTCATCTAATTGGAGGCAAGCCTTGTTCTGGGCATCCTGTGGACGATCTGCAGATGTTGGAAGTTGTGGACTCATTTTGTAATCTTGGTGATATGATCTATGTTAGTCGAATTAAGTTCATGGGGGGAGTTTCATGAGCTTCTTCCCATTTTAACCTGTTGTCCGCTTTCACTTGTTACTTGGGTTTAGTAGAAAGTGAACCATGGGTTTACTTTCGGCAGCCTCGTAACTCTCGCTTCCCTTATTTTGTTCTTTAGTCCTCACATTCCACGAGCAATGTTTCTGACAAAGGGGGAAGAATTTCTGTTTTCTGGGTCAAAATCTATCCATCTGACACTTATCGTTGGCTAGTTTTTTACCTTGCAGTAGTTTTTTTGCTTTTTTAGCTCCTTACATCAAGTGACTTCATGCCTTGTCTGGAGCGATTTCCATAAAAAAAAATAAAAACCGTTTACAACGGCTACATTCGTATTGCAATGTTACATTTGAGTGAATGTTGGGCTGTAGCAGTCATAAATAAATACTTATTTTCTCTCTCGGAGAACTGTCCCTGTTAGGAGATTTGGTCACACACTGACCAATCAGCTTGCAGGGTGCATTCATTTCATCTGTCACATGAAGAACTACTTCAGACCGTTTTTGAAATCACAGCAGTCATCAGAGAGTTTCCTGGAAGCAACCACTTCATTCACTCGATTCCCAAACTTCACTCGAAGATAAGCTGCGCGTTGACTTTCGGCAGCAAAAAAACTTTCTTATTTCATTTCTTCCCTTGGACACTGTCCTAACCTTGCCAACCTATACTCAAAGGTATAGGGAACCTAAAGAAACCCTTTCATTGTTGTTATAAAAAAGGTTTTGTTTTCCTTCGTGTGACGACCGTTTTCGTTGTACTAATAATAATGAGTTGGTCTTAACATCCTCTGCTAAGAAGAGCCCCTATAGGGCTCCCACTAATTCTGTCTTTCTGGGGATGCAGAGAAATTCAGTGGATTTGTGGTGTGCGTCTTGATGACAGTTCTGACTCTCAGCTATTGAGGCTGAAGGTGGAGTCAGCTCTGCATTGCAACCATTTGCAGTGGTGTGGGCATGTTGATCGAAGCTCTGATTAAATAAATAGATGTACACACATTTCAGTAGCCGTGGAAAAGGCAGATCAAAAAATACTTGGAGTGACTCAGTCAAAAATGACCTCAAGAAATGGCACATCAAAAATTGACATAAATGATAAAATTTCCTGGAGAAATTTACTTTATACCGCCATGGACAATGTGCAACCTACATCTGACGTGGAAAAAATATGCTAAACGACGAAGAAGAAGTTACTAAAGGCACAGATTGAATGGATACATCTATTACTAATGGAGATTTGGTACCTGTCTGTCTGAAACCGAAACTATACCATTACTTCTATTAACAGAGAGTACGTTTTAATCAGTAGAAAAAAACTTCAACTCAGCCTTAGATGAGCTACTCCTCTATTACGAGAGTAACCACCTGCATGCAAACTCTGCAAAAACTCAAGTCTGCTCGTTTCATCTCAAAAACCGAGAGGCCAACCGATCCTTAAACATCACGTGGTCTGGAAGACAGCTTGAGAATTGCACCAACTACCTTCGCATAACCCTTGACCGCATCCTCTCATTCAGGGAACATGTAAAGAATACAAAAATGAAAGTCAGCTCCTGAAACATCATCCTACGGAAACTGATCAACTCCAAGTGGGGAGCCACTGTGCACGCACTAAGATTTACTACCTTAGCCCTGTGCTATTTCTCTGTGGAGTATCCTTGTCCAGTTTGGGAGAGATTAACGCATGCCAAAAACCTAGACTCAGCATTGAACAACGCCTACCACTTGATCACCGGCTGCCTGAAGCCTACCAACCTTAACATCTCCTCACTGGCATTGCCCCATCAGATGTGAGAGGGGAAGTTGCCATCCGAGTAAAGATCACAAAGGCTATCAGTGATGAATGCCATCTACTTCATGTACGTGAACCAATGGTCAAACGACTGAAGTCAAGGAGAATCTTCCATAGGCATGTTGAACCCCTAACAACATCTCAGGAAGAGACCAGACTACAGCTGTGGACCAGACGGTTAGAGAATGCCCCCCCTCTCCTACTGACATAGGAATCCCCCCTTCTGAGACCCTCCCTCCTAGTTCAGAGGCACCCTTACTCCAGTGGAAAACACTCAACCGCCTGGGAACGGGAATAGGGTGATCAAAAGTTGCTATGACTAAATGGGGCTACAAAACTGACCCAACGATCTGTGAATGTGGAAAGGAGGACCATACGATGCAACACTGCCTTGTCTGTCCCCTCTACTGCCCAACTGGTGCAGCTTGAAAGATCTTGCAGAGGACAACAATAATGCAAAGGACTGCGTAAAAAAGTTTGAAACTGTTGTATGACCACATGCTTCAAAGACTTCTATTAATAATGTTCAATTCAGTTTACTATACTATTTCATCAACCTAATGTATTATCTTTCAATGCTCAATTCAGGGGGAGGGGATAGTGTAGTATATGTTCGTTCGTTATGATACTATCGTCCCAGGTGTTACCCCTTCCTTTTTTTTTTTTTTTGTGGGGTTAATGTTCTGTGATCATGATACCATCCTCTGAGAGATTACCTTCTTTTTTTTTTGGGGGGGGGGCATAGTGTAATATCTGTTCTGTTATCATGAGACTATATTTCCAGGTATTACCTCCTTTTTTTTGGGGGGGGGGGAGTTGAGGTTTAGTGTAGTATATGTTCGTTCGTCATGATAACATCCTCCCAGGCTAGCAAAAATATGTGACGAGAGGAAGCATATATTTGCTAGTCTTAAGAATATATGTTCTTATTACTTGCAATGAATTTCTTATAAAGCTAACGCATTGATCGGAGCAGTTTTCCTTCTTCCTCCCTGCAAATATTCTTGTATGCCAGAAAATAATAGTAAATGTTGTTTGTCCAATTCTCTTCAAGTCTTTGATTTTTCTTTCAGGAATTCCAGACTATTTATCAACAATTCTTCCCTCATGGTGACCCAAGCAAGTTTGCCAACTTTGTCTTCAATGTTTTTGACGATAACAAAGTAAGTACAATTGTTAAATATTAGTTAGCCATAATGTTTTTGAAAGTTAAGCATAGAAGGTTACCAAAGTGTGATCGACAAGGTTTGATTGTGGGATCACTTATGGTTTCAGGATACGAGAATAGATAGTGGATTGGTCGGTTTTTGTCATGTGAGATAAAAAAATCTTAAATATAGTCAGTTGTTGCTTAGAAGGCCATTCAAGATCACATCTCTTACCTCCCCTCCGAAGGAAAGTCTAAATGTCTCACATGGGCTCCAAAATAAAATATGCGGACATTCAAACACACACCTCGTATCTCGCACGTTCAACTGCAGCATTCCTCTGTGACTGAGCAGTCAATCCATGATCGTTTTAGTAGTGAATTCTTGCTGGAATTAAAGTTGGATATACAACATGCCGACAAAAGTTGGTTGGTTCATAAAAAACGGTTTATTCATAGGCAGCACATAACTTGCGTGCGTGAGGGAGAGAGACTCAGAGAGAGGTAAAAAGAGGGGTACAGAGAGAGAGAGAGAGAAGAAGAGAGAGGGGGAAAGAAGGAGAGAGAGGGGGCTGAGATGCTTATAAATAGTTTTCACTACATCAGTCGTTGTCACGTGCTGTCCCTGATTTCGTTGAAATCTTGCCAGCTAAGAGAATGAGAGCGGTCCCACCAGTCATTTGAATCGGCGGAAGTTGTCCCATTTTGTTGAAACCACTGTTCATCCCTCACAACAACTCATCTTCGTCTGCCCAAAACTTCTTAACGACCACTAGGTAGCACACAATATTGACCAACGCACATTTGGAGCATATTATTGAATGAGAATAAAACAAAGACTGTTAGACATTTATAACTGAAACTTGGTGGACAGCTCGGTGCATAGACTAAAGTTTATTTCTACTAAATATGGTTGGATTGCAGAAAGGATTGCGAATTTTATTTAACAATTCCATGGGTGGCATTTTTGGAGTCAGCCTATAGCATTTTAATTGGTCTCTAACGTTTAAGTTTGAAATATCATTTTCGTTGGTCTGTCACACTTAAGTTTAAAATAGCATTTTGTTGGTATTTGGTGGGGGGGATCACCGTATATTAATATTTTTACCCTTCTATGACAACACTGGTAGACCAAAAGATGTTTGATGCCTATTTGGTGCAATTCTGACAAATAGTTTTGGACCCTATAAGTGACCAACAGACAAAAGATGCTATAATATGGATTAAAAATGATTGAGTGATTATCTCTATTAAAATGAAGTAAGATATTTTATTTATTTATTTTTTAAAACTTAGTTCACCCCAAACAAGGCAAATTGCCACTGTATGGGCTACTGAGAATTAGGGTGAAAGTTTAGGGGGTCATACTAAATTGGGAGCTGTGCAGCAAGATGCTTGTTCACATTAATTTTAAATTTCTGCATGTCGGTACAATCAGGGAAACAGGGAGACGGGAGAGAGTTCCAAAGGCCGGCAGCTTGAGGAAAGAAGCTATTGGAGTAGAAGGCTTTCCGGCATCTGGGGACCTCAACAGTGAATGGATGAGAGTTAGATAATTGTCTGATTGGTCGAGTATATTTACATTGAAGGGCACCAGAGCAGCAAGTTCACTGGAGCACATTCCATTGGATCACTTGTAAAACAGCACAAGGATGCAACATTGCAGCAATGGGACAGGGGCTGGAGCTTGGTGGATAGTGTAGGACCTATTATATTAGCAACTCTTTTTTGGACCTTGTCTAAGAGGGAGAGACTAGTGGATGATGCACCAGCCCAAATGTGACAACAGATGGTGGCTTTGTAGAGATATAGGATACTGTCAGGTGTGAGAAGTTTGCTAGCACGGTAGAAGGAACCCACCTTCTTTACAGCAGCATTGGCAATGTCTTCTATGTATTTGTTCCAATTCATATTACCTGTGAATGTTAGGCTGAGGAGTTTAAACGTTGGACACTCAGGTAGGGTGTTATTTGCCATGGCAATCGGTGGTTGAAGAGGTTTTTTTGTAGTTGTTGAAGGAAAGAAGCTTTGTCTTAGCAGCATTAAATGTTTCCATCCATTTATGACCCTATTCAACTACAGACTGGAAGTCACTTTCTATGGATTGAGCAATTGCCTTGAATATGTGCGTGTATGTTTTACCAACATGACGAGAGTAGAGTCTGGTGTTGTCAGCAAATATACCTATCTCAGACACAATGTCATCAGGGAGGTCGTTTATGAAAATCAGGAACAATAAAGGTCCAAGGATCAATCCCTGTTGTACACCTGCATTTATGTCATGTTGTTTGGATGAACGGCCATTGAGGACAACCTGGATCTTTCTTTTGTATAGGAAGGATCTAATTATATTAAATATTCGTCCAGTAATACCATACCTTTATGCCAGACCTTGTCAAAGAATTTGGATATATCAAGCACTACTGCCCTAGCTTCACCTGCCTTGTCCAGTGTATGGTATGTGCGTTCAGAGATGACCGTTAGGATATCTGCAGTAGACCTTGCTTGCCTAAATCCATACTGATGGTCAGAAAGAAGTTTAGCATTAACAAGATGCCATACTATTGCTAGATTGATTAAGGATTTAAAAATTTTAACAAAGAGCGGGAGGAGACTGATGGGCCGATAATTGTGAGGGTTAGTTCTATCTACAGAATTCTTGAAGACTGGTACCACAGAGGCAATTTTCAAGCTATCAGCGAAGCAAGATTTAGCAAGGCATTTGTTGTAGAGTTTGGAGAGCATTTTTTATTACTATTACTGGTATAAGATCAGCCCCACATACTTTGGAGGTGTTAAGGTTTTTTATGATGTCCAAGACATGAGATGGGGTAATTACCAGGTCATCAAGTTTGGCTTCTGTCTGCAGTGAGAAATTTGGAAGGGAGTTTAAGGCGAAATGCTGGGTAAGTAGTTCAGCTTTTTGAGTTGTTGTGCAAACGACATGATTGTGGTTGGATAGTAGGGGAATTGTTGATTGCCCATTGTTCACCACACTATTGTAGATTATCTAGAAATCACAAGTACCTAGTTTCTGCGACTGAATGTGATTCCTGGTCGTTTCCGTATACATTCTCTTTGCTTCAGCTATCACAGTTTACAATTATTTCTTGACTCTACAAATTTCTGTCTATTTGTAGTAGACTTATGGCGGCCGTATTGTCAGAATGCTTGCTGCCTCTGAGCAATAGCAGCTGCACATTTTGAGGTGAACCATTGTGGAAAGCGGACCTTGCTGTAGAATTTTCTTATGGGGCATGTGCATCAATGCCTGCTTTGACCCATTCAGTTACCTCATTTGCTCACTGATCAGCAGGGAGAGAAAAAGTTTCACATTATGATGTTGTCTCTGATGGAATCAAAAATAGCCTGCTTGTAGTATCTCGTCGTTTTGAGCAACGGCTCTTCAGCTTTGTGACGAGATTTTAGTGCAATATCGATCATTACCAGAAGGTGATCAGCATTCACCAGCAGGCTATGGGCATTCATCACAACAGCCTCGGGCAGTGAGGTCAAGAAAAGGTCGAGAAGTGAGGCTTGATGGTCCACACGATCAGGGAAGCGGGTCGGGAACGTGACAGTCTGTGAGAGGGAGTGCATTATGGAGAAACTATACATGGAGTTACCAGCTTCGTCTGTATGGCTGGAAAATCCAAGCCCACACGGTGATGTGCATTAAAATCCCTAAATACATGTATTTGGGCACTCTAGTCAAGTGAGAGTGCTATATTTATGCTTTCAGAGACAGAGTTAAGCAGGGTACAGTCCTGGGTCGAAGGAGAACGGTATAAGAAATATAAGTAACTAACGTTGTACTGTAAAGTTAATCTAAAGCAGATGTAGGCTTGATCATCTGTTTCTAGCCTTTGTTCTCTAGTCAAGGTGAGGGTGTTTTGAACATAAACTCCTAGCCCATGCATATGTTTGTCAGAGTATTTACCGTAATCAGTCATGTCAAAATGGTGTGAGGAGATTGAGGATTGAAGGTTTGTTTCACTTAGTGCTAGAATATCCGGGGCGTTTGTTAGGAGAAAGGTTTCTACGTCATTGTTTAACGAAGGACCCCACACGCCTCTCTGACCTTGTGGGGATCGTTGGCCACTTACACACAGGTGTTTGATATCTTGGTCGCGGTGCCAGATGTAACAGGTACCCCACTCTCTTCTGCATCACGGAACCACTTATAACATGGGTACCCCACTCGTGTCTCTGTCTTGCTGCTCACGCCGCTGGTTCTCTACACTTCAGCCGATCGTCGTAGTGGCAATAAAAACAAAGATATGTCGATCGAAATTCTTCTCGGCCCGGATGACGACGATGATGATGATGGCTTTGTTGATTCTGCGAAGGCAAAGGTTATTCAAGCAGAACAAATTAATAACTCGGCGGGGTCTTTTTGTAGGAAAAGTAATTATTATCAAAGGTAAAAGAAAAGAATTGGTGTTACATTGAATTAATGTCTATCGTATGGTAAATGTCTTTTGCTCTCAACTATTTCGTTGTCTCTCTGTGTGCCAATACATTTGCAAATAGCTATTAAAGTTCTAAACTATAAGCGAACGGCGATGGCGAGAATTCTGTTTTCTCCAGCGATTTTTCCGGACTTGCTTTCTCGCCTGTCTTTGCGGAACTGGTTCTTGCGCTAAGCTATTTCGTCGTCTGTGTGTGTGTAAATCCATTTACAATCGTCATTTAGTCGCAACTTAACTTATCTAAGAAAACGATGGTGAGAATACTTCAGTCGGCGCGTTTCATCCTCGTCTCGTTTGGCGGTCTCCTGGTTCTCACTCCATGGTCGAACGAACACACGACTGGCCCGTGTCAGCGCTCAGCTCATTTTGTGTCCTGGCTCTGACTGAAAATCTTTCTCTTACCGAGAATGTCCATCGTTACACTCTCTTCTTCTCCCCTCCCTTTCTCTGTGTCTCTTCCTCTCTCTCAGGGGTTTGGAGGGGGCACGCGCCTCTTTCAACGATACAGATAAATGGGGTTTCTCTTTCTGATTTTATTGCTATCAAAAAAAAACAATTATTCTTGATTTTCTCTCTGTGTGGTCATCACTCATCTGCCTCAAGTAATGAGGACGGGGTTAGATGATTATCTTGCTAAGTGTTGACTTTTTATTAGTTTTTTTGGCGATAAAAGATTTTGCCCAAATCCTTGGTACATCTGTTTTATAGCTAACGTTTGCAACGATTATTAAAACTGACCATTACATGACTTTTCATAGACATTTCGACGCTATTTTCTCGCCGTGTTTGGATAGTCGATTTACGTCGAATATATGTACTAGTTTTATATCACCACCTCGTTCCTACGTAGGGTCTAGCATCATCACTAAAATGCGTACTAGCGAGTCACTAGGGTACCCGATCTCAGTCAGCCCCGGCTACTTTGTCACAATTGATGTTGATTCTAAGTCCCCAAGTATTTGAGAATGCTAGCCTTAAGGGCGGCGGCGAGATGGTTTTTGGTGGGTTTCTGGTTTAGGTTTGATTTTTTTACTTTGTATTGTCATTTTGGTTTTAGATAGAGTGGGGAGGGCAAAGTGGGTGCTTGTTTCGTGCCAGTAAGCTCACATATCCAGTCCATTAGTTATGAATTGGTCGTGAAATCCCACCGATGATTACTGTAGGGTCCCTTTCCATGCACAACATGGCACATACAGTTACTCATGATATTATACAACTGTTGATGGAGCAGCCGTTCTTAGCGCTACCTAAGAGTTTGGGCTCCTGTACTAACAGTCGGAAACAGTAGCCAGACAAGCTGTCTAACCTGTACCCTCAACTTGTCAGAACAAGAGTGATGTAGGCTAGTCATGAGACTTAGTGACAAAAAACTTTCCCCAAGTTGCTCAGATAGAGAGAAAGAGAGACGGCATTCATTGTCCTAGTCAGGAAATAAGGCCAAGCACTGGGTGTCTTTGAGGCATCCCTGCGCTAGTACCTCTGCGGCTGGCTAATAGACAGAGAAGGAGTGCAAATGCCGGGCGATAGGCAGAGCTCATCTACTCCTTAAGCAATTTTAGGTTTGCAAACCGGATATTTTGTTTGAGACTCCAGCTTTAGGAAGGTTGTCGATCAGGACTAGGAGGCCTCCCTCCCCTACGGTTTGCTGCCAAGACGTAAGTGGTCAGTAGCATAGTTTTTATATCAGAGTTTTCCTTCTCCTAGATGGATGACCTGACAAGGTATATGGGTCCATCACACCAAGAGGATATATCGTGCGCCTGTGTACTAGTCAGGTATTTAAGAGACCCTGCAAGTAAAAAAAAAAACAAAAAAAACGAGTTTTCCATATTTATAATATATATATATATATATATATATATATATATATATATATATATATATATATATATATATATGTGTGTGTGTGTGTGTGTGTGTGTGTGTGTGTGTGTGTGTGTGTGTGTGTGTGGATAGGTAGATGAATACGTTTAAACGACACCTCCCAGAAATGATAGAAAATTAAAGATAGGTTTCCCTCTCATAATTAAGAATAAGCACTGAGGGAGGGGGTAATGCCTCTCGTGTATATTTTAACCTTTTTTTTACAACTGTATACTTATTTCATGGATTAGAACCAGAGAGAAAATAACACAATTTACCGTCGATTTAAGCAAGAAAGAAGCAATTAATAAACCTGTGTTTTTCTTGCTTGTCTTAAGCCGAATAAGGTATTATTCTAGTTTAGGGTTAATTTATGAAACTGAAGCCAAAATAATTTTTAAAAAAAGATGTCAATTTGGGTAGGTACTCAAGGGCTAATCCAGAAGAGAGCTTAAGTCCCTTTTCTCGGCAATTGACCGATTCTTTTCCTGATTGAAATACAACATTGGAGTCAAACAATATGATCAACCAGTGAAATAAAAAAAAAGTTAACAGGAAGAGACGTGGTTAATCTGTTGGCATATCGCGTCCCGGACGACTGTTGATGCTTGGAACAAACATAAAAACTCATAGCAGTTCGACTAAATGTGGAAGCCGGAGGGAGTATGGAGCAAGTAACAGGGGCACCCAAATAGAATGGAGCAATGAACGGCACAACACAAAACAACACAAGTAAAATAATAATAATAATAATAATAATAATAATAATAATAATAATAATAATAATAATAATAATAATAATAATAATAATAATAATAATAATAATAATAATAATAATAGAATGAAGTACAGAGCAACAAATAGTGAGACTCAAATAGAATGTAACAGAAATCATGAAGCATCGAACGGCGGAACAAAAGCTAAATAGAACGATCCAGCAAAGCAAACTAAAACTAAATCGCTTGACCATTCACAAAAATCACTTTTGATGCCCTTTCGTATTTACACAAGACGCTATTGATTGACTAACCAACATATTCTAATGGGTTTGCACACAGCACAGGCAATCCTATGTTGGTTGGGGGACGGGAGTCGGTGGAAAAAGCTGCCTCAAACTTAAACTAATATATAATCGAAGAAGTTCTTCTTTTGTAGACACACATACTTAAACTAAATATATTCTTAAACTAATTCTTGAACTTATTCTTATTCTTAACTTATTCTTAAACTAATATATAATTGAAGAAGTTCTTTTGTAGACACACACATGAAGAAGTTATTTTATATACACACATACTTAAACTAAATATATTCTTAAATTTATTCTTATTCTTGAACTAATATATAATTGAAGAAGTTCTTCTTTTGTAGACACACATTCTTAAACTAAATATATTCTTAAACTAATTCTTAAACTTATTCTTATTCTTCACTCATTCTTAACTTATTCTTAAACTAATATATAATCGAAGAAGTCTTTCTTTTGTAGACACGCATTCTTCAGTACATTCTGGAGCTTTTAGACTAGCGTTTCTCAACACTTTACCTTTGCATAAGCCTTAAAATAAATTACATGTCTCAAGGAACCTATGTGCAAAAACAAAATTATATGCTATATTTTGCCCATTTCATTTTCATTGTGGTTCATGTGGTAAATATCATAGTTTACATTTTTGAATAACTGGTTTAAGCAAAAATTAATATTTCTTTCTCAAATTTTCATACTTGCTGCATACAAATATCACTAAATATATTCCCAGTGAGTGTTATTGCTAATTGAATTATCTCCCCTTTGCAGATTTGCTGTTTGGAGTTTCTAAAGCTAGATAGTTCTGGCAGTAAATTTGCATAAGAAGTAGTGTCATTCGTATATAAACTGTACTTTTTGATTGAAGAGTGCTATTGATTATATGAGCTGCAACAGAAAGGACTGACACTGTTATTTATTTTGAAGAAACAAGCTATTAGAGTAGAAAGCCTGTTAATTGAATTATCTCCCCTTTGCAGATTTGCTGTTTGGAGTTTCTAAAACTAGATGGCTCTGGTAGTCAATTTGCATAAGAGGTAGTGTCATTAGTATATAAACTCTATTTTTTGATTGAAGAGGGCTATTGATTATATGAGCTACAACAGGAAGGACTGACAGTTATATTTGTTAATAACATAATAGGTTAGATATGATAATGTCTATATTACAATATTAGGATAACCAAGAATATATTGTGTGTGTTTAGTAATATTATGTATATGAAATTAAATAAAAAGTCAAAGTGTATTAGCTTATCTCACTTCTGCTTGCAGAACCCTAAGGGACCATTTGCAGAACCCTAGGGTTCCCGATAATAGCGGTTGAGAAACACTCAAACATATGTACATACTTAGTGGCGATCAGACAATATGAAATGATAACTATCTATTCAGAATTTTGTGAAGAAAAAAGTGAAAGCTGAAAATAAGCTTCCAAATGAAATAAGTTATGCCCGTTCCTCTCTGTCCTTTTTACTTTCTTTTTATCTACCTGCTTTATATTATTTGGAGTATTCAGACTACTGTTCTCATCTTAGATGTTATTCTCACAACGTTTCGACCGATGTAACCTCTGACCTTTTAATTGTCGAACTCTGGAATCTTTATGTCTAACTCAAGAATCTGTATGGAATTTCGAACTGAACTCTTTCATCCATAGGGGGTATATTGTTCTCATTCTGTCATCCATAGAACTCTTAAGTAATTCTAAATTATATTCTTAGGATACTAAGAATCCTTATCCGTAGATATCAAGAATATAATTAAACTTTACTTAAGACTTTTACCCAGTCATGGCTGATGGAACGTGAACAATCTGCGTTTAGGGTTCAGTTTTACGTACCTAAAGAAGGTCGGACATTACATCGGCCGAAACGTTGTGAGAATAAGATCGATGAGAACAGTAGTCCAAATACCTTAATTAATACAAATTATCAATCCTCATTTAAAAAATTCCAAAACAATATCTACTTTTTTTTCTCCCTCCCCACTTTCTGCTCCTTCTCTCTCTTCCTCTCTCTTTCTCTCACTCTCTTTCGTCTTGACTATCTCTTTTTCTCTGCCCATTTGCTCTGTACCTTTTTTTCTTCCCTATGTTTCTCTTTCCTTCATTCTCTTTTTCTCTCTCTCGTTCCTTCATTCTCTCTCTCTCTCTCTCCTTCGTTTTTCCTTTTTCCAACAGTCCTACCAGTTTACAAATGTTTCTCTGATCGAATACACTCGATGACCTTCCTCTCCCCGCCCATTTTATCCCCACCCCAGACCACCTTTAATAACAACCATTTTGCAGTAAGATGCTTTTCTTTCTATTCTTGCAGCATCCTCGCACGCCTTCACCACCCCAAACAAAAACTACGCCGCCCCCACCATGCACCCCATCTGCAAGACGCACGCTTATCTGCTCACAATTGGAATATCACACAGAAAGGATTTTCACCCATGACATCTTATTAATACTGAATCAATGGAATATTATTTTTGCTTTCAAAAAGCTTAGTGTCTGCTTTCGGTTATATATATATATATATATATATATATATATATATAATATATATATATATATATATATATATATATATATAAACCTCTTTATACATTTTAAGTCTGCCCTGCCCATAACAGCCAAAATAGGTTATGCCCACAATGAGATCACCCGCATACAAAACAAATGCTCTTCTACTGCTGACAAAATAACACAAACTAACAACTTCCGTCAAACCCTCCAAACTAATAGCTTCTCCACTTCCACCATAGTCCGCCTAAATAAGTCCAAAACATGCAGACACTGCACCCTCTCCAACACCTGTTTCTTAAAACTCCCTTTTTAGTGATAAAATCACCACCTCCATCCGCAAGGCTATACACAAAGAAAACCTCGATATCTAACTAACCCACACTGGCACTTCCTTACGCCAGCATCTATCTAAGAAACATACTAACACCCCACCTGAACCCTGCTCTCTGGCAAATTTCCCTATCCCCAACACTGATCTATTCCACCACACCAACTGTGTATACAAATTACAGTGCACCAAATGCAACAAATTCTACATAGGAAATAAAAGACTGCTACAGCTATGCATGAAAGAGCATATGAACGCCCATATATCCTCTTTCCACAAGCACACAACCCTATGCCACACTACTCAACGTGACATTCGCGTCTCTATCCTTGCCTCTATCAGAAACATTGGGGACCTAAGAATCACAGAATCGATCCTGATCTCCAGATTAAACCCCTCGCTCAATCGTCACGAGCTCCACTAACCGTTTATTCTATAATAATCTACCCTCTCACCCACCAACTCTCATATCTCACAATCATTATATTCCAATTTCACCATTTCACTCCCCCTCTCAATTTCATCATTACTTAACTCCTATATTAAATCATCCACTACCACCACCACCACCACCACCACACACCCAAATAATCAAGTAGGACCCTCCCCATACACACATTTATCTCAACACACCTTCAGTCACATGAGAATAACAACCCCTAATAACCAAAGAAAACATAATTGACCTACTCTTACTATCCCACCAAAATAATTCAACTCATACCCTGACATTATTAATTAATTTAACAACTTTCCCCCATTACTCCACATCTAATTACATATAAGATGTATACAAATAATATACAAATAAAGAAAAAAATAATAATAATAAAAAACAAGAAGAGAAAATAAAGAATGAATAATAAACAAAAATACACATATATATAAATAATATAACTTAATACACAGACTTCTACCGATTGAATCTATAAATTAATTCTCATTCAAGACACAAATTTAGTAACAGGCGGAGTTACTCCCCTTACACTGTCTTACGGTTAAAACCCGAATTTAACAAGATCCAATTAAGCCTACCTAACTAAATTTAAAATCCTATAATAAGTAACAAATTACATTAATTCGATAAACTAATTTAATGAAACCCACAATTAATAATACTTTTTGAATATATGATAACCAATAAAATTTAATAAAATTTATAATAATAAAAAGAGATTAATTAATTACTTTATATTAAAAACAAAACAAAAAATACGAAAATAAAACAACATGCAGAAACAAATAAAAATTAAAAAATATATCATCAAAACTAACAGTTAATTACTCACCATACAATACATATCATTTATCTAATATTTCACACATATTTTTGAATACTACATTTATATATAAAATATAATTTTAAATGTATTAATTTCTATACTCTGCGGGACTGGTTTGCACCAGCCCTACTCTCTGGCTTCCATGTTGGTGAATTCTCTATACAGACGGATTTTTCCTTTGGTGTTTATTATTTTTGACAAAGGGAAGATTTTCCCGAAATATTAAATAAATGATTTTTAATAATCATCCGGACCGCACACAAATATCCAATACCACACTTGCTGTTATGTAAGGTTTTAAGAAAAAAATAAATAGTAAGTCCCACTTCGATTAATTATTTTTGTTCCTTCCAGCTTACAACCTACCCGGCACTCTGCATTGCCCCCAGCCTTCTTAAATATACTACTATATATATATATATATATATATATATATATATATATATATATATATATATATATATATATATGTGTGTGTGGGGGGGGGTATCTACATACATATACGTTTCATCCTTTCGTGAATCGTCAGTGTAGAGATGATTATTCATACAGGTCACATGATCCTTAACCTTGAAACACGATATATATATATATATATATATATATATATATATATATATATATAGAGAGAGAGAGAGAGAGAGAGAGAGATAGATAGATAGATAGATAGATAGATAGATAGATAGATAGATAGATAGATAGATAGATAGATATTGTAATTCAGGTGAAGTAAACATCCGCCGGATAAAAATTACAAAGAGTTTTAACCGGCCTTATATAATAGTGCTCAATAGTAAATAGAGCTATTTATATTAATATTTTTGTTATATATACAGACATGTACAAAAGCCGCTGCACCGTTATCAATCGTTAGTTATTAGAAACTAAGATCTCCTCAATCTGTCTGACATATCGATACTTGATTCAAACAAGCCTTTATTTTTCGTTTTTTGACATGAATATAATTTCTTTCAGTCTAATTTGTTTTTCTGAAAATACTTATTCCGACTAATAATACTGTTAGAATAGAGACATTATCCTTTACTCACCTAATAGAAACATGAGTGTATACCTTTAATAAAAACAAATTAAATCACAACATTTCCCTATGTATTTCTGCTATTAAGCTATTTATTACCTAAAATTAATTGTTTATCATGATACTAGGTAACATATTTTGCATACTAACTTCCACTTACACGTGTATTTATATTACATGCTACAGGGAGTAGATTAATTTTAAGAATACGAGCGGCTTTTTCATTACGAACAGATCATCGTTGCCATCTTAGTCTTTTACAAATACAAAATGACTATTTTAATTATTCTTTCTTAGATCTACACCTTTCACATCGTATAATTACTTTTATATGTTTTAATATTGTTTCTGACGTTGTTACGATGTCAATATTTTTAAAACACGCAGGAGAAATATAAAATGGAGCAGAATATTTATAGTTTGCCGACAGAAACCAACTAATAACAAACCCTTTTCATTGACTAAAAATAAACTTTGCACATTTTTTATCGAAAATGGTCGCGACAAATTCGCGTGCTCAATTATACTCATGTGTTTACAGAATGAGCCACGGATGGTAAAGTTTACCTTTTTTAACTTTTCCGTTTGATTAGTATTTTCGATGTAAATTTATTAAATACACATTTAATTTCCTTTAACCAGAGACAAAAACTTATTTTCTTTTTTAAAAAACAGTCATGCACTTGATTTGGAACATAATATATTGCCGAATGAAACAAACAAACACGGACAGTTCTCATCGACAAAATAATACATCATCATCGTCACTTTTTAAAACTTACATGTTTACCAAATGAGCCTCGGATGGTGAAATCATATTGTTATAAACAGATAACTAATTATTGCTAACGCAATGTTGCTTTAATATCTATAGAATTATTGGATGAAAATTACTTTCAAAACATTCTTTTTATACAGAAGGATTTTTCATATTTATTGGTGCTAGCATTTAACTTCCTTTATGTCTTGCCCAATCAGGGGCCATCTCTCATGCGAGCTGAGCACGTGATAAGAGATTATAAAAGGGATAACACACTGTTGACTTCCTCTTCCTTTCCCATGAGACTGGACTGACAGCATCATCCACGTAGCTCGAACCAACCCTCAATATTCTTTCTTGAGACTCAACATACCCCCCCCCCCTGAGCGTCTGACCCCGGGATCGACTTTTACAAGAAGACCCTAGAATCAAACATGGCTACCGCCGTACACACGTGGGTTTAATGCAACACACACATACCTACATACACACCTGAACATGGCCTGACTTCTACACATGTGTACGGACACACATTCTTCATATATGAACTCTTTTTCCTTTCCTTACAAACAAGACATTCGTCTTACTCTTCATGTATGAACTCTTCTCTCTTCCCTACTAACAGGGCATTTATTTAACGTCATCTTTTGCCTCTGTCCATACTCATGGACGTATTCATTTACTAACACCCTTGTCTTTCATTCTCCTTTTATTTACATGTTAACGAAGACGGCTCAATAAAGTTGTTTTAAATGTTAGAATGACACTTTGTCTTTCTATTCTACAAGTTTGAAATATTACGATATCTTTCAGTCAAGTTAGTAAAATAAAATGCAAGACAAAAAATACAATAGCAACTCACCCAGGCAACGCCAGGAATGAACAGATTGCATATAACATAGAAGAGCCTGTCTATTTCGCATACGAACGTTGCGGTAAATCTTTGTTTACGATTTTACTAATAAGGTAACCATATCTCCTTGCTGCATCAGCAGCGAAATACTATTAACGGTTTTATGTTTTTTTAATATTGGAGATTTATTCTTCGACAAAGCTTGATAAATGAGTTATTTGTACAATTGCGTCTTTTTCTGGACGAATGGCTCGAATCCTGTATGACTCTTAGTCTCATTTTTAACTTTGTGGTATTTTTTGCTTATTCCCAACCCTGCAGACTAAATAAGCGCTTGTTTATTAATATTATCTATGCAAACAATAGCATAAAGATGAAAAACAGATTAATACATAACACACAAACACATACACACATATATATATATATATATATATATTGATGAAAAAAAAAAAAATGACTCAATACTGGTCACCCCTGAAGAAGGAATTTTATTCCGTAATCGATAGGATTAATGTAAGAAAAAAAAATTAATCTTGTATTGCTAATTTGGCTTATATTTCAATTTTATTAACTTTCCATGCAATACTTTGAAACTTGAACGATAAACCACACACACACACACACACACATATATATATATATATATATATATATATATATATATATATATATATATATATATATATATATATATAATAAACGCAATATTACTACATCTTCTGATGTAGTAATTTTGCATTCATTATCCATACACATGTGCCAGCGTCATCACTACACCTATCCGGACTTTTAAAAACTGTCCCTGTAATAACATCGGGAGAAATCGGGTATCACCGGCGACGACGTCGTTAGATCTCGACAATGAAAAAGAAAGAAAAACACTGTCTGTATACCACTGAAAAAAACTTCTTAAGACAAAATATTTGGATTTAAATAAATGTTTCATTTATTTGAAAAACAAATCTATCGCATCGTGATATTTGATTTACTAACTGCTTTTCATATATATATATATAATATTTTTATAAATAAATATTAATTATTTAAATACCTACAGACATCGATGTTTCATGCTAACGCAATCTTCAGTGTAGGAACTAATTCTCAACAGTCGGTAGGCGCGAACCTCGATCACAAATCACCACTGATTCGCAGTCGGGGATCTTACCCATCGGCCATAGCCAATTAGTTAGTAAATATAGAGGAACTTTTAAAATGTAAATAGCGAAATCGGCGGCTATGTGCCAGGCAGTATAGAGTGATCTACGAAACGGCGTTCGGATCGTGCATATATATATATATATATATATAAATATATATATATATATATATATATATATATATATATATATATATATATATATATATATATATATATATATATATATATATGGGGGGGCACGCACGCACGCATACACACTTATACACAAAATTACAGTTGTCTTGAAAATACGCTTGTTCGCTCGAGTTTAAAATAACTGTCGATTTTTTTGACACCTCAACTTGCATGTTTACCTTCTCTCTCCCACCTCTCCCCTCTCGGTCTGTATTAACAGACGTTTTCATTTCTCTATCTGTCTACCTATCTATCTTTCTATCTGTATATCTATCTATCTCCACCCTACTCTCTTCATAATATATCCCTCTTTCCACTTTATTTTATTTATTTGTTTTGTTTGTTTTAGATTTTAGATTTTAACTTTTTGATTTTTAACGGTCCTAAACCACGTGACTCCCTAAATTTTGAAATGTTAAATTTCTTTTCTTCTTCTTCTTCTTTTTCTCACCACTTAATTCTCCTCAAATATGATCTGAGGTTAAGATCGGATTCTAACTCTGCCTGATGAGATCTCAGTTTGATCATGTTGATCGATAACATCGACATGCCGGTGTCGCAGATTTTGTACATGTTTGTGTAAATAAAAATATAAAAATATAGAAAGTTCAATAAACTCACTTAAAATTCCAAAATCCTGATATGGGCAACTGAAATCAAATCAAAGTTCGTTGTTCAATTAGAGAGTCCGTTAAATCCGAATTGAGCAAAAAATAAGATTGAATCCCGGGATTCAATCTTATTTTTGCTATATTATTTGATTTGATTTATTTATCGTTGTAATAATTAACATAAACATTGGATACTTTTCACTTCATCGATTGACACATTTCGTAACTGGATAACTTTGTTCAATTTCTCGTATTTGAACTGCTATTTATAACCTGGATTAATCTTCAGTCAACCCTCTGGATGTCTTTCCTGATTATGTTTTTCAAATTGTATGACCTGGATGGATTGTATAGATTCAACAAAAAAGTATGTTTTTGGGTTGATATATTTGATGTTATGTATTTTTATGTATTTGTGTATATATTTTTATATATTTTCAAAGTTTAATGTTATTACCTGTAGTGGTATAACTGCGGTAATGGTCCTCTGCAGAGAAGAATTATCTTTGAAAACTCATGAGCTAAGGACTTCAAGATACTTTGCTTGAACTTTGAATTCTAATAAAATTTGATTGACACCTTATTTTATTGCTTCATTTTATATTATAATATTAATGCTCTATCCAGTATATTGAGCTTCAGTTTTTATCCGGATGTTTCACTAATTATAAGATATTAGTTGACGCTTATATCTTTTGTTGGATTGCTTCATATATATATATATATATATATATATATATATATATATATATATATATATATATATATATATAGTATGTGATAATATGAAAAAAAAAACAATTTAATTCAGATCGATCCTCATGAGAATCAATTTCCGAAACAAAATGAAGCTTAATATTCAAACCTTTAACTATTTATTTCAAAATTGAAAATAGAAATTGACAATAGAAATATGAAAATAGAAATATGAAAATATAAATTGACAGATTAGAGTTATATCATACTGTAATTTACTACCAATTTCAGAGAAAAGAAAATTTACACGCGTTTCTGAGAAAATTCAGAGCATATTTGAACAAATTCAAGTAGCTACACAAAAATCCCATCTTAAAAGTCTGTGGCCAAATTAAAACCATATCGAGGTAAAAATTCACGATGAGAAGCAATAAACTCTGAATACGTAATTTTCGTCTAGCTACTTTAATTTCCTTAAGTATGCTCTGAATTTTCCCAGAAACGAGTGTAACATTTCTTTGCTCCGAAATTGGCATCAAATCACAGTTTGATATAACTGATCTGTAATTTTATATATATATATAATATATATATATATATATATATATTTATATAAGTATATATATATATATATATATATATATATATATATATATATATATATATTTATATAAGTATATATATATATATATTTTTATATAAATATATATATATATATATATTGTATATATATAATATATATATATATAATATATATTACATATACATATTTATATATATATATAAATATATATATATATATATTTATATAAATATATATATATTATATATATTGTATATATATAATATATATATATAATATATATATTACATATACATATTTATATATATATTATATATATATTATATACATATTTATATATATAATATATATATATTATATACATATTTATATATATTATATATATATTATATACATATTTATATATATTATATATATATTATATATATATTATATATATATATATTATATACATATATATAATATATATAATATATATAATATATATATAATATATACATATTTATATATATATATATTATATATATATATTATATACATATATATATATAAAATATATATATTATATATATATAATATATATATATAATATATATATACATATATATAATATATATATATATAATATATATATATATATATATATATATATATATATATATATATATATATATATATATATATATATATTAAATATTTTTATTTATGTACAAAAGCGAGAATCATTTTTATTTATATAAATTCACTTTATATTGACATAATCTCTTATATATTGAATGCCTACTGGGGGGGACTTGAATGCCTACTAGACACCACCCTCGGCTGTCTTTGGTCTTTCTGTACAGGGGTTTGTCAGAGACTCTGACATGAGGATACTTTTTACTTGAAGTTAACCCTGACCAAATATTCAAAACAAATGGTGTGTTGTCTTCTCAAGCCATCCAGCACGTCTCTCGAATTGCGGACGGGGCCACCCCCTCTACTCATAGAGGGCAGCTTCGAATAAACAATTAGAAGCCGTTCACAATGAGGAAATGAATAATAAAAAATATGAATGAAAACAAAAATAAATACTGGCAGGCCGGCACCCAGGATAAAAAGGGCCCATCAACCCGTCCATACACCAGGCGGGAAGATGTGAGCAATGGTGTAAACCTTCCTGCCTCTGGAAATGGTGCTCCAGCCAATACAGAGGCCAACCAGGGTCAAGCATCAGGCTTTGAGACAAAAGGTCCTGGACCCCTATCTCCATCAAATGCAACAACAACAAAAAGAAACATAAGAGGTTTAAAAGCCCAACCATGGACTGTTGCACAAAAGAAGGTGCTATTGTTTTACTACCACTACTCAAAGTTTGAAAAGTGGAGCAAAACATCGTATTAGATTCTAGCTGATAAGATCCAAGAGTCTACCCTCCCCGAAAAAAAAAAAAAAAAAATATATATATATATATATATATATATATATATATAAAGTTAGGTATGTCTATATGTTGATATATTTGTACGTACAGGATACACTCCTAAACTAATTAACCGAACATTATGAATTTTGAAACAGCTGCTATTCTTAAAGGTCGGTAATGTGGCCTATATTTAGCTTGATTTAGTTTTATACAAAGAGGGTAAAAAGATGGTGCAAGCTATTCGTGAAAATTAAGATTTTGCCCAAATTTCAGTTTCTTTTGATTGTTTTACAGGGTTTTTAGGAGACATAATATGGACACAACCTCCCATTTGAGAATTTCCATTAAATTTGATCCATAGTCATTATCCACCAAGTAAGCAAGATTCCCTGAATTTCAATTTCTTCTTCAGACCTCTTAACCTTAAATTTAAGACATTTTCTAGAATCAAAATCATGTAATGGATATTTATCAGAATTGGAATAGCAATTCTAGACATTTAGTATCATTATATCTTGATTTTAATCTTCGTAAGAACACATAAAAGTGGTGCAAAAATGTTCTGTTAAGGTAATTAACTTTAGTATATATATATATATATATATATATATATATATATATATATATATATATATATATATAGTAAGCTATGAAAATATATTGATGGCAATTAAGCTACACAGAGGCTCCCGCGTTTCATCCCCGGGGGGAATCTTCAGGTTAAAATGCATGGAGTTATTTTTTATGGGTGTTTTTATATACACGGCTGGCTAGTTAACCAATCAGATTCTTTGTTGTTCTCTCAGCCAATCGTTGGACTTCCCACGAACAAAGGTGTGGTTAGTGTTACTTCCTTCCTATATCCTGTTCTATTGTTCTTTTTTCTATAGATTGGCCTATATCCGGTTTCCTTTGTTGTGTCAATATAATGGGTGAATTTATTTTATTTTAACACGTGGTTCCTTGTATTTCTATTTTAGGTTTTTATTTTTAAATTGTTAATTTAAAAAAAAAATTTTTTTTAGTTCAGTTTTTGTTTATTTATTTATCGTTAGCCTAAGGTAAATTTATTTCTGTGTAGGCAGCTGTTTGCTATCTCACTTCTACAGTTTAATAGATTTCGAGCGTCTTTAAAATTTAGGATTGCAAATTTTTCATTCAGGCATAATCTACACGGGTCGTCTAAATTTATATATATATATATATATATATTATGTAAGCATCAACAAATGTAGGGAACACAGTTTCATAAATTCATTAAAAAACTGTTTTTATTTGCATACAATTGTTTCGGCTTACCGCAGCCACATATCTCTGCATGATATACATAATGTTCGAAATACATAAAGCATCAATTCTTTATGAAGAGGTCGTCCTCAGTGCTCATGAAAGGTTAACTCTCCTAGCTGGAAAAAACTGAAATGCATTCAGCATTCATTAATTTTTTTTTTATTGTTTCTCTATAGATTATTTCAATATACTATTTTGTTTTTCATCTATTCTTCCGATCATATTATTCAATGGATGAGTTTACATCCGAACATACGAATCGTGATATCCACCCGGCGTAATTGTTTTAATCGTTAGCCATCGGTAAAGATTTCCGCTCAAAATTCACACAAATAAATGATGAAAGTTTTTACTTACCGTTAGTGCATAGGACTTGATCTTATTTTTCTTTTTTCTAGGCCTTAGTTTTTTCTTTTTGAATCCTTTTTTCATGCCTCTTCTTCAGAGTTTTTCCTTACCTCGTTAGCTTATTTTTTTCTGTTTCATTATACTTGCATTTTATTCTAGTTAATTTCGCTTAATCTTTCATATAACTCCTAAAAGGGTTTTCTCTGTCCAAATGTTCTTAACTGACACTTTTTATCAGTAAAAACACAATTCACGATTCCGCCCCCCCCCCCCTCCCAACAAACCAATGCTGGCTCAAAATGTGTTACATTAAAAATCAAATTCCCTTTTTTTCTCCTCTCCAGACTCTCCCCTTCTTCGAACAGGACAACACTTTATGGCTCTCAAACTATTTAAGTCTTGGAAAATGTCTATGGTACCTCCCTGCTTTGCTAACCCTTATATCTATTTGCACATAGGTGTAAGAATACAAGGAGGCTCTACTCTATTTTTTTTATGCTACCACCTACTCCACACACACATCTCTCATTACACTGAAGAAGGTCGCAGGAAGCGGCCGAAAATTCTGTTTTTTAAAGATATTTTGTATTCTTATAAATCAACAAGTAAGAAATAAAATTAAAAAAAATATAAACATTTCCTTTCATTAAAAAAGTCGAACGCTCTAGACGTCAAGCCGCCGATAAAGTGTTAAAATTATCACCGTTTATTCGCTGTTCAAAATTGGCCGAGTGATTAAGGCGTCGGGTTTGAGTTGCAAAATACTCGTAATCCAGGGTTTCGAATCGCATGACCGGTAGTAAATAGTCATATCTCTATGCTGATGAGTCCCGATTATTAAAGGACGAAATGTATACGTACATAGATAATAAACAATAACAAATATATATATATATATATATATATATATATATATATATATATATATATATATATATATATATTCCCATTGCTAATGCCATTCGCTTACGACTCATTTCTTGGCCGAGGAAGCATTGTTTTTAAATGGCCAGATTTCTTCATTTTAATTCCGTTTAAGTGCGCTCCATCTACGACTTGAACTTAATTTTCACCATTGGATTTACTTCATTTTGAACGCCTTTCTGTAATGCCTCCACGAAACTTTTTCTTCTCCATCGAAACTTTCTTCCATTGGACACCTTATCGGCGGACAATTACCATCTGGACAAACCCAATATCTTTTTACACAAACTTTTTTCACCCATCATTTTTAAAAATATTTTTTCAAATGTTGAATTTTGGCTTTTCTATTGCCAACTTATCTATCTGTATAATTCCTCTGATGATAAGATTTCGATCTTTGAAAAGCCTTGGCTTAAGGAAAGAATAATAAACATAATTTTATTACAGAATATACCTTGCATTGAACAATCGAAGTTTGATATAAATTTGGACATTCGTGCATGTTTATCAGTCTTCGTCCATCTATCTTTATTTATATATATATATATATATATATATATATATATATATATATATATATATATATATATATATATATATATATATATATGCGTGGTGTGTGCTTGTCTGCGTATATTTAATAGTTTCCTTGTGCTTATTAATGTATTTCTTCATCTGCCTTCACTTTGTATAATTTGTTTTCATTCCTGTTTTTCATCTATGTTCTACTTTGAGAAACGGAAGATTCTGCAAACTCTGATTCTCAAAGACCAAAAATTATACCCACCTTCACACACTTATTTTGATTCACCGCAAAATAAGAATATCCGTAATACATGCGACACCCTCTCCCAGATCACAAAAAAACAGCATCTCTCTCTGACTCTCTCTCTCTCTCTCTCTCTCTCTCTCTCTCTCTCTTTCATTCTCCCTCTCATCTCTCTCTCATCTATTTTTCTTTCTTTCTTCCAAATCCAGGATGGTTTCATTACATTCAATGAATTTATCCGAGCTCTTTCAATTACGTCACGCGGATCACTTGATGAAAAACTTGATTGTAAGTTAACACTATCTTTTTCTTGTATTTATTTCAATTAATATATATATATATATATATATATATATATATATATATATATATATATATATATATATATATATATATGTAAAAAGAAAAGTGTATGTTACATATTCTAGAGACGTACCATGGTTACATTGACATAGATGGACCGTAACTATTTAGAAAAGGTCCTTAAAATCCATCTCAAATTTTCGGCGACTCACGAAATGAAGACGGTTCGAAAAATGGAATTCGACTGTCACCGGTTTCACTATGGATTGTAAGGGCCTTTTCTAAACAGTATAGGTATATTCATTCCAATGAAACCATGGTACGTCTCCGGAATATGTAACGTATACTTTTTAAATAAATAATTTGTATAATTCTTGGAACGTACGTAAATGAATATGTCTTAAATTTATTTACCTCGTATCTATAATATTATATATAT
Organism: Sepiola atlantica; assembly: GCA_963556195.1. Lineage (NCBI taxonomy): Eukaryota > Metazoa > Mollusca > Cephalopoda > Sepiida > Sepiolidae > Sepiola > Sepiola atlantica. The sequence goes on from OY744522.1 coordinate 132,495,159, forward strand.
ATATATATATATATATATATATATATATATATATGTGTGTGTGTGTGTGTGTGTGTGTGTGTATCGAGGCAGCATTTTTTCTCTAAGGCACGTATTATTAAAAATAACCGACAACTCATGTCTGGATACAAAAACTCCATATACTAGAAGCTTTACATATTAAAACAAAAAAACGGTTATTAACAGGATTAATTTTAACACTAGTACTAATATACTTAAATGTTTATAATACTAAATAAATATAGTTTCATATTTAAATTTTCCCGCCAAAATTTACTATAAACTCACTCCAGGTCTTTACCTGATTGACATTATTCCACTGAAGATGGACCCAGATAGGTCAGAAAGTACTTTGGACCTAAAGGAAAATTACGGCAGATTCATCAGCCAATTCTCATCCGAGATTAGGACTTTAATCCAGAAAATGGAAGGGGGATTCATACAAAAATATCCAGACATGAGTTGTCGGTTATTTTTTATACTATATATATATATATATATATATATATATAACATGAATAACTGCACAAATACAGTCAAATCAAGCTCATATGCATATCTAATATTTTGCTTTTATTTGTCGAAAGACTTGATCAGAGTAATTAAAAATTATAAAAATATATAAGCAATAGACCAATAGACCAGAAAGAGTCAAAGATAGCATGAAGAAACTTACCCTTCTTTCTTTATTTTATCTTTGTTTCTTTTTTTATTTTATTCCCCCCCCCCAACCTCCCCATCTTATGTCTGTTTTCAAATTGTAAATATTTCAAACCATAACTCATTTTTCACGAATTCTTTCAAGCAATAAAGACGAAATATTAAGTTCATCACATCAGTTAATTTTATTGTATTCTGTCAGTATATCAGCTTTTTCCATTTATATTTTACATGTTGTTGAATTTTATCCAAACTGTTTCATTTTTTTCATCTAATATATAAATTTAAGTCGGTGGGATTTTCGAACTTGGACCTAAATAGCAATTTAACAGACAAATCAATATTTGCTTCTGCCTAGCCTTTTCTTTCTCTTGGCCGTTGTTGCATTTTATTAAAAAGGATAAATTTTATTTCAATTTATTTTCTTTTAAAATATTAATGCTCCTTCTTGGAATATTTTTCGAATGGAGACCATCTTTCTTTTCAGCAGAAAATGTAAATTACAGATGTAACCCAATATTTTAATCAGCATCAAATTTAGTTATAGTACTAAATAGCCATAATAATACATTTTTCGGTTTTACCTATAGTTCAATAAACGTCTGATTTCCACGTATGTGTTTCTAGCGTAAACGTAACATTTAGACATACATATTGCTTTCCTTTTTAATTTAATAAATCCAATAATTTATAAATAGAGATTAAAACAAAATTACTATAAGAATAATTAGTTTAAAAAAACAAAAATCAAAAGGCACAGTTTAAACAAAAGCAAAACAAAGATTAAAGCAAACAAGCCGAATAGATTCTGCTAGTTTATATATATATATATATATATATATATATATATATATATATATATATATATATATATATATATATATATATATATATATATATATATATATATACAGGGTGGGCAAAAATAAGGGTCCTATTTTTAAAAATTCATAACTTTTTTATTTATTGATTTTTTTAATTTTTTTTTTTAGAATAAGTAAAGGACCCCTTCCGAAGCAAGCATGAGCCGTATTAGCCCTAAGGAACGTACCCTCATTTAGAAAACATTATTTTTGCTTAAAAAACTCAAAACAGTGTAAAAAACAATACTTTAGTTTTTGTAAGTTTTAAGAAGTGTTTTTCGGCTAAAATTTGTTTTGTTTATTTCAAAAAATCTCGGAAGGGTCAGTCTACACACACATAAAGTTTGGTGAGTTTAACTTTTATTTTGTGGAAGTTATTCAAATTCAAGTTATTCACATTTAAAGATAAGACCCTTATTTTGGCCCACCCTGTATATATATATATATATATATATTCAAACTAGTGAAAATCATCAAATTTAAAAAACATATGCAAACGACATAAAATGCATAAAAAAATCCAACAAAGTTTGGGTTAAAGGCGATAAATCAGCCAACATATATAAAATGTGCCCAGTCGAATATAATAAGTTAATCAAAGATAAAATTTCTAATACATATAAATAAGACATTCATAGCACCGAGGATATAATTAATGATGAGACAAGGGAATTTGCCTCGTAATGGAAGATCGAAGACAGGGTGGGTAAAATAGACAGGAAAAATGCTTATCTTTTAATCAAAGACCCCAAGAAAAACCTCCAAAATAATAAGCAAACTAGAACTGAACTAGGACATGTAATCAAGAAAATATTACAGAATGTGATCGACGAGACCTGATATCTACACAGTTCAATCTATGGAAGGGTTCAGCGGACACAATTCAATGGTTCAAAGAGATGGAAAATAAGGGGAGAGCCTCCTTTATTCAGTTCGACATAGTGGATTTTTACCCTTCCATCTCGAAAGAATTGTTAATTAATAGCATACATTATGCTAAGAATTTCTCGGTAATTTCAGACATAGTCGGAATTTATATTATATATACTATCAGTAGAAATGTAGACCTTAACTTGATTGGCGTGTATAGGGATGACGGACTGATCATCGTTCCTAACGGTAATGCCCCATTAATATCCATATACACAAAAAAAAAAATAAAGCATTAAAATATTTAGGTCTGAATTATTGAAATTACCTCCAACTGCAACGAAGTAAATTTTCTGGACATCACACTCAATTTAAAAGAGGGAACATACAAACCATTTAACAACTCACACACCAATATACATAAATACTAAATCTAATCATCCTAAAAGCATTATCAAACAAATCCCTAATACCATTAATTTCAGAATTAATAAACTCTCATCAAGTAAAAATATTTTTATGCTAGTAAGCATATATACGATTATGCATTAATAAGTAGTGGTTACACTGAAAAATTAAAATATACTGAGAGTATAAAGAAGAATAAACCTAGAAACAGGGGGCGTAGAATTATTTGGTTCCCGCCGCCATTTTGTCAATTATCTAATATCAATATCGGTAGAACATTTCTAAATTTGATAGACAAACACTTTAACACTAGTAACCCCTTAAGCAAAATATTCAATAGAAAAACAGTGAAAATAAGCTATTCTTATACAAAAAATATGGACAGTATAATAAACACACACAATAAAAAAAATATTGGATACACCGATCAACGTGATTAAACCTAAAGAGAAAAATGTAATTGTCCACTTAAGGGAAATTGTAATGTAGAAAGTGTCGTATACAGGGCCACAATTTACCCACAAGAGAACATTACTAATAAGAAAATCTATATAGGAATATCAGCTGGTAAGTGGAAACAACGTTATTATGTCCACAAACATTCATTCAATAACCCGAATATTATTAACAAAACGGAATTGACTAAATATTGGTGGTTTTTAAAGAACAAAAACTTAACACCAATTATTTCGTGGTCAATTTTGTGTAATTGAACTACTCCTAGCGGATTCAGGCAGAGATGTAATCTATGCCTTGAAGAAAAATTCAGAATCTTAAAATACGTAGATAATAACATTTTAAACAAAAGAGACGAATTGATGGCCAAGTGCAGGCACCGACATAGATTTAAAATTACTAGCCGGTTATGAAAAAGTCTATTTCTTTAATTGGTTGTAAGTATAAATATTAATGGTAGGATTAACGATCATAAAAATAATGATAGTATTCGTAAATTCTAAATTGTCTACGTATACACAAGAAACCCCCGGCAAATTTCTTTTTGTTTTTAATTTGTAAATAAACTGTGTATAAATTTCATCGCACTTTTAATCTCGGTACTGCAATATACACTGCATTATCCGTTTTATAATCAATTAAGTTTTAATCCTAATTTTAATCGTGATGACTCGTAATTTTAATCGTAATCTCTGCACTGTAACATTTGATTTGTAATTAATTAAACTTTTTAGCGTAAATACTCGTAAATTTAATCCGAATATCCGCATTGTAGCATACTCCACAAATTTTTATAATTATATCTGCTAAATTTTTTTAATCGTGAACATTTTTAATTCCCTTTCTACATTTAAAATGGAATTTATTTTCGTTGCCAATACTTGCTCCAGCTTCTGGTAAATCTTGGAGAAAATGGTGGCCACATCGAGTGCTTTTTGTACCTTATATTTGTGTTTAACTGTGTACAAAAAATTGATCGTGGGATATGTAGATTGTGTAAGAATATAATTTCCACGTCAAAGTTAAGGTTAAATAATTAAGTTAACGTGTTAAAGGAAGCGATGTAAGAAAACAGAAAATTGAGGGAGAGCAATGCGTGGCGAATATAGCAGTGTGCTCTCTCTTGGGCTTTTGGTCTGGAAGAGAGTAGACATGTTTCAGGTATTTTCTAGCCTCCCCCTGCAGAAGATGGACTGGAGGGAAAACCAATACTGGGTATTATGCAAATATTGTAAAATATGTTAAGAGCAATTTAAAGAAAAAAAATGTGTGCTTCCTTACTCTGTCAACCCATATACGACAATTATCAGTATGGTTGGTTGCTACAATGAAAGACAGAGACAGACGAACTCTACACACAGCTAAGAGAGACAAAGCGCAACTCTATGTGCGCAACTACTACAAACATGTAAGCATCACATCTGTTTACACATGTTGGACATTTGTTATGGCCCGAAGACGCAATTGCTATGAAACAACTGTGTATAAAGTTCCATTGAATATTAAATATATCTATTTGTTGTATAAAAACACTGTTTTATTATCCATTATTTTTTTCTGGATTTATCAGCGCCACACTTAGGGAATCAAATTTTCTTCGATTCGGCTTTCACTTTTGGTAAATTCCTTTTTTTGTTTTAATTTTTTTTTGTTTTTCATTTTTATAGTATTTTATAACAAAAATTGCAATAAAATTTGCTATAAAACAAAATTCAAAATGTTATTACATCTAAAGAAATAGGGCATATTTTCATCAAAAATAAGTTATTTCTTTAATATTCATATTTCCTCTCTTCCAATTTCTACATTAACATTATTTATCCGACCTCTCTTTCCCACTTTAGCAATAGTCTCTGATCCTCGACTCCATTTGGTTTCCTATTGTTTCTTAGTAAAACTAACAAACATTTTTCTCAGAAAATCGATGCCCTATTTTCTTTTTTTTCTCTTTTAAATGTAATACGTTTTTTTCTGAATGTTGTTTTTATGTGTTAAAAAGAACATACAGACAGATATTTGTCAAAACAACTTTTACGAAAGTAACTGACAATTATTTATTAAGATTTCTAACAACAAAATCGCAGAGACAGTAATTTAACGGTTCAGATTGGCGACAGGGACAGATTGCGATAAAAATGTTTTTGTTTTTTTTAAGATTATGACATGATAAACTTTTTAGAGTTAAAATCTATTTAATATTACACATGGAATCTGAAGAAAAATACTTTTTAACTAAGCAAAAATGCTAGTATAATCGACAGATTTCCAAGGATTTACAAGATGGCGGCATGCTTGATGATCGTTTTTTGTATCGCTCATGATGCAGAAGGTGCTAACATGTGGGTTTTATTCCCTATTACTACGTAATACTAAATTGATTTTAACTCCAAACCGTTCATCGTGTGATAATCTTTTTCAAAAAAACAACAACAATTATTATCGCCTTTACACAATTTTCGAAGAATCTGTCCCCTGACGCAAATCTGGACTTTACCAATTTAACTTAATTTTGACAGATTTCTTTAAATTAATTCAAAGATTTAAAGTAAGCTTTGTATTTATGTGTTACTTTTTCACTTACCGATGCGTGTATAGACCATTATACACCCGTCGGGAATCCAGGTTGTGAATCGTCTGTTGAAAAAATCACTCGGACGCCGATGTTAATCTATAAACAAGGGTTTATTAAAAAGAGAAGAACAGTTACAGAAAAAATCAGAGATACGGGTTACTTGCATGCACACACACGAGAGAGAGAGAGAGAGAGAGAGAGACAGACAGAGAGACAGAAAGACAGACAGACAGAGACAGAGACAGATAGACAGATAACTTGTTTCGCTACATTGTGTGTGCCCGTTTCCACCTCTCATATTGGTGTACGGCACCTTGAACACATCTCCTCGTCTTGAAGTGTCACCAGAAAAGACAGGAAAATCTCTGTCCGAAACTCACATGGCTTTGTCGACTTCCATTCTAGGGTCACCTCTGACCCTTAGGTGTCACTCAAACTTTTCTGTTCAAACAACGGCTTTCATTATGTTAGAAAAACTATATACTACTAGTGTACACCCTCCCTCAAAAATCATGGAAAAAAATCATGCTTCGCCAGTGTTTACATTAATAGAATTATGTCAGTAATTTAATTTCTCAAATACAGATTATTATTATTATTATTATTATTATTATTATTATCATTCCTGAAGACAAAAAGAAAAAAAAATACATCCGCCGTTGACTTTTTATTTAGAGTGGGTGATTTCTTTCAGAATTAATTTCAGGCGGTGAGGGTTGTTAGCTTGTTATCCCGCTTCCCCTACCCACTTGAAATCGTTTAATCTGAAACCTAGAAAAATGCATGTGTTTTACTCACTAACTTTTGAATGACGGGATGGAAGTACATATATTCATTTATATACAAATAAATACACATTGGTCTTTATTATAGAGTGGAGGATTATATAATTATACAATAATTTTTATTTTTAATCGGGACTTAAATAACGAAGTAAATATTTATTTATATGTCTACATTTGGCTATGAATTTGATTATTTTTGCTTTTGAAGTCTTTAAACAATAGATTCTATATCTAATTTGATATTTTTTCTCTAAGCGTAATTTACAGTTTTTACTATTTATATGATTTTATACTTAATTAACTGACTTCTGTAGTGTTGCTTAAGTGTTTAATATACATATCTTTATTATATTATTATCGAACATACATTTATCTTTTATATATATATATCTTTATTATATCATTTATGTCCAATAATTCCTTTAAAATAATTTAAGATCAAAATTATTTAAAAAATATTTTTTCATTACGTTAAAATCTGCAAGATAAAAGCTCAATGCCATCCATAGAAAAACAGAACTTAATATTTAAATATAGATAGCCTTTTTAGCTAACTTGAAAATAATTTCATTCCAAGAGGTTCTTTTACAACTGTTTCAGGGTCAATTAAATTTTAGAACTTATATTTTAACAAATTAAAATTTATCATCATTTCTTTTTTATTTATAAGAAAATTAAAAAATGAATTAAACTTCTCATCAGAATATCTATGATATAACTTTGTATAGATTTTCTGATGAGAAGTTTAATTTATTTTCTAATTGATACCCCCACCTCCGGACAGAAACTTTATTTGATTCTGTGTATGCACAACTATATGACCATGTTTGTTCTCTTTTTGTCATAGGGGCTTTCAATCTTTACGATCTGGATAATGACGGTTACATTACGAAGAAAGAAATGATCGACATTGTTGATGCCATCTATAACATGGTTGGAAACCTGATGGATTTACCTGAGGACGAAGACACACCTGAAAAACGAGTGGAGAAGATATTTTCTCAAATGGATGTGGTAAGTAAGCAGGATTTTCACCATCATGACTTCAGTTTGGCACAATCTTAAGACCCCTAACGATAATTCTATATTCTTTCTATGGTGGGAACAGGAAAATGATAACACTCTGCTGGTTAGTAATGGCAGAAGTTCTCGGAACTTACTCCATCCACTCCTAACACACATAACACCTGCTCCACCCCAAAATCCCATTCTTTACTCTTTCTATGGTGAGAACATAATGCATTTGTAAAATGTGTACCATGTTTAGCCCCATGGGATCAAGTTATATAAGACGAAATAGGGAAAGACTTACTTTTTCTTCCATTGGAGAATTTTTGTAGCATCTTCCTGTACATGTTGACTTACCATTAAGAATTTGAAAAAAGACAAAAGGCAATTTTATCGCTCACTTTATTTTCGATGGTACAAAGTCTTCTCACATTCTTTCAAGTACTGGCAGTGGGGGGAGGGGGATCCGAGCTCTCCCTTCCTTTACTGAAAGCCATGTCAAAGACACGTCTTTGCAACCCAGTCCTAAAACTCGCTCAGATGTTTTTTCTATTTTCTAGCTATTCAATTGTTTCTGTTACTCCACATTCTCAATTAGCCCCTAAGTCACTTTTGTTTATTTTTCAAACCTCACAATATTGTGTTTACATTTCGTCACTGCATTTTTCATTAAATTCTAAAATTTGACCCCACACACTTTTCGTCAGAATTAGTATCACCATTCAATAATAAGCTCCAAATGTGCACCTCTGTATTGCAAGCAGACATGCATATGAGTGATTTCGGCTGTGATGACCCTCTTCAGTTCAGGAATAGTCTGGGGATCGCTTAGATAGATATTAGCTTTGAGATAATTCCACAGATAAAAATCAGGGGAGGTTAAGGTCTGATGAGTGTGAAGAGTATGAAGCCTATTCAAGATCAAAGAGTGTTGGACATTCATGACTGAAACTTGATGGACAAGTAAGGCATCGGCTGAAGTTTATTTATGTTACACCGGCCGTTCTTACACAGGAGAAACTACACCGGTTGTCACTATAAATAGTGCGAGTCACCAGAAGACAAAGCACAGTTTTGTAACTGTCTAGCCAAGAGCTAGTCAGTTTCTTACTTTGTTAATACACTTGTTAAACCAACCCTCGACTTGACTTCCTTTATTTATTATTTACTGTGGGACAACTTCACAACAATTTATTACCAAATATGGTTGGATTGCAGAAAGGATTATAAATTTTATTAACGATTCCATTAATGGTATTTTATGAGGTTCACCCTATATTTCAGTAAAACAGATTAAAATCACAGAGTACACAAACGGGTATTGAATAGAATTTGAAAAACTAGCAATTACAATTATTCAATAAATAACAACAAATAATACTTAATTAATATTTTTCAAAACCAATATTCAAATATCAGGAATTTTCATCAGATGTCCTGTTGGCTCAAGATATTTCCACAAATAGTGGCGATGGAAAGGCACTCATAAAGCCAAGCCAAATCAATTCACGATGGTTCCCAGTGTGGCACATCATTAACAGATCAAAGCTGTTGAGAAAGTTTCATGTGGAGGGCCAATCACTCCACTCGTCTCCACGGCGATCAGTTGGAATACAAATCTGTCAAGAAGACCGGCATAGTTTAATTGTTTGTGGTCCTCTGCTGACGCTGCTGCATGTCCAGGGTTTGTCTCCGATTCTGTTACTGACGAGGCTGCAAATGTCGACACAAGATGCATCCCATATAAGCGACTTGCCGTTTGCAAAGGAAAATACCATCAGGCCATTGGGCCGTTTGCCATCCCCCCCATCCCCCCTGTCGATGCCAACTGGTTCGAGGACTGATGGGGAGCCATTCGATCATATGTTATGAGAGCTGCGCTGTTTTCTTTGTAGGCATGTTAGACACATGTGGATAAATAGTTGCTCGGGTTTTTGTTGGCAAGATGATTAATAATTTTGTGGGTGTCAGTTGATAGACATCAGAGCTTTAATAAATTCAAGACCAGGGAAGGAAAGCATTCAGAGTATGGTAAGTATCCGATGAAGGGTGTTCGTTTAGTTACATGTCTCTGAACAGTTTCTTAATCAGTCAATTTAATGAGCAAGATAGGGGCTCCAAAGTGATTATGTGAATTTTAAGCGTGGTTGCACCATAGCTCTATACAGTTTTAAATAGATGGCTGGAGAGTGATTAACAAAACACCCTTGGCCATCTTGACAATTTTAGAGATGTGCTTTGTCCAACATGAATTGCTGCATACAGTAATGCCCAGGTCATGTTCACAAGACTTCTTGATATTAGTTTTGTAGTGGGAGTATGTGAACACTGGATTTCTACTCCCAAATTGGATGGTGGTATACTTGTTCACAGGTAGCTTCAGTTTCAAGTCTGTGATCCATTGCTGCATTGTGTCCAGATTTGATCGCAGAATAGATTTATAGAATTCATATGTCCTTTTTACCTGAAGGTTGATGACATCTGCATATTTCAGTACTGTTGCATTTTTAGTTGGAGGAACCAATTTTGGGTTTATGGTTTAAATCGGGAACAAAATCAGAATGAAAAATTTATTTGGAAAAGTAATATGTCTGGCCGAATCTGACTGAAACAGAAATGTTGCATAAGCAAAAAGGAATCACCATTCTTCCACGAAATAAATAATGGCTCCACAACTAAACAGATATGAACTTTTATTCACAAGAACACAGGTACAAAATGAAGATAGTACAATGGGCTGATTCATGTCGGTTAGACGAAATAATATTATCCTGGAGTTCTCTGACTCATTTACCACTGGCCCAGGTAGAGAACGCAGGATATACGTCTTGTCTGTTTGAGAAACAGGCTGGAATTGAAGATTCATGTTGGTTCGTGTTCGTGCCAAAACGATTCATCGTGTATGAATCTCATTACATGTAGGAGTGTTATTCGCCCAAGCGGTGAAGAGGCGATGATTACATAATCATCAAGCCGACTGATACAAATTAGTTCGCTCATGCAACTGCTACACATTCTTTAAGTTGGCAGCTATGTCATTAATATATGCAACAAATGGTTTTACAGAAGATGACTGCTCATATGGCGAAGAATTCTGTCCGAGAACCGTGACTACTTTTTTTTGACTGCGAATGAAGAATTTCAACCAGTTAAAAAGATCATCCTTCACAGCCATTTGCAGAGAGTTTTGCCATAAGCCTTTGATGTGGCACAGAAGTAAAAGCCTTAGCAAAGTCCAGATTAACAGCATCCACCCATGAGCTGCTATCTTTTTTTACTAATGAGTCACCACTTATCAAGGTCAACAGCCACTCAATGATAAGGGTCAATGAGATGGATGAATTGTCGATTTAATGATGAAGAAGAATATGAGAAGATTAAAAAATGATTAATGGAATTAGCAATGTTTGATTACTTATGGGGACAATTTATGGCAAGCATTTGTTGTCAAATACAGTTTTTTTATTTTGAATTTTCTTTTTATTAATTCTTCTTTTTTTCGTATTTCTTCAGAACAACGATGGTCGGCTGACCAAAGATGAATTCCGTGAAGGTTCCAAATGTGACTCTTGGATTGTACAAGCTTTATCGATGGATATACCACAGCGATAATATTTCACAGTGCCACCAATCACTACCATCGCGTCGCCACCATCGGATTCTTAAATAAATTGAACTGTGGAACTATTTGGTTCAATACGATGTGATGACAATCTGCATTTTTTATGTGATCTCCACACCACTCGCCCGGTTGCAAAAAGAAAAAGAAACTCCCTTTCTCCTTCAGTAACAACAATAACAATAACAACATTTGTCAAAGAATGGAAAGAAAGAAAATGAAGCATAAAAATATTTGTAATCCCCAAACAAAACGAAGCGAGGCTTTTATTTATTGTCATGAAAAAAGGGGAGGGCCAGAATCGGCATCATTTTCTTTTTCTTACATATCTCCCTCGTCCCTCTCCAATTGAGCCATTATTTTTTTTATATTTTCTTACATATCTTTCAACCCCAATAGACCCATCTCTTTTCTTTTCCCTTTTAAAGATTGTCATTTTTTTAAAAATACCTTCTCTGTTCACACCAGCTAAGAAGAAATAATAATAATAATAATAATAATAATAATAATAATAATAATAATAATAATAATAATAATAATAATAATAATAATAATAATAATAATAATAATAATAATAATTTATATACTCTTAAAAAGTTATGATGCTTTTGAAGTTTATTCATATGCAAATAGAAAAATGATTGGTTGACAAAAAAAAGTAATAGGCAGAGTACACATTACTAAGGTAGTAGTTTTTACGATGTCAATACCAGAGTTTGAATCTCACGTAAGTCTAAAGGTTTGTTTTTTTAAAACTGTATACGTGTTTTATAAATTTAAAGAAATTAACATAACAGAATAACATAAAGAAAAAAGATTACATTAATATTTTTTAAACTAAGTGACCATTTTTTTTTTGATAATCCGAAAAAAAAAAGTAGACATAAAGTGTATTCGGCATTAGTTCAAAGTGAATTATTTTTGCTTAAAAACATAATTTCTAATGTTTTTTGTCAATAAAAACAATATGTAAACACATTCATCTTAGTTACTTACTCTCTCATGCAAATACTAAATAGCATATTATTTTTCACAGTTTCATAAATATTTTCCTTGTACTAGCTATAAAGCGATAGAATCTAGGTCAAGATGGAAATTTACATACCCAGCTACTGTATCAACACCGCGCAAGGAGCGAGTGTGAACTAGTAATAATAATAATAATTAGGGAGACTTGCTGTCACTCAGACTCTAGGGAACACCACCTTACGTTGTTAGTAAACGATCACTGGTTAATGACTTATGTGATAACTCCTAGTAAATAAATAATAATAATTATATTCCTTACATATTTTAAATGAATATGGCTGGTCTTTTGATTACCCTTTTTTGAGAATAGTGGCTTCTTTGAGTTATACTGTTTTTCTTTGGTTTAGGAGCACAAACGAACCATAATACTCGACTTTCGCCTAGAAACTTTAATTCTAGCCAGAAATCTCTATTTTTATAAAATTAGGTATGTTTATATATTTGTAAGTACAGAATTCACTCCTAAACTAATTAACCGATCATTATGATTTTTAACACAGCTGAGAGACATAAGTGCTCTAAATGTGGGCTATATTTAGTTTAATTTAATTTTATGCAAAGGGAGTAAAAAGGGGGTGGAAGGCTTTCTTGAAAATTTACATACCTCCGATCGTTGGGAAATTTTAACAATAGGTATTAGACATCAATTAATAAATATTCCCCAAATTTCAGTTTCTTTAAAGTATTTTCAAAAGGTTTTAGGGGACATAATATGGGCACAATCTCTCATTTGAAAATTCAAATATTTCAGATTTGCATTGAATTTCGTCTGTAGTTATTAGACACCAATGAAGCAAAATTCCCTGATTTTCAATTTTTTCTTAAGCTTAAGTCTTAAATTTGAGATATTTTCTAGAATTAAAATGATGTCATGGATTTTGATCAAAATTAGAATATGTATTCAAGACATAAGGTTTAGTATCATATCTTAAGTTTAATCTTCATAATGGGACATAGCCTAGAAACTTTGATTCTAGCCAGAAATCTCTATTTTTATAAAATCAGGCATGTTTATATGTTTATATATTCACCCCTAAACTAATTAATCAATCATTATGAATTTTGGAACATAGCTGCTAGACATGAATATGGGCTATATTTAGTTTAATTTAGTTTCATACAAAGGGGGTGTTCAGGGAATTCATTTCACCCTTTCTGAGGTGGGTATTCTTCTAGTTACTTTATATCTGCCGATTTAAATACTTCAAAATGACTTTTACATCTTGAAGGCTATGATGTAAACACCGGTTACAGCCATCTTTTTTCATTATTGTACACTAGCTGTCCTTAATCAGCATAGCCCCGGAATTTTCTTGGTTCTTTATGCAGACAATGTATACACAATGCAACCATTGAATATCCCATTTTTATATGAAGTATAAATATATTTCTTTAAGCAGACTGTTTTCTACTGTAACTCGAACAGTAAAAAATTGGTATTTTTTATATATTTATTACTTTAATATTTGTATTGCTAAATACATTGTTGGCAAGAAAATGCACAGAACGAATATATGTAACTTCCAATATATATATATATATATATATATATATATATATATATATATATATATATATATATATATATAATAAGGAGAGGTAGTTTGCTTGAAGCATTGTGTGTAATACGTATATAGAGGAATATTAGAAGGCTTTCACGAAAATTTCCAAGAAATGTAAATATGTCGGCGTTGAGAAGTAAGACAAAAACAAGTGATTTTAATTATATATATATATTTTTTTTTCAAAAACTTTTTTAATAATTTTTTTTTTCTATATAGCAAATCTTACTTGATTAGGCAAGACTTCAACACTGATGTAATCTGTGTGACCGTGTTCCATAATATATTTTTATGTATATATATTATGGAACACGGTCACACAGATTACATCACACAGATTACATCAGTGTTGAAGTCTTGCCTAATCAAGTAAGATTTGCTATATAGAAAAAAAATTATTAAAAAACTTTTTGAAAAAAAATATATATATAATTAAAATCACTTGTTTTTGTCTTAGTTCTCAACGCCGACATATTTCCATTTCTTGCATTGTGATAGCCTTCTAATATTCCTCTCTCTCTCTCTCTCTCTATATATATATATATATATATATGAAGGAGAGTGGAAAGGAATTAGAGAAAGCAAAAGCCAAATCAAAATTCAATTCAAAAGTTCAAAGCAAGGTATAATCCGCAAAAAGGCAATTTATTCAAGTTAAATTTTCCTTAAGCCAATTGCCTTTTTGCGGATTATACCTTGCTTTGAACTTTTGAATTGAATTTTGATTTGGCTTTTGCTTTCTCTAATTCCTTTCCACTCTCCTTCATTTCTACCTGCTCTATCCTGGATATTGAGCTGTATACTCTTCACAATAGGGTTTTACCTTTCCTAAAAGTTCGCTTTTAGTACACCTCTTTATATATATATATATATATATATATGTGTGTTTGTGCAATTTCTGCTACGTGTGACAGGAATCAGTAAAATCAGGATAAGGTATAGTATAGGATTGATGAAATACCTCACCTTACAATGTTTCCACTACTAAAAAATGTCTCATGTTTATATATACTACTCATTACTCTATTTTTTTTTTTTCGTTTTCGAAAAAAAAATAGGATAGTTTGAATCAAGTATCGATATGTAAAATGGATTTCTATTTGGGTCTTACTTTGATGTCTGGCAAGATAAGTTCATATGTTAGAAGAATAGATGTGGTAAAAATAGAAAAAGTGTTTATGAATTAATATCAGGGAAAAAGAGGCCACTTCATTCGATCAGTTGAGAGTTGTCTTCCCTCTTTTCCGATGTGGGTTTTAACTCTGTTTTTAAAACGTGCAAAAAATATATCAGTTGGGATTAATATTGCAGTGAATATATATCTAATATTCAAAAATTTAAATTTAAAAATTTCAATAGAGCTATTAATATATAAATAAAGTATTAAATCAAGGTTATATCATTCTATGATTTAATGACAATTACAGAACAAAATAACTTTTACACGTGTTTCTGGAGAAGTCGTCAGCAATCAGGTTGTTATAACTGACTTCTCCTTCTTCAGAAAGACGACAAATCCGGAGTCATTCAAGAAATCCAGAAATCCAAACAAAAATTCTAACGATCTTTGATCGTCCATCTGCCATTCCTCTGATAATTTTTGTCTGGATTTTTGGATTTCTTGCCGAATCACAATACCTATTGTAAACGATTCATTGATTGATTAAATTGTATACGATTAGCTGAACACAAGTTTCTATTTTACCCAAAGCTAAGAAAGGGGAGTCATACCTTTTCCAACGGTATCCGTGCGTAATTAAATGATAGACCTGATAATTGTCTGCTATATTTCTGCTGTGTTTAAAAGAATAACGACAACACTGATGTACAAAAATATGATATATCTTTATTGTCGGTGGTTTCTTGGGCCCCATTGCCAGTCGGCTGACTATTTCAATTTTGGGTTGATATTATATAACAATTTGTGACACCCACTCATCCACCTGCAAATGCTCATTGTGGGATTTAGCCGTCGTTGTCAATGTAGTCTAGGGCGAAATCAACAATTATTTTATTTTCGACAATCAATCATGTTGTCTTCTTCCTGCCAGGTGCGTGTCTGTGTCAAGTACGTTTATTCCTGTCAGATGACTTTTTCGGTACACCCGGCCTTGATATTCAACAAAATGAGGCAACTTCTAATTCATACAGAAACCGATAAAGGTTTCTAATTAATAATTTGATTCTCTTTAAAATAATTTCAGTTAGGAATTATTTCAAAATAACTTAAATTTTTTAAAAATTCGTAATTTGCTATGTTTACACTGTTAAACATAATGTAAATAACGTCACAGTTTTTTAAAAAAAGCAAGGTCTAAAATAAAACTAGAAAAAATGTGACCCTGTTGGATCATCCATTGAGCTTGGGTTAGATTGTTTGAATCAGGAAAATGTGGGGTTGCAAAAGTAGTTAAATTAAAGAAAAGGACAAAAGACAAAAATCCAAAATGAGTCTTTTCCTGTTCACTGTATCTCTCCCAATCTCTCTCTTTCCCTTTCCAGCTATAGGTTAAATAGTATTACTACTATTCTCTGTCTCTCTACAAATGGAGAGGAGGAGGGGGGGGAGGAGGAGAAGGGTTAAAGGAAGTGGTGACAGAGGGGATGTGATTACCTTTGAATGTTAATAAATAGAGAAAGAGTTTTAAAGAAACGAGAGTAGATAAACAGGATATAAAATAAGAATGTAGGGGGGTCAAACAACATACAGTGAGAGTGGGTAAAAGTGATAGACAGAAGCTTGACAAGAGATGGATCACCTGGTTAGTTAATTACAAATTATGGCTAATTAGAACAATTAAAATGCAAGTTTTTTTGTTTTTTAAACATAACTGTTGAGGAATCTTTTAATATGTATTTTGTGTGATTAAAATATATAGGAAAAAAGTTTCAGGGAAACAAACTTTGATTTACTCAACTTTACTATAATAGATTGTTTTAATTTTACAAAGAGGGATCAGTTTGTGATTTATGCAAAATATTACACCGGATATAAAGTAAGAGTCGATTTTATGATGCATATAATAGCGAATTGAACTCTTTTCGATTTTTTTGTTTTCAATTTGATGTTGCTTATTTTTTTATTATTGTTAGGTGTTTTGGGGATAAATATGTAATTTGAGCGAAATCATTATAAATCTGTTTTAAAATGTTTTAATTGGTAACAAAAATTGAAAATGCTTCCTAACAATAACTTATTTTTTTAACAACATACACGTAAAAAAATATAATGTTATTTTTGTAAAAATAAATTGCTTTAAACTAATTCTCAAATTTGCTATTTTTATTAACTTCAAAATAATTTACGACCTCTAAAGTAACCTTTACCCAGAAACCAATAGATAAAATCATTCAGGGGAGATAACTTAGTCATTCTCTAATATCCAGAATTCGATCTCAATTCTTCACTTTTTCAATCTTTTCTCATTTCAATGAAAACTCCTTGCTGTTTATTCGTTCTTTTTCTTTTTATTCTTTAAAAAATAAATTTTTAAAGATAAATATGGTTCAATTTTACAAGTGGTAAAAATCAAAATTACACTTATTTCACGCATTTTGGATAAACTTGTAATTTGCTTTTTAAAGACTTTAAATTAACATTTATTTAAAACTTTGAATGGTTGGCAGCCATGTTTAAATGCTTCTTATTAAATTCGCAAAGCGGATTTTGAAACAAGAAAAAAAAAATCAAAATGAAAACTTTGGAAGTCCAAAAAAACAAAAACAATCTAGTTGACATGGTTGCCATATTATTATTATTATTATTATTATTATTATTATTATTATTATTATTAATAATAATTTATTTATTTATTTAATCACTAGGAGTTTTCACATAATTAATTGTCAGTGATTGCTCACTGGCAATAACAAGTGATATTCCCTGGAGTCTGAGCGACAATAAGTGTCCTCGGATTTCCAGCTCTCTCTGCCTCTTTCGATAACTGTTGCACATCATTTTACGTTATTGCAACAGCCGTTTATCATTGATTTCTAGTTGACAACGACCGTTGGTTTTCTCTGGAATTGTAGTGCTAATAAGCCTCCCCCCCCCCCACACTCCATGGTTTCGGTACTCTCCGCACCCTTGCAGTGGAGGTCTAGTCGGTTCTCTCTCTTTTCAGTGTTTCCACCATTCTAAACCCATCACGACCATTTTGTGTGGTACTAGTCGAAACTGGTTCCATCACATTGTCTGTGTGTGTGTGGGGGGGTGGGGGGGTGCTTTAGAGGGGGGTGCAGTTTATAAGATTTCTTACAGTTTCAGTTCCCTTGGGTTTATTATTATTTACTCACTAAGAATTTGCACGCAAGGCATTATCAGTGACAATAACAGGTGGTGTTTCCTGTAGTCTGGGCAAGAACAAGTCTCTCCAGATTACCAGCAGTGTCCATCTCTTTCGTTAACATCTTTTTGCATTATCGCAACTGCCATCAGTATTATTATTATTAAATTAATCGACTAAAATTAAAATTCTTTAAAGTCTGTGAAAACGCATTTTTTCTGGACTTCACAATTTTTCAATTTGATGGTGAATTTGTTTTTCAGAATTCTCTCTCTACTAATTTAATTCATAATAACTAGCGTGACTCCGTGGAAATTCCACGGTGCCTTCTCCATCAATCTGTGTAAGTTACTGTTAATAATAACGTTCCTTTTGAAATAAGAAATTGTCTGTTAGGACCAATACTATTAAGAAAGAAATTGCTCTTTCTTCTTCTGGTCATTACCAGCTAAATATTATTTAAATAAATAAAACGAATATGTCTCTTCTTTCTTTATTTATTCAAAATTATAGACTATTCAAACATTTAAAGTTTTAATTAAAAATCAGTTGTAAGACCTTAAAAAGCTGATTAAAATTTTATTTCAGGACAAATAAATGTAATTTAAGACCAACAAGCAATTTTATCAAACGTGCCAAGAAAAATAGGTGAGAATTTTTCATCGGTTATAAACTAATATTTGTCATTAACAAAATGAATAAGAAATTTGAGAATTCAAAAACGTCTTATCTTAATTTACTATTTAAAATATTTTAGAAAATATGTTTTGTCCCCCCACCCCACCCACCCTCAGCATATTTTTTTCTGGCAAACGTTACCATTGGCGACATAAAATATTTGAAAGGAAATATAGTTGGGAAATTAGTCCAAAACAATTTATTTTGGTTTACCTATTCATGTATGATATATTTGTGTTAAAAACAATTTAATATTGAATAGAAAATATAAGTATGTGAAATTACCGTTAAAACCAACCGTCGTTCAGGTTTTATTCTTCTAGATGTAAGGTTACGATGACGACTAAATACTAAAGGCCGATATTAACGGTAGCTGCACATGCTAATATTTTCTATTGAACATTATATTGTTTTAACGCAAATACATCACACATGAATAGATAAACCCAAATAGATAGTTTGAGACTAATTTCCCAAATATATTTCCTTTGAAATCTTTTATGTCACGGATAGTAACGTGTACCTTTTTTTCTGGCTCAAATATTTTATCACAAAGAAACTGATTTTCTTCATACAAAAAAAAAATTCTTAAGATGCGTCCATTCAATGAAAATGCTATTTGAAACTTTAACGCAACAACGTAATAAGGGAGATAATTCAGTTATTCTATAATATCCAGAATGTTAATTTTTCACTTTTTTTTTTATCTTCCCTTATTTCAATTGGCCGTATCTAACATAAGATGCGTCCATTGAATCTGTACGTTTAGCGATTAAAATGCTATTTTCAAACTGAAGCGTGAGATGATTGGACGCATTGGAAAGAAAGGAATCACAGAAAAGCATTTTTTTGTTTTGTTTTAACTTTTACGCAAAATGCATGAATTTTCAGCATTCAGTTGATCCAGACTTGATCAAAAACTCTGCCGACAAATTTCACCACAAAATGATTTTTGTTTCTAAATAAATGAGACAATTTTTTTAAAAATAAAATAAAGAATTAACCGTTTACACTTCTAGCCGTGTCTGGTCCTGACTTGTAAAAATCGAAAAAAAAAAAAATAATAATAAAATTGCTAAAAGTTATTTTTTAACATTTGATTTGGAAAACTTCTTTTTTATTTAATTAACTATGGTAGAAAAGTCGGCACTTGTGCAGTTTAGTAAACAGGGGTAGATAATCCACAGAAGTAACGACCTGAAAGAAAAACATTGTAATAAAATAAAATTTATTTTCAATAACGTAACATTTTGGCCAAAACATTGTAATAAAACTATATTTTATTATTATTATGTTTGTTTTATAACATTTTAAATTATTTAAAAAAATTACTGTCAATTTCAGAAATTATATTTTATTACAATGTTTTCGCCAAAATGTTGCATTATTGAAAATAAACTTTATTTATTACAATGTTTACAATAAAGTAACATTTTGGCTAAAACATTGTAATAAAATATAATTTCTGAAATTTACAGTAAATTTTAAAATAATTTAAAATCTTATAAAACAAACATAATAATAATAAAATATAGTTTTATTACAATGTTTTGGCCAAAATGTTACGTTATTGAAAATAAATTTTATTTTATTACAATGTTTTTCTTTCAGAAACTATATTTTATTTAAGGGTTGCTGTGTCGGTATTGGTCGTTACTCCTGTGGATTATCTGCCCCTGTTTACAAAACGGCACAAGTGCCGAAAAGTCTTCTGAATCGAATGTAATGGAAAAATATTTAATGAAAAATGTTTTTCCTCTCCCTAGTTTTTACGAGTGGGAACCAGTAAAACTTGGACCATTTAATCTCAAAAAGTCAAAAATAAGTTTGTTTTTCCCCAAACTTTTCCTCTAACCTGTGATCTGTTAAATATTTTATACATGTTGAAAATACTGGACTGTTTTTTTTGTTTTTTTTTATATACATACAAAAATTATTTGTAACTTTATCAACAATTGTTCAGCACTTGTAAAAAAAGGCAGTGTCTTTTCCGCACGGACTCCTTCAGCATACCTTCTCCCGTACAACAAGAACAATTTGTTCATGCGTTAGATATTTTGGTTCAATTACAGTTTAACAACTCCGTTGAAAAATGATTTAGGGGGGGGGGGAGGATCACATTTTCAATAACAATTGTTAGTTCTTTTGTTACATAGGCCC
This sequence comes from Sepiola atlantica, assembly GCA_963556195.1. Classification (NCBI taxonomy): domain Eukaryota; kingdom Metazoa; phylum Mollusca; class Cephalopoda; order Sepiida; family Sepiolidae; genus Sepiola; species Sepiola atlantica. The sequence continues at coordinate 132,516,115 of OY744522.1, forward strand.
GAGTTGACCCCTATGTAATCATTTATCTATAAAGGGTCATTTAAAAAAATCAATGCTTCAATCAAGTCAAAATCATACCTTCTCTTCTTGGCACCGTCGGCATAGTACATGTGTGTTGCTATCCTCCCAGGACCGAGTCATGTCGGTAGCTGAAACAAAGGCTGTTGCATACTTCTCACATTCATTATAATTATTCAATTAATTAATTCAACACAAGATCTTTTAGAAGAGGAACGATTCATCCATATTAGCAACAGTTGGTCGTCTAGTATCTATCCTACTAGCCTTGTTTGATATGAAGAAAAGAGTCATCAAGTTTTGGCTAAAAGGACAAACTTCTTCCCTACAATTTAAATCAATTTTATTCAAGCAGTTTCATCAACACAAAACATGGTGTGGAAAGAGTCATGAAAATAGGAATACAAAATAGGTTGAGTCTGCCAATGTACATATACTATAAAAATGAAATTGAGCCCCTGAGTTTCATCTCGTCTAGCAAAGCGACTACTAGAGATGTCGCATTGACATCTCAAAAGGGACTTTTATCTCGCCTCTTACCCAAGCCATGGCGAGAGGTGAGGAAGGAATATGGCATCTTGTCAACATAGCGCTCAAAGTTTGCCTGTTTGTAAAGTGGGAAAAAGGTTTGGGCGGAAGTGCTATCTCGCAAAAAAGTTTTCTGGCCTAACAACACATCAATCGCTCCGTGTATGAGGATATGCAAGTACAAAAGAAAATAGATCATAATTATGTGACTAATACAGGCCTAAAGGTCAAATGGGGGATGGGGGACAAAGAAAGAGAAACTTATTTTTTAAGCTCATGTTTAATTATTTAACATTTGGTTAGATCATTTTAATAAAACTTATCAATCTCAGCTCTCATCTAAGAGTTTCAGAGATCAGCAACTGCTACTCTCTCAATTGCATGTCTTACATCATTTCTGACTAATTATCATCACTTCATATTCTCATGATTCCAGGCAGGGTCGACCCTGTAACCTGTTCGTAACCCTTGTCTAGAACATATCCTGTTTACAATATCATGCAAGATCCATCTGAACAAATATATTTTGAATAATATTTATACTAGTAGACATACCCACCAATATTTAACCCTTTCACACAACAAGAGCATTTGCGAAAATTAATGATTCTTTTGGCTTAGTAGCATACGTGAATCATAAAAAAATATTTTAAATCTTCAAAATCAATTTCAAACGCTTACAAAGTAAAAAGATGGCGGACAGTTTTTAATGTATTATTAATGGATTTAAATGGCTGATTTGTTTACTTATCATGGCCATTCGAAATTCAAAAGTTATTTTGAAACATTAAAATTATCGATGCGAAAGTAGATTAATTTTGGCAAAAATGAATTTTTGCATGCATACCTGATTGTCATAATAGTTCATTGATATTTTTTTTTTAATTTCATGCATTTATTTATACATTTTTCAGGTGCTTATTTATATTGAGATACATGCGAAAAATAGCAGTTCAAAATAAAATAACAGGAAAACATATGGATATACTTACTTAGCAGTTGAAAGTATTAATGTACACCAAAGATTATGAAAAATTATCGAGTAGAATTTTAATAATAAGTTTTCCTGTTATTTTATTTTGAATTGCCATATTTTGCATGTATCTCAATATAAATAAGCACCCATTTTAATGAAAAATAGCAAAATCAAGGTATGACTACTTAATAATAAAATGAACATTTCAATTTAACATGTCCGTATTTACTTAGCTCCTCATGGGGGTAAGTCGGGGTTTAATGTGGGAAAATCTAGCTCCCAAAAAGGGGCACTCTGGATTGGGAAAAAATTTTAATTGATTCAGTCTAGAAGGATTTCTTTTCACTGACCGGGGGCAGAAAAGATGGAGTGTAGTATCAGCTCAGAACATAAACTACACTTTGCTCATGTCTAGTAAGTAAATCCGGTGCTTCTTTAGAGACGTAGCCGAAACGTGGCTGAGGCTGGCGGAAATATGAACGGGGGAGATAATTCAAACTTTTTTGTCGGCAGGGGGGGGGGGGTATAGAATTTAACATGCAAAAAATAAAACTTCTGAGGATATGTTAAAATTTAATAGATTTATGGAAATAAATTAAACATCAAATAAATAAAAAGGTTACTTCCTCGTCTAATGGACACTTTTTTCCTACATGTTAAATTTGGCCATCGCCACACAAATCTATGGATGGGATAAGTCTAATCTCAGCGCCACAGATACAGGTCTTGGTACCTGAAATAAGTCTGTGTGCTTGCAAAAAATCGATTATTTTGCAATTATCTCTGAGTAAAAAGCAACAGGTCTTCTAAGTTCAAATCGTTTGCGTCCATTTTGAGTAAAAAAAAAAAAAGCACCTAATCAAGAAAGGGATATAACTCTTTGTTAGTCTTAAGCAGAATTATGTCCCTTGCAATGCATTCCCCTGGCATTCATTTAGAAAGATTGCTTTAAGAATTATCCAAGATTGCCAATATGAACTCACAGCTTTCTCTATATGTGATCTCATCCCCACTGTTTATATATATATATATATATATATATATATATATATATATTAAATAAGTTCAAATATATTGATAACATGAACGTAAAACCAATATTATATATATATATATATATATATATATATATATATATATATATATATATATATATATATTATATATATATATATATACCAAATTTATTATAATTTATTAATATATATACATATACCAAAATATATATTAAAACCAATATTATATATTTATATATATATTAAATAAGTTCAAATAAATTGATAACATGAACTTAAAACCAATATTTTTTGAAAAGTGCTCAATACAAACTAGAGCTTTTACATATAAAATTAAATAAACATTAGAGTCCTGAACGAGAGGTGTAAGCGTCGAAACGTTAGTTGATCCACGTAGACTGTTTCTAATGTTTATTTAATTTTATATATATATATACTAGCTGTACCTGTCGCCCGGCGTTGCCTGCTTTGTCCAGTGTATGGTATATGCGTTCGGAGATAACCGTTAGAATATCTGCAGTAGACCATGCTTGCCTAAATCCATACTAGCATTAACAAGGTGACGGACTATCGCTAGATTGATTAAATATTCAAATATTTTAGCGAAGAGCGGGAGTAGACTGATGAGGCGATAATTCTGAGGGTCAGTTCTATCTCCAGAATTCTTGAAGACTGGTACCACAGAGGATATTTTCCAGCTATCAGGAAAGCAAGATTCAGCAATTGTAGAGTTTGGAGAGGAAAGGGACCACTTCAGCAGAGCATTTCTTTATTACTATTACTTGTATAAGATCAGGCCCACATGCTTTGTTGGTGTCAAAGTTTTTTATGATGTCCAGGACATGAGATGGGCTGATTACCAGGTCATCAAGTGTGGCTTCCGTCTGCAGTGGGAAGTTAGGGAGGGAGTGTTTTGCGGTGTCCAAGTGCGTCGAGCTGAACTATTGTGGATAGTGGGGCTTGTTGTAGAATTTTCTCATGGAGACATATGCATCAATGTTTGCTTTGATCCATTCTGTTACCTCATTTGCGCACTGATCAGGGGTGTCTCTGATGTGGCCGGGAACGTGACATTCTGTAAGAGGGAGTGCGCTATGGAGAAACTATATGTGAAGTTACCAGCTACATCTGTATAGCTGAAGAATCCAACCCAGTCACGGTGATGTGCATTAAAATCCCCAAATATATGTATTTGGGCACTCGAGTCAAGTGAGAGTGCTGTATCTATGCTTTCATAGACAGAGTTAAGCAGGGTACAGTCCTGGGTCGAAAAAGAACGGTATAAGAAATATAAGTAACTAACATTGTGCTGCAGTGTTAATTTAAAGCACATGTAGGCTTGATCATCTGTTTCTAGCATATGTTCTCTAGTCAATGGCGGAGGGTTCCAAACATAAACTTCTAGCCCGTGCATATGTTTGTCAGAGTATTTACGGTAGAGAGGGATGTAATCAGTCATGTTAAAATGGTGTGAGGAGATTGAGGATTGAAGGTTTGTTTCACTTAGTGCTAGAATATCCGAGGAGTTTGTTAGAAGTAAGGTTTCTACGTCGTTGATGTTGGTTCTAAGTTCCCGGATATTTGTGAATGCTAACCTCAAGGGCAGAGGCAAAGACTTTTTCTGGTGTGTGTCTGGTTTAGGTTTGATTTTTTTTATTTTGTATTGTCATTTGATTTTAGATAGAGTGGGAGGGCAAAGTGGGTGCTTGTTTGGTGCCAATAAGCTCACACATCCAGTTCATTAGCCATGACTTGATCCATGGGAGTTGTGGAATCGTGAAAGCCCATCGGTGATAACTGTAGGGTCCCTTTCCATGTGCAACATGGCACAGACAGTTACTCACGATATTATACCACTGTTGATGGAGCAGCCATTCTTAGCACTACCTAAGAGTTTGGACTCCTGCACTACCAGTCGGAAACAGCAGCCAGACAACCTGTCTAACCTGTACCTTCAACCCGTCAGAACGAGGGTGACCCAGACTAGTCATGTGAGACTTAGTGCCAAAAAACTTTCCCCAAGTTGTCCAGATAGAGAGAAAAAGAGACGGCAGTCATTGTCCTAGTCAGGAAACAAGGCCAAGCACTGGGTGTTTTGAGGCGTCCCTGTGCTAGTACCTCTGCGCCTGGCTAATAGATAGGGAAAGAGTGCAAAGGTCGGGTAATAACCAGAGCCTATCTACTCCTTAAAACAATTTTAAGTTTGCAAACCGGATATTTTTTTTCGAGATTTCAGCTCTAGGAAGGTTGTCGATCAAGACTAGGATGCCTCCCTCCACCACGGTTTGCTGCTAAGACATAAGTGGTCAGTAGCACAGTTTTTATATCAGATTTTTTCTTCTCCTAGATGGATAACCTGACAAGGTCTATGGGTCCATCACACCGAGAGAAGATATCCTGCTCCCGTGTACTAGTTGGGTATTTCAGAGCACCGCAGGTATTAAAAATAAAAAGCGAGTCTTCCATATATATATATATATATATGTAGATACAATAAGTTTAGACGGCACCTCCCAGAGATGACAGAAAATTGAAGATAGGTTTCCCTCTCATAATTAAGAATAAGAAGCAGTTAATAAACAAGGAAAAAAATCAACATGTTATGAATTAGTAATATGAACGCCAAAGAGGAATTAATGGAGGTACTTATCATTTTGGGACGACCTGTTTTTACTCCATGCTTGTTCACTGACTGACCCTTGATATGGTTGGGGGTATCTCTCTTTCTCTCACTCTCTCTCTCTCTCTCTCTGTCTCTATATATATATATATATATATATATATATATATATATATATATATAGAGAGAGAGAGAGAGAGAGAGAGAGAGAGAGAGTGAGAAGATTTAAGAACTGAGGAATTTAGAGGAGCTTAATGGCCTCTCGTGTATATTTTAACCCTTTTTTCTGACTCGATACTTATTTCATGGATTAGAACCAGAGAGAAAATAACACAATTTACCGTCGATTTAAGCAAGAAAGAAGCAATTAATAAACCTGTGTTTTTTTTTTTATTAATTATGTATTATGATAATGATCTACCCAACTGAAAAAAGAAAGTTTTTTTTACGGAATCGCTAAACTGTTATGGAACCAATATTTTTAGTTAAAATATATTAACTACTTAGACTTTTATACCTGAAACAAAATCGAATGTGTATATTTTTGTAAACTCTTGACACACTTAAAATAAATGTGTGTACCAACTTTTTTTTAAATCTCATTACAGGAGTCCTTTTTTAATATCTTTTTGACAGCATTAACTGGATGTAGTTTTTACTGTTTTCTTTTTATATTAAAAGGTCTCAAAACTCTAACCAATTTTTATTTTTCACAATTTTTTTGTCATTTATATTCTCTCATCATAATTCTCATTTGTTTTATAATCATCAAATATTTCAATATACAAGTTTGAAACTGACAGCATTTTACACTATATAACCTACACTATTTAAACTGTATATTCAAAATACACCAATATTATTATAAAACTGTTGTAATATGCAAATGCATCATGAAAGTTAAACAATATATCCATCATATATATATATATATATATATATATATATATATATATATATATATTAAGTATCATTTTTTTTATTTATACAAACATTTATTGGCTCTACATTTGCAGACATATTTCGGTCAGAGCCATGGATAGCCAGACCTCTTCGGGCCGACATATTTTTGTAAGGCTAAATGCAATCATAAAGAAAAGACTTTAGCCATGGCTCTGACCGAAGGAAATGTGTAACCGAAAAATGTTTGTATAAATAAAAAGATTATACCTAATAAACAGCTCTATTTATTATTGAGCACTTTTATATAAACACAGTAAAGATTTTCTGGAGTTTTACCCTGTGGATGTAAACTTACCTGGATTACTATATACATACATATATATATATATATATATATATATATATATATATATATATATAAAGAGAGAGAGGGGGAGTTGGGAGGGGAAGTTTGTGTGTGTGTGTTTGTACATATATATAAAGCGATAGTTCCTGTCTGTTTGTATATTTGTCTGTTTGTTCAAGAACACGCCATCGTGGTTTGAAGATAGACATCCATAACCTAGGTATTTGGATAAGTATATTTTATTTTGATCATTAAAGGGGTTACAACATTATCATGGAGTCTGCATTCGCGCTTGACATACATAAAAAGCAAATGCAACGTTTTAATTTATTCTTATTTATAACTTGAAAATTATAGAAATCAAAAAATAAAAATAGAAATATTAATAAGGGGTTCAGGGATTGGAGTGCACAAGGTCCTCATTGATTCCCAAGAAACGTCGGATGTGTCTCGAAGTGGTTCAAGATTATATATTTACCAAAATTTATTTTAATTAATGACATTGTACTTACACTCCCTTCTGGTTCAATCAGTGCTGAGTATATCCTTTTTTTTTTTTAAGCGGCATTCACCCTTGGTAGGTTAAGCCGGCTTCCTTTGAAGGAGGAAGTTTCTAGGAAATATTAAGTTCACAAGCGGTCCCTAGCCGCATGTATATCCTGGTCAAGGAAGATGACGACGTTAGTTTTTGCAGGAAGGTGTCATCGTCCTCCTACATACAACACCTGATATTCCCAAATGGTCACCCATATAGCAAGCTCAACATTGCTTAACTTCGGTAATCTCACAAGAACTGGTGTGTCAATGTGATTATGATGTATATATCTCTTGGGCCCACTCGGAATGGTAGAACTTTGACAGTGATATCTGTGAGATCTTTTACTGATACATTATAAGCCCAATATCCACCAAAGTCGAACAAAATGTTTAAAAATGGAAAATCGGGAACAACAGACAGGTGTAAGACCTGTTAAAATGGAGGAGGTGTGGGATCAGGAATCAGTCCATAATGTACAGTCTTCCCAAACTTAGAACATAAAAACGAAAGTCCACCTAGTAAAACAGGAGGCGAAGGACCAAGAATCACTCCGCAGTGTCGAGTTCTTCAAAGCTTTGATTCCTTTTAAAAATAAGAATGTTTGATAATCTATTTTTACGTTTTTGTTTTGCTTTGTGTTTTTCGCAATGTGTGTTGTGCTTTCTTGAGTACATACGAGGTCAGAATAAAGATAAAAAGAGGTAATAAAGAGAAAACAGTTGAATTTATATATATATATATATATATATATATATATATATATATATAAAATTAGTTTATGGAATAGTGGATAAGTAAGGCAATATGCTAGTAGAAATAAGGACACAAACACATTATTAAAGCTGGACCAAGATATTTCAGTCAATTCGTTCGACCATATTCATTTGGTAAAATAAGCTTTATTAAACAGAACTCGACATTATATATATATATATATATATATATATATATATATATATATATATATATATATATTCGCACAGAGACTGTTTGTCAAGGACAAACGTAAGAAGGAGGCACCAAACAATCGCTACATAAAGTAGTGAAAATAACAGATGTAGTTACTGACGGAAAGGCTACGTTAAATTGTTTCAACACAGTCAATAAAAAAGATGTATTTCCAGAGTAAACAAAAAGAGAGATACGCATGGACACTCTACAAATAAAGACCACTTACATTTAAGTGGATCCATTCTAGGAATCTTGTCTGACTGCGACTGGTCGTGATTCCCAGTCTCAAGCTTTGTGAACACCGTGCTAAGATGGAGATCCAGTCGGACCACATCAGACTGACTTGAAAGTCAGCCAGGAAATGGATTGAATCTGGTTTCTAAACACCCCATGTGGGGGTGGGATTATATTTTTGGTTTCTGAAAGTAGAGAGTGAATTCTATCGGGGTTCGGAATTAATTACAACTCGAAATTAATTACAACTCGGAATTAATTACAACTTGGACTTAATTTATCAATTTTATTTGTTATTCAACTGATAAATCTCATTTTATTTCTTTCATTTGCAAAATTATATTGTACGAATTAAAAAAAAAAAGTTTTATTTCATTTTATCATCAAGAATTACGAGGGGTGACGGAATTAATTACAAACCGGAAGTAATTTTATGTCGCTTAGGTATTAGAAATCTCGTAATTCTTGATGATAAAATGAAATAAAACTTTTTTTTTTTTAATTCGTACAATATAATTTTGCAAATGAAAGAAATAAAATGAGATTTATTAGTTGAATAACATATAAAATTGATAAATTAAGTTCAAGTTGTAATTAATTCTAAGTTGTAATTAATTCCGAGTTGTAATTAATTCCGTACCCCATTACGAGATTTCTAATTCCTAAGCGACATAAAATTACTTCCGGTTTGTAATTAATTCCGTCACCCTTTCTATCGTTGGCTAGGGGAGATCACTTGGATATGTTTCCAAGGAGATAACTCCTGAATATTCTGAGCCAACACTTCTAATCTTAGAAACAAAACGAACAAAGCATCATTTAGTAACATGTCCCTTAGTTACGTAGTGTATCGCTTTCGAGGTGACAATCTGCTCCCAATCAAAGCAAGGTTTTGGTTGAGCTTGTCTGATGTTGAAAAACAAAAATGAGCGATGAAACCAGCACCTCACTGAGAACTATGACACATCTTCAATATCTATTGATTCATACGTAAATATATACATTTCAAAATATTGTTTAATTCTTATGATGAATCTTGCATTTCATAAAATTTTGTATCAGAAAAAAAACCTTTTCCATATCATCATATAATCTGCACCTTTTTCTTTTAATTTTATTTTTAAACAAGTATGAATGCATAGGAATTTCCTTCTTTTTAGGAGTATCGTATATATATATATATATATATATATATATAATGTGTGTGTGGGTGTGTGTGTGTGTGTGTGTGTGCGTGCGTGCGAAAAAGACAAAAGGGGAAAGCGGTACTGGTACAGCTTTTGAACCAGACAAAACCGACTTTTCGTTCGGCTTTTTCCAACTGTTTATGTAAACAGCTGAAAGATGCCGAAGCGCTTATCCAATCAGAAGGCGAGAACAGCAGACAACAAGTTAACTAGTAAATTGATGAAATCGTAAATTGACGATTATCAAGAATTTCCAACAGAAAAACAGAGTGAAAAAAAACTCCCAAATAGTCAACAAATAACTGTTACCAAAGGCAATAAAAGTAGGTTAGAGTTAGTTTAGGGTTAGGTTTAGGTTAGAATTACTTCGACTTAGACTTAAGTAATCTCATGTACTGAGACATATGAGGCAGTCAAAGTGATCCATTACATTCTAAGAATTTGAATTTGTCATACTTTTGATTGTTTTCGTGGCAAGAATATTTTACAGGGACAGGTCTCTAGCTTGAAGCCAAACGACTAACATTTATAAAGAAGACTGTAAGTGGAGAAGTCTCCGGTAGATATTTACTTTATTGTTTTCAAAGGGGAACGAAAATTTAAAACACGACTCCACGCCGTTGTTGTAGTTGTTGTTGTTTGTTTTGTTTGTTTTTTAAACGTTAGGTTAGGGTAAAAAAAAAAGCGGTTCGGTTTTGTCTGGTTCAAAACCTGGACCAGTACAGAAAAAAAAAATTAATTTAACTTTCTCGGGGAAAAAAATTATAACAGTTGTTTGATTAATTGTCAAAAACAAATATGTTTTCATAAAATAAATATACGGTTTTCTTGCTTTAAATATTATTTCAT